>VZQC01009646.1:1091200-1226700 GCA_009823505.1 Rhizomys pruinosus | reverse complement strand
AACAACAACAACAACAGAAAATACTGCATCAAAGAACTGACTGAAACAGTGAACTTCTGCTCAAAACAGTCAACGTCCCCATGGAAAATATTGAGAAAGACTAAGAGATGGAAAGCATGTTTGGCAGAATGCACGAGCTCTGACGGGGTGGGGGAATGAGCGGGAACACGGGTCTAGATTTGTTAAAAATAAATAAATAAATACAATAAAAAAAATAATATAAATCTAGATGAGGCAAAGCTATTCACCCAGATTGGGGTCACATCATTTGGAATACTCAGGAAATTATAATAACCAGGAATTAGTTTTCAAACTGATCTGGATAGCTATGGAAATTCTAACATACAAAGCAGAGATTTGGAGTGGGGAGATGACTCACTGGGTAAGGTGCCTCCCATGTAAACATGAGAACCTGAATTTAGATCCCTATTACTTATATAAAAACTTCAATCATGACAGTGCAAGCATGTAATCTTTATGTTAGGAGGTAGAGAAAGGAGGAACTCACTGACCAAATCTAGACAAATCACTGAACTTAGATTCAGTGAGAGAACCCGTCTCACAAAAATTAGAGTGGAGAGTAACTGAGGAATGCATGCAATATTGATGTGTGGTCTACACACACACACACACGTGTGTGTGTCATGCGCACATGAATACATACCACAAACAAAACAAAAACACACACTTGATAAGGAGAAACCCAAGTAATATAAGAATAATTTGTAAAAGCCCAAAGTAGTTAATACCAGAGATTTGGAAGTTTGGAGTTTATTGGTCAAATATTTTTGAGATATAAGATCCAAAAACTACTGTGTACAAAAGGTTTTTAACCCACAGACATGATTGTTATTCAAACAGGATGAAGTTCCATCTCACATGACCTTATCTCTTTGGGTCTGGGTGTGGTTCAATGGGAGCCAGCTCTATGTGCATGTGTGGGTGAGGCAACTGCAGTCTCCAGTTACTCCTTCATGCTGAGATACCCAGACCAGACTGACAGGGCTTAACCTTCTTGACAGCAATTTTCAAATGACCATCTGTCTGCCCTGGTGTGCCATGTTGACCCTCTCCCTTTTGGGTATTCTTTTGGCAGAAGCACTTAAAAGCAGTTACCTGACAGTCTTGACTCCTCCGGTTTCTCACAGACCCGTGAAAGTCTGGACTGTCCTTTGATCTCTCAGGAAAGAACTTTGATCTGGATTATAGCCTGAGGTTCCCTTGTCCCAATTACCTGCTCCAGCCCCCAGTTGTATGTACGTATCCAGGCCCATGCCTGGGTTAGTATAAAAGCCTTGAGTTCCAACATTAGAGTTGAGTCTATTCCCTTGGGCTTTGTCTGAGTCTGTGTCTGTATGTCTGTCCTTATCTTTTTATTCCCGTTGGGTAAAATCCCTGGCAGTCCCCTCCCCTCTCCTTGCTGGAGCTATGCCAGGGAGAGAAGAACAACAAAGAGCATGTGGATGTCGGCCATGCATGTATAAAGGACTATTCAGATAACAGTAAACTCCAACACTCCCTCACCTCTGGACAGTGTACAGGTCCACCAGGGGATACAGCTTCTGAGGCAGGCTCTTCCTTCTCCCCGTACTTTCATTAACTAGCTCAGCTTGGGACACACCATGGAGAGTGAAACTTCTCAACACCACTAACCTAACATTAATAGAGTAAGAGACAGCATTCATGGCTGTGTGGGTGGGGGATACCTCATATAACCTGACCTTAGCTCTGGAAAGGGATGTCTGTTGATATAAATAGACCAGATGCTGACTGCAGACCAAAGAGATAATTCCACCAAGCCTAGCCTACTGAAGCAATGAGTTTATTGGGGTAGTTTTCAGGAGCCTGGGTGAAGGAAAACTTAGAGAAGTGTTGGTGACTCAGCATCTGCATCACCACAAAGCCTCTCCCAGCACAGCTGATGACTCATGGAAACTATCTCTAAACCTCTCTGCACAACTAGACAGTACCTTCTCCAAGCAATATTTACTCCTTATACAACCAGAGTGGAGGGTCTTTGGGAGTCTCATTGCTTTCTGAGGGTCTAGACTCGTATACAGCTCTTTCCTATGTTTAGGAAGGAATGTTTCACTTAGAAGAAAACACGTGTATAAGTTCCTGTTACCAGACCAGGTGTTCCTCTTCCTCTCGGTCCTGCCCCGAGAGCTTTAAATGAATGCATAGATCCCACTGTGTGGTTCTAATTATGTTCACCTAGTCTGTCCATTTTGACTGCAAAGACAGCTATACCCAATATGAAATATATTCATTAGGATAATTAGATATTCTGAGTTTTAAAAACAAATGCATAAAACTGATGTCACTGTACTAAGATCTCTGGACCAAGTAAGGAATGTTTCTACAGAAAACTTGCTTTAATAATTGATGTAATTATACGGATTATTTGGCACCAATCTCTCTGAAATCAGATTCAAATTAAATTAATTCCACAGTACACCATTTTATAGTCATTCCTCTTCAAAAATTAGTAATCAAAGTCTCAATTCTATTTTTCATGTTTTATGTCTGATCACAGATGTAAAGCAGGATGGTCTTAGTGGCACAGACTAGTAATCCCAATGGTGGAGCAGTAGAGCCAGGGGAATCAGGACCTCGGGTCCACTCTCTGCTATGCAGTGAGTTTGAGGCTAGCCTGGGCTATATGAGAGCCTGTCTCAAGTAAAACCTCAAATATAAAACACTAGAAAGTTTCATTAACTAAATGCAGAAAGGAAAATAATGACATTATTAGATATTTATATTACTGTTTTAGAGTATATTATTAAGTGAAATTACATACCTCTGAGCTTAAATGACAAATGTAGGAAGCTTTCTTTTTATGGCAAACAGGGACCATGTGGCCTTACTAAGGGGAATGGGAACACAGTGCCTGCTTTGTGGACACTGTGGGGAGCTGACCCCTCGGTGCAGAGGCCAGCTGGCTACTTCCTGTAGCCCGGCCTGGGTGGTACCTCCAACTCAGGCCCTTAGCCTGGACCCGCAAGACACGTGTTCCACTCTTGGCCGTGACTTCCCACCTGCCCAGAGACTGCTGAACCCTGGACAGTAATTTCAGGTTGATGGCTGTTGGCCTCCCTTCAGCCAATGTCCACTCACAACACCAGCTACCCAGATTGGTGGTCCATAAGGGGGGAACCTTTTTCCAACCCACTGGCCACCCAAGCGAAATGCAGGCCTACCTTAGCCTGTATGCGTGAAATAATTAAAATTAATGGCCGGGAATTCCATGATGATGTTACTTTGAAATTCAAATTTATTCCTTGCTACAGCCTGCTTTTTAAATTTTTTTAAATTTTTTTATTTATTTCTGTATGTGTATGAATGTACTGTCTGCATGCAGGTTTGTGCACCTGTGTCGTGCAATGCCTCGGAGGTCAGAAGAGGGCATCGGATTCCCCTGGAACTGGAGTTCTCTGGAATTGGAGTTTCGGACCATTCTCCGCCACCATGTGGGTGCTGGGGATCGAACCCGGGTCCTCTGCAAGAGCAGTCGACGCTCTTAACCGCTAGGCCATCTCTCCAGCCCTACAGCCTGCTTTTATAAACTAAATGATGTCAGTTCCCAGGACCAATCATAAGTCCCCCAACTCCACACCACTACAAACCATTGCCCCACCCAGCATCATGCACCTAGGCCACGTTGCTTGCTCCTCCTTGGGGTGGGGTCAGACCCTCAGTCCCGCAGTACCCTGAGGCACACTAGCTGGAAGCTAGCCTGCAATTTAAGCTGGATTTTCCCACAGACAAATGGATCTCGCTGTACATAATTTGGAAGATACTTTTGCAACCTGTGAAGTTAATTGAAACAAAGATGAATAAGATGTGTTCCTGCCTTCCAGGTGTTTAGCCTCTGAAGATCCTCTGGCTAGTGATAGGAAAAGACCATATGTTCTTAGTAAAGATGGTGCAGCAACCTGAATTGTTGGCCAGCATTCATCCACCAATCCAAGATTCCATTGCTTGGTGCATGGACAGCGATGGATTCATGACCACACCTGTCAGTGCCAGCATGCCCCCTTCTCCCCACTATTCTTGTTTGTTAGAACTTTATTCTTTTATTTACTTATTTTGAAATTAACTATTGTTGTTGGCCTGGGAAATGCTTTGACCCCACCTGTTGTCACAATTTGGGAAACTTGGGACCTTTAGAAAAAAACCACACTTCAGGAAGTGGGTCTCTGTGGGTCCGGAGGCTTTATGGCCACACTTCCTGTTTGCTGGACCTTCCTGATTGTTAGTGCAGTCTGACCAGCCACACGTTTACTCTTGCCACCCTGACGTCCTCACCTGCCACTCTGGCTTCCTTACCAGTGGCCCTGACTTCTTCCTCCCCTGTTTCCTTGTCTTCCCTGCTTGGGGGGGGGGGTTGTCATCATTGCAAAATGTAATCAAGAGTAAACTCCCTGGCATTGCTTTCATCACATCATGTTGGATGACATGCTGTTACGTAGTAATGGCACACTCCTTTTTGTGTATCCCTTTGAGTTTTGATGAACATACTGCCATGTACTTCTGACCACAAGAAAATAACTGTTTCATCCACACCCACAAGTCAGACCTGTTACCAACAAAAAGAAATTCTCCATCCTCAACACCTGACAACCACTGATATCTCTTCTTCATTTCCAGGGTTCTGCCTTTTCTAGAATGTTCTATACAAGGGGCAGGCAGCTCTTTGAGGCAAACTTCTTTCACTTAGCATGATATATGTGAGATTAACTCAGGTGGTTTTATCAAAAGTTCATTCTGTTTTATTTATGGCTATTGCTTCATCTGTGAATATATGATTTCTTTTTAACATTTTATTTATTTTATTTTATTTAAAATTTTTTTAATTAATTTTATTTATTTCTGTATGTGTATGAATGTACTGTCTGCATGCAAGTTTGTGCACCCGTGTTGTGCAATGCCGCGGAGGTCAGAAGAGGGTGTCGTATTCCCCTGGAACTGGAGTTCTGGAATTGGAGTTTCAGGCGGTTCTCGGCCGCCATGTGGGTGCTGGGGATCGAACCCGGGTCCTCTGTAAGAGCGGTCGGCGCTCTTAACCGCTAGGCCATCTCTCCAGCCCTTTAAAATTTATTTATATGTATTTAAAATTTATTTATATGTATTTTTTTTATCAAATCTAGAGTCGTGTTCCCCCATCCCCCTCACCCCACCAGAGCTCATGCATTCTGCCAAACATGCTTTTCATCTCTTTCTCAGTCTTTCTCAATATTCTCCATGTGGAAGTTGACTGTTTTGAGCAGAAGTTCACTGTTTCAGTCAGTTCTTTGATGCAGTCCTTTCTGTTGTTGTTGTTGTTGTTTCCAACATGCATCACTCCCAACTGCTTTGGACAAAAGCTCAAGGGGCCATGCACAAGAAAATACTTACAACTAGGTAATTGGCACTAACATCCACAGATGAGGGATACCATTCATCGTTTGTTTTTCTGGGACTGTGTTACTTCACTTAGCATGATGTCCTCTAGCTCTAGGCATTTTCCTGCAAAGCTCATGATGTCATCTTTCTTTATTACTGCATAGAACTCCATTGTGTGGATGTACCACATTTTCTCTATCCACTCATCAGTTGAGGGGCATTTGGGTTGGTTCCAGCTCCTTGCTATTGTGGTGATTTCTTTACAGTTGGGCATTTAAATTGTTTTCTATTGCTGCTAAAATTATTTTTGGTTCAACTGACAGTGTACTCTGGGAAACCAGTGGGTATATTGAGCTTACCTGTAGAGCATGAGGGAGGGCTTAGGAACAGGAGTCTGGGTGCTTCTTTCCAAGGCCACAATTGAAGGTCTTCACCCAGCATGCATAACAGCTTCCCCATGGTCACATAGATGGAGCCCCTCCCTTAGTCCTTCCCAGCCTGTGTACTCCATCCCTTCCCCCCAGGATATGTACACAGGACTGAATTAACTACTATAGTTGGGAAGTATGTGTGGGCACTGAGGTGAGGGCCTCATGACTCTCCTTGCCCCTCCATCTATGTTGGGGTAAGCACCCAGGATTTTCCTGTCTTTTCTTCCCAGGTGCTGGGATCACAGGCACACAGTGTGTGTGCTGGAGACTGAACTCAGATCCTAGTGTTTGAGCAGCAGCACTTAAGTGCCTGAGCCGCTGCCCCTAAGGTTTTGGATTTCTGAAACAAGGTCTCAATATATAACTCGGCCTCCATTGGAACTCCATATGTACAGAGGCTGGCCTTGAACTTGAAGCCATTTTACCTTGGCCTCTCAGTCAACACCCTTCCTGCCCTTCACTCTATGTAGGGGATGAATAATCAACAAGTCCAGGTGTGGTGATCTTTGCCAAGTGGGCACAGGGCACAGCTTTGCTAAGGAAGATGGTGTCTGTCTGACTCAGAGGACTATTCTATACAATATTTATTTTTAATCATTAAAAATAGAACTGTGATACACATTAATCTGTAGACTTTGTCTTAAAAGAGCTTTATTAAAACTCAGGAGTAGGATTCCCAGTACCTCTGGTGAATGTGCACTCAGCTCTCTAGAAGGAAACGCTTGTATTTTCCACCTGCTTTCCTCCCCTGCCTGAATTCCTACCGCTCATAGCTAGAGTTCAATTGCTCTCCCACCATTGGTACTTGGTGTTATCAACCCCTTGTGCTGGTAACAGTATTTTTCATGCTTGGGCCAATTAACCAGCAAATGTTCCAAAGTGTGACCACCGCAGCAGTCTTCTGGACCTTTCAGACTGGTTTTCCTTCTCCTTCTCTATCCAAATCAACCCATTATCTGTTGATTCAATTTCTCATGTATATCAGACCTTCTCATTTCCCTTTTTTTTGTCAGTTTTGCTACCGTTCTGAAGATCATATGCCCATCATGCTATAATACACTATACAGAATCTTCCATTTGGACCATTTTTTTTTTGTGGGGGGGGGCTGCTTTGTCTTCCCCTGCCTCCCTCTTCCCCACTGTTGACTTCCCTTCAGCAGTTTTTTCTTCCTTTCAGAAATCTTATTTTTTTAGTCTTTTGTTTTTTGAGACAGGGTCTCTCTATAGCCCCAGCTGTCCTGGAACTCACTCTGTAGACCAGGGTCACCTTGAACTCATAGAGATCCACTTGCCTCTGCCTCCCAAGTGCTGAGACTAAAGTCATGCACCACCACACCCAGCTCAGAAATCTTTAAAAAAAAACATTTTATTTATTATTTATTTTATGTGTATGAGCATATTGCCTGCATGTATGTAAGTGTACCTGTGTTGTACAATGCTGTCAGAGGTCAGAAGAAAGTGTGGATTCCTTGGAACTGGAGGTTTGGATGGTTGTTAGCTGATATGTGGAAATTGAACATGGGTCCTCTGCAAGAGCAGTCAATGCTTTTAACTGCTGAGCCGTCTCTCCAGCCCCCTCTTCCAGAAGCCTTCTCAGATCAGACTTTATCTTTGATCTTTGCTGCAGTCTGTGCAAGTAGTAATTGCTAGTCTTAGAGGTGTCTTTTAGGTAAAAATTATTTTATATGTGTGAGGGTGTGCTTGCATGTCTCTAAATGTGCCTATGTAGCTCAAGGGGGGGGTATTTATCTGAAAGATTCCACCAACAGGCAGAGTTAGGGGTTCCACATACATCTCCCACTCTATCCTACTAACAAGCTTAAAACTAATCTCTTCCATCACATGACACTTCTTTTACTCCTGAACTCCTTAGACCAGCCCTGCAGATTAATTCAAGCCCTTCCTTCATCTTCAATTTTCCAGCCTGTATAATTTTGATCCTGCACCAAATATTTTTTTTCAATTAAAATTCTGTTCAAATGTCATCTTTTTATAAAATCTCATCAGTCCTGATGCTAAACCAACAAAACATTTGATTTGAACATGGTTCCCATCACCTCGCTGTCTGTACTTCTGGGCTTCAGGTGTGTATGTTCTTAGGACTTTTCCTCTTGGAATCTGTGAGCCTTCCAAGTAGGAAGGATTTATAGCTAATTTCCCTTAGAACTTAACTTTCCATCTAGGTGAAAACCCATCATCAAGTCTTAAAAGAGAACACATCTCACCTTTTATTTTTCCTGGCTTTGTCTTTGAAAGGGTTTGTCTTTTTTTTCAGCTGGAAAATTAATTGAATTGTGATTTTTGCCCACAATAAAAACGTAACAGTAGACATTTCCATCTCATTTACTTGATAAGCATCAATACACAGGTAGTTAGTGTCTTTTCACACATAAATACCAGACATTAGGAGAGTGGATTGCCTCTTCACTCCTCTCTGTTTATTTCTCTCCTTCTCCTGCGAGTACGGTAGCAATCCTGTCAAAACAAGATGCATAATTATTGCACCTCTGCATTGGGCGCTTTTCAAGTCAGAGGAAACTGTTGACACATTACACTAAGATACAGCAGAGTGAAAAGCTTAGTCAGCTGTGAAAATACCAGTGAGCTGGATCACGAGCGGGACATGTCATCACAGGAGAATGACTATCAATGCAATTTGAAAATAAGGTCCTAGGTGAGGAATCTTGCTGAAGGAGGAGATGGAGACTCACAGAGCTCGCTTCTCCTAGAAGGAGGCCAGCTGTGAAAAGAAAAGTCTTATGTTTCTCCTGTAGAAGAAATCATTTCATTGGGTGCCAGGAGTGGTGTCTGCAAAATGCATGGTGCATATTAACACACCACAGCCTTTATGGGCAAAGAGCTAGGCTCCATGAAAAAAATCCGATGGAAGTGCTGTGTGTCCACAGAGCACAACTAGCTGTGACTTTGACTTGTACCTTGTCAACTTAAAAGGTTCCAATATATAGGCCCTTAAGGGTTCTCTTCATGACAGTTCTCACCTTCTGGACCACTGTTTCCTTAGATTATTGCATGAGTGCACACAGCACTAGAGGAGGGGTGTTCATTTCATTGTTTAGGTCTTGTTTAAATGCCATTTCCCCAGGAATGGGTCCCATCTCCAGCAAACCAGCTTACCAGTTTGTTTAGTGACATTCTGCCTTGTCATTGTTCAAAATAGACAATCTTTTCACTGTTTCAGTGTGTGTGTGTGTGTGTGTGTGTGTGTGTGGTCTTTGTACGTGCTGGTGCTTACTTGTGTGCAGGTGTGCATGCATGTGTATCTGTGCATATGGAGTTTGCATGGGGGTTCCACCTGCGTGCAGCAGGCAGGAAGGTATGCACAAGCAGATCAGGGCCCTTCAATGCAAGTAGGAACGACTTCTATTTTGGGCAGTAGTCTGGACTACTGACTTAATTACCCCCAGCAAAACCTTGGCAAACTCAGTTTGGTACTTTACCCAGAAAGATAATGAATGAATGCCAGGATGCTTGAATATGAAAACATCGAAGCGTGCAGGCAGGGCACAGTGGAGGTCAGGAAGAACGTGACCCTGGTTGGATGTGAACCAGGCTCGAAAAGACTGAATGGTCTGAGGAGATTCGTACTTCCTCAATGAACCGGGGAAAACCATTTTGAATAAATTATGGGCGTGGTCTGAATGGGAGGCAGAGTGGAAGGGACAGGGTTCCAGTGGCAATTATCAGAACAGTGAGGACACAGGTCGCAGACAAGTCCTGGTGCACAGGTGTGGACACAGACAAGTCCATGTGTACAGGCTGATAGAACCATAAGATCGCTGGGCACAGTTCTGGTAGGCAGACATTTGTGACAGATTGCTGGGGGGACTAGTGTCCTCTGGGTTGAGCTCACTCTTAAAAAAAATTAATTTAAGAGTCAAGTCTATTTGTTCATGTGATTATGATCTTGACAAAGTAATAAACTTCACATTGTGATGTCCCATGTGGGGAACAGACTCTCTATTCTGAACTCACAGATCAACCCCAGAGAAAGCCCTGGGGGAAAAGGGAAATTTGGAACATTTCAGCCACAATTGGGTGTAAAGTGTTATTCAGAAATATTTTCCCTGATATCCTAACCATGGACACTTAATTTAGAATATTGGGGAAAATGATGATCAATTAAGGTACTGCTTAGAAACAGTTGGACAGAAGCATTTAACTTTTTAGAAACAAATTAAAGTAGATCTGCATCTTCCAAAAGAATCACGTCGTATAGAGCCACATGAACCTTGTCTCCCTAAGTATCCTGCCCTCTAAGAACCTTCCTTCCCTGGAGCAAAAGTCAGTGGAAGGGGCAAATGGAAGCTGTGCAGTTCCCTGCCTGTCTTCCTGAGATTCATAACTCCCCACTGTGCTGTCAGTGTCTTAGTGCTACTTCCTTCAAAAAGGAATGTAACCTGTGCTCTATCATATTAACATACAAGCTATTTTTAAAAACATCAGAAGGATCATCTTAGGGGATTTTAATAATTTAGTCCACAGGGAAGTCAAGACTGTCCTTAACTTAAAAATCATCAGGAGCTGGTTGACTTATGTAACACTTGTTAGGTCAAAGTTTACTCCACAAGATTTAGGAATGGTGGTTTCTTTCTTTCTTTCTTTCTTTCTTTCTTTCTTTCTTTCTTTCTTTCTTTCTTTCTTTCTTTCTTTTATTTATATTTTAATTTTTTTATTGATGTTTTGTGTATTTCATACATCATTTTTCAGTTCAGTTCGGTTTCCCTTCCCCCCACCCCACCACATCCCAGATCATGCATTTTGCCATAAATGAAAGGGTTTTTTTTTTTTTTTTTTTTGGTCTTTTCGAGACAGGGTCTCCCTTGAGCACCATCTGTTCTGGAACTAGCTCTGTAGATCAATGCTGGCCTTGAACTCACAAGGATCCACCTGCCTCTGCCTCCCAAGAGCTAGGATTAAAGGCATGCACCACGCCTGGAGAAAGGACCATTTTATTCAGGCAAAAAATAAGTTCATTAAGGTCATAGAGTATTAGGGGCTACATTGGTGAACATAAGGACCCCAAAGAGGCTCTATTTCTTTAGGTTCCTAACAAAGAAGGATGGAAGAGGTTCATGTCCTGTCAGTGAAATGAAGCAACTACATCTGGCAACAGCACTATCTCCTGGTCCTGCATGAGGGGGCTGGGGAGATACAACACTCTAAAGAGCAGATCAGGGACAGGTAAACAGGGGGAGCAAGACTCACCCTGCCTGTGTCTGTGTATCATTGTAGGAGCGACTATGCTGTAGTCTGCCTCCATTTACAGACTGAAGACACCTCCTAACCCCAAATATAGCCAGGGGGAAATTCAAGTTTCAGACTAGGAAAGGCAGACAGTTTTACTGACTTGATTTCCTTGATAGAAAGAGTGACCTTCAAAATTGAGCGTTCTGATTTTTGTAACTTCTGGGTCCCAAGGCAAGACGTAGAATTTCAATTTTAAAAAGAAAATAATGCTATAATGATAATTCATTGAGTACAAGCATCCTTCATGTAAAACCATTTTCAGCTGCGTGCCGAACCCCCCACAGCCCCATCCCATGTCCATCCCTGTAACGTGGGGTGAGGGGTTTGTATTGTTCAATCAGGGTATAATCAAATGAGTGGTCCACGACTACATGCTGTAGTGTTTCACACCATTCACACCATCGCGCGTCCCATTACATTC
This sequence comes from Rhizomys pruinosus, assembly GCA_009823505.1. Lineage (NCBI taxonomy): Eukaryota > Metazoa > Chordata > Mammalia > Rodentia > Spalacidae > Rhizomys > Rhizomys pruinosus. The sequence continues at coordinate 1,215,195 of VZQC01009646.1, read as the reverse complement.
TACCGACACAACCCTCTTCTCCGCAGATTTTCCCTGGGCGTTAAAAAAGGGCACAGTGGATGAGAGCAGATCATCCACTCCTCTCAGGAGCTATTATCTTGGACTCTCGATCAATTCTGGCTGTTTTCTTTATGGCTCAGTTTGGTCCAGGAATAACCTTTCGAATCCTACAATAGCACAAGCATTAGGTATATATGTTAAACAGCATTAATAGTTAGGGTAGGTTACTTTTGTATAGACATATATTTTAGGATGATATTTTGATCCATGATTACATTTTTTTCCTGTTAAAATGACAGGGTCTTACGGTGGCTTATGAGACTCTCCTAACCTGTAGAGGATGTAAGCTTGTGGCATCAGCCATGGGTTATTCCTCCAAGGAGAGAGCCAAAACCAATTAGATTTGGGATACAGGCATATGGCTGCCTCTGCTGCACAGTATTCCAGGCAGGTGAGGTGTACAGCTTGTGTATGGACGGTGAGGTATCTTGTTGACTCAAGGAGACAGTATTTGCTTATTGGTTTAGTGGCCTTTGGACACTCTCTGGTGTCCAGAGGCCACTGTACACTGCATTGTGGTTCTCAATCATCTTTCCCATGTAACGTCAGGTCTTCAGCAGCAGGGCCTATCGCCTCTCTTCTTGCAGGTATCCCAGTTTAGAGGCAAGGATGCCTTACCTTTTGTGGGGGCCTTAGATCCCCGGGCCAACATCTCCCTGGTAGATATATCCATTACTGATGTCAGACTCCTGTTGAATATATTTTGCTTAAGTGCATAGTTAAGGATTTCGTGTTGTTATATTGGTTCTGAACAGAGATAAAATTTTTCACAGTTCCTTGTCATAGTCAATTCAAAGAAGGCAGTTTTAAAACCAGTTTATAAAGATTACCTCTAAATAGTTTGTCTCCAATTTACAGTTGGAGAGCACCTCATACATCGTCATATTTCTCTCTTGTTCTGGGGGGGAGGCAAGAAAGTCTCTCATACAAACCTTTGCCGGCACCTAGAAGGTAAGTTTCTTAGGACTCATTATAAATAGTTGTTACATGTAGGGGCCACAGAGGGGTTCGATGTTTATGGGCAATCTGAGGCTTTTCTTCCTTTCGATGTTAACAGGTCAACCTTAGTTGGCACTTTCTGGACATCCTACTCATGCAAAGCTGTAGCTTTTCTTTCTCAGATCCATTAAGGTTGGTGACATTTTGTCTGTTGGAACCACACAAATCTTTTCCCAAGTTAGTTTTAAGATTTGAATTGCAAGGTTTTATGACAGAAAGGTTTCATGTCTGATCTGTACCCCCGCTCTTTTATAATCACTTATAGCAAAAATGGGAAAAAAAAAACTGACGAGAAATATGCAGGGACAGTTTTGGCAGATGCATGATCTCGGTTGGTGGGGTGGGGGGGAAGGGAAGGGAAATATGCCTGAACTGAATTGGAAACCCTGAATGTATAAATGCACAAAGCATCAAGAAAACAATTGTTAAAATAAAAAAAATTAAAAGTTTTCTGCTGTTAGCAAACATAATGGTTTTGGTTTAATTGTGGAGAAAATAAAAAGCTTTTAATATTTTCCTACCACTATTCCTCATCATGTAAGCATCACGTCGGTATATCTTTGGAATGTATTGTGTTAGAATGCTTCATTTTAAAAACCGCTGTTTGATTTGCTGGCTGAAGTTTCATAATAAATACTTGGATGAATTTTTGGCTTGGGATTAAGACAGAATTTCTAACAATTTCTGAAATGGTTCTAAACATACTTCTATCATCATTTGAAGTGGCAATGTTAGCATTAACAGCTATAAAATCAAAATACAGACCTACTCTGAAAAGCATTGAAGATGCTCTATATTCTAACCTGTTAAATATTCAGCCAGGCAGGGCATGGTGGCGCATGCCTTTAATCCTAGCACTTGGGAGGCAGAGGCAGGTGGATCTTTGTTAGTTCAAGGCCAACATGCTTTACAGAGCGAGTTCCAGGCAGCTGGGGCTACAGGGAGACCCTGTCTCAAAGAGACAAAAAAAAAATATTCAGCCAGGATTGAATTCTCTATATGAAATAAACAAGCACATCAATCTCATTCATGTGTACATTTGTTTTTATGTTTAATAAACAGTAAACTGATAAAAAAAAGAAACAAATGCATTTTTTTAAATGTTAGTCAATTTTTCTGTGCTGGTTTAAGCTCCACAGAGAAGCTGACTCTGGAGATGGTATCTGGCCCTCCTAGCTTAGGCTCATGCTCTTTAATTTCAAAATGTCTTCTGAAAGACCCTGAATCAGGCTGGTCTCCTGACACAGCGACCAAGAGGAAGACAAAACCAGCTCTACATTATATCTTGAGAAGAAATAAGGAATATAACATTCCCAGAAGTGATTATTCTAATGATGTCTAGCCCCAAAGTAATAGAGGATTTACTATCACTTTAGAAGTAATAAAATTTAAAAATCTACAGAAACTTAGTAGAATGGCCCTTAAGCTAACTACTGCTTAAAATGAGTGGTAAGCCAGCTCTCTGCCTAGCCCAAAGATAATAGAGAATTTGCTTATCACTTTAAGTGTAATAAAAAATTTAAATCCCTACAAACTTTTGGGAGCCCATTTTAAAATGTACTGGTTTAATCATGGGTAATTCAAAGTAGACTATAAAAATATAATGTTGCTAAATTAATTCTGGTCAGATTTTTATTATGAGTTATTTTCAGCTACTTCAAGAAAATTTTGGCTTTACATTAATTAGTGCTATTGGTTTCTTGTTGAATTTTACTTGTCTGTATCTCCTTAAACATATTTTTCTTTAATCTTAAGTAATTCAAATTAGATATTATGAAGGCACTGAACAGGTAAACGATGAGAATTAAAGATGATATGTAATCTTAAAATTCTTCATCAAAGTTCAAAGGAACCTCTGTTTAAGTCATTAATCTAATTTTGCTGTCAGAAATAAAATCCCCGGTCCAAGACTCCATCACTATCCCACGAAGAACACACAGACAAAGCAAAAGTGCCTCAGCAAGGCAGATTCTACCTTTGGAAAAGGGTTTCAGTCAGATCCAGCAAGCACATAGGCCCAGAAGCTGGGTTGGCTTTCATCCCTAATTCAAGAATTCTCTGTCTTTCACCATTGGCAAGGGTCTGACCTCACAGTCTTTACAAGTCTGCTAGTTTAAAAGAGTCAGTAGGAAAGAAAAAGATCAGGGCCACAGGCCCTGGGAATACCTTATGACCTTTTCATAAGCAAGTCTTTCAGGGTGCGGTGGGGTTAAAAGATCAGAATTGCTTGTCATCATCCAACTTCCAAGTTTTACAGTGTTTGAAAGAAAACACTAATAATGAATGTTCCTTACACTATTACAAGGATTGGTTTAGGAAATAAAGTGTATGTCTGATCAAAGTTCATTTAAGGGCATTTAGTTTTGAATATTACACAATTCTTAAGAAGTACTAGACTGTTATAACTGACTTTTAAAAATGTTTAGTGACCTGAAATTCACTGCCCTGTCATAGTAACAGATTGTCCTTTTAAAGATTGGCCATTTCTGTGCCTTTGTGCAACCACTGGACATTTAAAAATAATATTTAATTAAAATTTTAACTCAAGACATGATCAATGGCTATATCATCTGTAAATATTAGGTAAATAATGCAACATACATTATTAGAAAAAAATTTTAAAAACATATAGATTTCTTTTTTTATCTTTTTTTTATTGATGCTTTTTGTCTTTTAAATTCACTCATACATATTATAATAGTTAATCCTGTTAATCCTGGGTGTCAATTTGATTGGATTTGGGGTGAACAAATATGAGAAAGAGATCTTCAGATAGGATTTTCTCAAGCCGGATGGCCCACTGTGCTGGATAGCTTTAGTGTCAACTTGATACACCTCAGTTGGGGAATTGGCTCCATTGGACTGGCCTGTGGCCACATCTGTGGAGTATTGTCTTGATGGGCCAGCAATGTGGGAGGGCCCAGTCCACTATGGGTGGTGCCACCCTGGGCAGGTTGTTGTGTACTGTATAAGAAGGCAGGCTGGGCATGGGCCAGGAGAGCAAACCAGTAAAGAGTACTCCTCCATGGCTTGTGCTTCAGCTCCTGCCTCCAGGTTCCTGCCCTGAGTTCCTGCCTTGGGCTCCCTAAGTGATGAACTGTGACCCAGGAGATGTAAGCTGAATAAACCCTTTCCTCCCCAAGTTGGTGTCAGTCAGAGTGTTTTGTCACAGCAATTAACACCCTAAATGTGGGTGTTACCTTCTACTGGCAGCTGCTATAAAAAGCCTTGGCAGAGGGAGCTGGTCCCTTTTTTTTCTGAGCCTTGCCTTCTCTCTCACTGGTGAGTTTGACTTGCTGCTGTGATCAACTCTTTGGATCCCAGCGTAGACTAAAATGGGCAGATCTCCCAGAATCCACCGGGCCTTCAACACCGGATTGGAACTACTGAGACATCCAGCTTCGTGGACTAAGCAACTGCCTGGATTCTCAGCCTCTCCTGTGCAGCATGGCTATTGTTGGACTCCTTAGAGTCTGTCCCATGAGCAAATCAATAAATCTGTATATCTATATCTATATCTATAGATATATCTATATCTATATCTATATCTATAGATATATCTATATCTATAAATATAAATATCTAGATATAGATATATCTATATCTAGAAATATATATCTATTTATATCTATATCTATGTATTTATATATATATATTTGTTCTATTGATTCTGTTTCCTTAGAGAACCCTGACTAATAGAAAGATGTTAAAACTTTAAAATTTTTATCTCTCTACTTCTTGAACACAATACTCTGTTTCAGCCATTGAAACACATGTCAGGACAAAGAGTCATCCTGCTTATGTATGTGAAAGAAAAGTTCCCTGACCGTGGTCACTCATATTTGGCTGACTGTGGTCACTCATATATGGCTCCAGAATAAACTGTGTCTAATGCCCTTTGAGGTGAGAGTTTCATGTCAATATGTATCTAGAAACTTTTAGCCACTTTGATCAGTTTTGGAAAGTTCATGTAAGGAGAGTCTCTTTACATTCCCTACCTTAGCCTAAGTACAAACCACAATTTTAAAAAGTATTTTATTATTTTTATTTTTTTGTGTGTATGAGTGTACTGTCTGTGTGTAGGTAGGTGAACCTGTGTTGTGCAATGCCGTGGTGGTCAGAAGAGGGTGCTGGATTCCCCTGGAACTGGAGTTAAAGGTGGTTCTTAGTTGCCATGTGGGTGCTGGGAATCGAACCCAAGTCCTCTGCAAGAGTAGTCAGTGCTCTTAACCGCTGAGCCATCTCTTCAGCCCCACAAGACATAATTTTACTAATTTATTTATTATTCAAAATTTAATACATAAACCAAAAAGGAGGCAATGAACACTAACTGCTCAGGAACAAATAATATTTTAAAAATCTTTTATAATCAACTTATACCTTAAAATCTTTAATTATTCTTTTCCATTCCCTTTCACTATTGGCTGGAAAGCATCTTAAAATAAGTTTCATCATAACCTGCAGTTTTATATAAGCTGATTTAGGAGTCAAGTCATGGCCAGATCCAGTTTTCATCATTACTTGGAGTTGAGGCTTTAACTACAGGCCTTCTTGGGCCCCACTGTGACTGGTGAAGCCATTTCAGAAATCAGCTTGGCAAGAGAGAATTTGTCTTAAATTCCAAACAAGCATGCCAGGTCCTGTGTGCTTCCTCCAATGCTGCTCTGCTCCTGTCATCATAATGCTGTCACAGTGACCTGTGCCAACACTTGCACAGCACCCAGGATCAGTACAACACCTCTGACCACCAGGATGGACATCCTTCTTCATTTATAAAACAAAGAAAAGGGAACTGCAGGAATGACTTTGATTAATGCACATAACCTGGACTAATGACTTTTTATTGTTATTAAAACTTTTTCCATATATCATACATCATTTCTCAATCCAATTTACAGTTGGACTAATGACTTTTAATTAACCCGAGCAAAGCCATGTGCCCTTGGTTCTGATGGAGTGTCTCCTTGGCAACCTCAGTTTGGTACTCCACATAAAAAGGTAACAAATGAAAGTGGTCATACCAAAGCGCTGCAGGCAGGGCACCCAACCATGTCCACTGGGCACAGTGGAGGTCAGGAAGGGGGTGTGACCCCGGAGGAATGTGAACCAGGGATGAAAAGACTGGATGGACTATGGAAACTTGTACTTCCCCAAGGAAGCTGGAGAAAACAATTTGAAAAAATTGTGGGTGTAGCATAACTGGGTAGGAGAAACTGGGTTCTGGACACAGTTTATCAGCACAAGTGAGGACACAGGCAGGTCCATGTGCACAGAGATTGATGGGGCACCAGAGACCCACTGCCACAGGGAAAACAGATGGTCCTAGTAGGCGCCAGGGGCAGTAGTGTCCTCATAGTTCAAGCTCCCCGGGTAAATACTTAAGAGTATTTGCTCAGATGATTATGATGTTTGTGTAATAATAAACCCAACATATAAGGTGTCTTTCTTGTTTTCTCTCTACTTTATTTACTGAATCTGAGTCTCAACCCTGGCTCTTGGCACTCCAGCTAGTGTAGCTGGCCATCTTGCCCTGGGGACCTTGTCCTGTCTCCAGAGTTCTGAGGTTGCAGGTTATCCCTGGAGCCATCTCCACAGCTCCCTCTGACATTGTATCCTCTCCTCTCCCACTAAAATGTAGACTCAATGGACACAGGCTGAGTACCTGCTTTGCCCACTGATGGCTGTCCAGTGAGGGGATGTGTCTGACACAGAGCAGTTATCTCATCAAAACCATGGGGCAATGGATGGATTTCCATGGGACTCCGTCTTTCCCCAGCATCATAATAATTTCCAGCTCATTTGCAAAGTCTGTAATGCACCAGCCATGTTTCTGTCAAGAAAATGACATGGCAAGTTTCACTGTAAGTCTGCTCACAGCATTGACTGGAATCTGCTGGAATCACCAGACTATGAAGAACAGAACTGGAGAAATGTGGTTCCCTGGGATCCCCATGTGGTGAATAAACTGGTACAGACGTGGTCTACACTGCACGCATGTGAACCACAGCAACACTGAGAATCACTGGTAGAGCAGAGAAAACCTGCATCCCAGAGACACTGAAACATTTAATTTATTCCATTTTTCCTGATTAAATGCTCACAAGTAAACGTATGAGGTAGGAACTATTATTATTTTTGTTTAAAATAAGGAAATGGCTTCAAGGAAGATATTATTTTCTTAACTAAGATTAGAAAGCAAATATTGAGAGTCATCTTTTCAAGTCAACAAATCCCCAAAATGAGAAGAAATAAGTTTGAATGTAAACACTCTACTATTTACAATGTTCCTTTTTGATAAGAAAATGTGTATGTATTTGTGCATGTGTGTGCTTCTGTGTACATGTCTTTATGAGTGTGCAGGCTCATGTTTGTCTAGGTGGATGTGCTCATGTGCTTGTGTATGTAATATGTCTGCACACAGATGTGTCTACACATGCATGTTTATGTGTATGCACAGTTTTAGTATATGTGTGTGCACAAATCTGTATGTGTGCACATGTGTGTTATGAGTGGGTTCTGCTTCTACTCAAGGAAAGGCCAGCATTCAGATCCATTAGTAAACAAAATAGCCTCATGCATGCATAACATCCTAAATTTTGCTTTAGAAATATGTTATCTTTTCTTTCTCAGCCATTAAGTTGGTGAAATTTTGACCTGTGGGAACATACAAATCTTTTCCCATAGTTAGTTTTAAGATTCAAATTGAAAATTTGACACAAAGTTTTAATATATAACTGTACCCCCCTTTTTTATTTTAGGTTTTTATTTTTTGATCCATGAGTCTCAAAAAGGCAGTTGTAGTACACATACCTGTAGGCAGGAATCAAGGTGTAAATTTCATTAAATTTACCCAAGCTGTTTTGGGTGATTGTATGTTGTTAATTTGGGAAGCAAGCTTAATTTCTTAAGTTAAATTATCCTACAGGTAAAAAAGAATGTTACAAGATGATACTGTATAACACAGAAATTATAGAGAACATTTGTATATGTTAATCCCAAGGTTATTGTTATACAGATTTTAAGTAAAACAAATGTGTACAATAATTTATATTTCCACTTAGCTTAGATGTATTACCGTTTTATACAGCTTTGCATTGTGCAGGATGTACCAAGAAATACCAGCAGAGAAGTTGGCCCATCTAAGCATTAAAAGGAAGAAAAGCCTCAGACTGCTACAGACATCAAACATCTCTGTGGATTCTATTTGTAACAACAGTTTATAATGAGTCCTAATGAACCTTACCTTCCAGGTGCCGCAAAGTTTTAATATGAGAGACTTTCTTACCTCCTTTTCATAGAACAAAGAAATGCATGATGGTAATGAAGTCATTCTCTAACTGTAACTTAGAGCCAACTGTTATAGAGGTAATCTCTTATAAAACCAGTATGACTGCTTTCTTTAATAGACTAATAGACATAGGAACTGTGAAAAGGATTATTCTCTATTCAGAGCCAAATATAATACTAAAGTCTTTTAAAGCTATGCATTTAAGCAAAATATATTGATACAGGAGAGCTCTGATATCAGCAATGGATTATTCTGCCAAGGAGATGTTGGCCAGGAGATCCAAGCCCCCTCAAAGGGTAAAGGCTTCTTGCCTGTAAACTGGGAAACCTGCAAGAAGAGAAGTGGTAAGGCCCTGCTGTCGAAGACCTGGATGCAAGCATGGGAAAGATGTATTGAGACTGCACTTGTAAGTGTACAGTTGGTCTCTGGAATCAGAGAGTGTTACCAAAGGCCACTAAACCAATAAAGCAAAAATTGGTCTCCTTGAGTCAAGCAACACTCCTCCGTCAGCATCAGCTACACCTCACCTGCCTGGAAATACTGTGCAGCAGTGGCAGCCACATGTCTGTATATCCCAAATCTAGTTGGCTATTAGCTCTCTCCTTGGAGGAATAATTCACGACTGATGCCACAAGCTTACATCCTCTAGTGGTTAGGAGAAGTTATAAGCCACAGTAAGACTTGTCATTTTTTTTTTTTTTTTTGGTCTTTTCAAGACAGGGTCTACCTGTAGCCCCAGCTGTCCTGGAACTCACTTTGTAGACCAGGCTGGCCTTGAACTCACAAAGATCTGCCTGTCTCTGCCTCCCAAGTGCTAGGAATAAAGGCGTGTGCCACCATGCCTGGAGACCTTGTCATCTTTTACAGAAAAAATATAATTCATGGATTAGCATGCCATCCAAACATCTGTGTCTATACCAAAGTAACCTACCATAATAATTAGTACTGTTTAAATACCTATATATCTATTTGCTTGTGCTTCATTAGTAGGATTAAAAGGTTATTCCTGGACAAACTGTCAGCCCATGAAAGGAAACAGCCAGAAATGGTCAGAGTCCAAAACGACATCTCCAGAGAAAGCAGACTGTTTTGTTTCTTGTCCGCCTGTGCCTCTTTTCTAAGCCTAGGGAACAATCTGTGGAAGAGGAGGCATGGTAGAATGTAAGGGCTGTGATTGGGGTGAATGGTGAAACTACAGCAATATAGACTGGATGCTTATTTGATCAACTTGATTGTACATACAAGCCCCTCCAGCTGTATGGTGGGACCCTTGGGCTGTGTGGGTTTGGGCATAGCTGCTTGCAAATTGGTTTTACATGAAGGATGCTTGTACTCGTAACTTATTACTTATTGTTAAAAAAATGAAATAAAAAAAGAATGCAAACAAAAACAAAAACAACAAAAAAGAAATATAATTTTTCTTTTTTCTAGGTCCTATGCTCTTTTGAGTTCATTTGATTTTCCAGGATTCTCATTTCCCTGTATTTTTGGGCAAGGGCAATTCTTTTCTCTGTCCTTTCCTACCTCCGTCTCCCCCCCTCACTATTTCTCTTTCTTCCTTCCTCTTCCTTCTCTTCTCTCCTTGCCTCTTCCTTTCCATCTACCCTGCTTCCCTTCATCCCCAAGACAGCATTTAGTGAGATCTACCTGTGTTTCAGTGATTATTCTATATATTGAAATAGAAAGAAAAGGATATGTTTTTCCACGCTGTAAATAATTATCCCTCTACCAGGAGAATCTGTATGTTTGAATGACACATAATAGAATACCATCACGTTGTGTTCAGGAAAGGTGCAAAGGATTTGGAGTGTTGAAGGCAAACAAGCATGACAAGTGTGCTGAATCATAACAATATTAGTCATTTGTAACAGAGTCATAGGATCCAGTAAGAGAATTCTTATCCAGGGAACAGCAGGCACGGAGGTCCAGATTTGGGAAAAATCACCAGCCAAACTCTCACATTTCCCAAACCATGGGGGGAGCAACACTATTTCAGTCTTACATAAATCCTCTCTCAAGTAATTAGCTTTCTGGAATATTGCCAGGCAACAGCGATTTTTTTTTCCTTTCTCAGCACTCCTGGGAATATAAAAGCAAGATAAATATTCATGTCCCTGAACCATGTCAGCATTATCCTCATAAAACTCTGTGTAACAAAGCCCACACGAAATGGTAAACAAGTTGTTTGCTTCCAGACATATTTCCTAAGTAACTTCATTCAAAACTTTATTAAGATCATCTAAAAATCTGATCGTATTCTGTGTATTGAATAACCGTGAGGGAGAGGTGTGTGTGTGTGTGTGTGTGTGTGTGTGTGTGTGTGTGTGTGTGTGTTGGGGGGAGTCGTGTCCCTGAGACACTGCTGGACCAGGGTCTCTACTCCGGTTCCTCTTCCACAGGCAGAGGAACACAGGCTCTGATGTTGGGTCCTGCTTTCATCATGTGCTCAACAGCGGCTGAAGGTCCGGGCCTCACAGTTGCGCTGTCCTTGCATGGCCATTTAGGAAAATCCAAGAGAAATAATAACCATATGTTTCTGTGCAAGGCAGATTTTTGACTTCACTCTTTGTCACCAAGGTTTTCCCATTAGATTCTCTTACTGGGAGCACCCTTGGATGCTGCACAGAATTCTGCCCTGGCCTCTATCTGCAGGCACATCACCCAGGAAAGCCCCTGGGCTGGAGCAGGTGTATTCAGCAGGTGCCTCAGCCAGTCACACCTGATCTCTGGAGAAGCTGCTTGTAGAACAGCACAGCTTGTCTTGTCACAGTGGGAGGCACAGGGGAAGTTCCTGAGTCCAATCAGTCACCTCTAACTGCCTGATTATGTTTGAGCTCCTTGTGAGCAGATTCATTTTACTTGAATTAAGATTAAGGTTTTAAAGTGGCTTCCTTGGGCTCTCTCTGGATCCAGATAAGAGAGAGGTGGGTGTTGCCAGACCAGTTCGGTCACTAGGGCACTTTGAGGCTACAGCATCTACACAATCCCTCCACCTGAGAGACCCCATCACTTTCAAGAAATGTAACATTTCTTTCTCTGCCCCAACATTTCCTCCTGCCTTTCCAAGGCCAATTCAACCCTTGCCCAGTAACCCCTTCCACGTCGGGGGTCTAGATTCTGAGGAACCCCATTCGTGGCCCTGAGGAGGGGTTGCCCTGTGTCTGTCTTCCTTCTCTTCCACCTGTTTTCAGACTTACTCAAGTTGCTTTGTGCTTCAGGAGTTCCCTGTGCAGCAGTGGCCATGGTGTGGTAAGCTGCCCCTGTGCACACAGCCACTTGTCTACAGTGATGTAGGTTTACAGTTTGGGTTCATAAGAAGAAAACTGCTATGAGCATCTGTGTAAAAGAAGGATCGATCGTCAGGCAGCAGAGGCTCCAGATGCTTCGTCACCTCTCTCCATGCTGATCGGGACAGTAGGGGCAAGTTTTCTGCCGTGACTTCTGACACCACAGATACCTTCCAGGGCAATGCTGAACTACACGGTGACCTGCTCTTTGGCTCTCCTAGTTAACAGCTCAAGTGTCTGGCCAACCTTTGTGCAAAAAGGAAGCTACCAATTCTCACTAACTCTCAGTTTCGAGAGACAGCAGAAAAAGGGAGTCAAGACCATGAAAGAGCAGAGTCTCAGCTTTAACATGTGATGGAACTAGATTCCATTCTAGCCCGTTCCCATCATCTAGTAACTGTTACTGAGAACCAGTGGTAGTTGGGTACATGGGAGTGCAGGAATTGAGTGGCTGATTTGGGCCCTCCCCTCCCCGCTTCTTGCCCTTCCTTTTTCTTTCCCTCCCTTCCTCCCTTTCTCCTTTCTTCCTTCTCCACCCCCTTTTCTCTCTCCCTCTCGTTCGCTCTCCCTTCTATCCTTCTTGTCATTCTAGGGAAAAAAGTAACTGGAATGGGAAGTGATTATTACCGTTTTAGGAAGCTTGTGTATTTCATGACTATTTCCAGCTATCAGTTTTACTAACTCAGCACTAGCTCATTATATTTATCTTATGATGAAGAAATTGAAGTACACAGGGCAGTAAAGCCACAACTATTTGCAGCTTTGATGGACTAAACGTACCTCCCCCATTTTCCTCCTCCACCTCTGCCTCTGGTCAGTGTGCTTGTCTACAGCCCTGCCCCTCCATGCTGACTGGAGAGCTCTCAGGGCAGAGGGGATGATAGGCCGGTGAACATTCTAAATGTGGCAGCAGTATAGTGAGCTCCGAGCTCTGAGGCCTGGAAAGGAGAGTCACTGAAGGTCAGCAGGGCAAAGAGACTGAGAGGATCCCCTAGACGGGCAGCAGACCGTGCTCACATGCACAGACTGAACACAGCCAGACACAGATGCACAGGCAGGCTGGCACACAGGCCACAAGGAGGTAGGCACACAGACCTACAGATGGACACACACTGGCAGGCTGGCTGAAGAGGAAGTTGAAGCTCTGACCTCAAGGAAACTCTTATACAGAATCACTCAACAGTGTCACTGCCAAAAATGGATTTTACCACTGTTTTCATCAAGGTCCTTTGACATCTGGTAGCAGCCATTTTGTGCTGACTCATGGTTCCCTGGATGTGTAGCTCCAGCCATCTCAGCCCATGTTGGGAATCCATATCAGTGCCATGTTGCTGACACATAAACAGGCACTCATGGCCCCTTTGTTCCCAAATGGTACCCTGGGGTGCAGTGTGTATAACAGTCTCCTGTTAAAGTTCAAAGGTCATATGAAAACAGTGTTGCATAAACATCCCTGTGATGGGACAAGTACTCCTGGAAATACACATTTTTGTAAAATTTATTTAATTTTATTTTATGTGTATGAGTGTTTTGTCTGCACCTATGTAAGTGCACCTATGTCATGCAGGGCCCAGAAGACGGAGTCTGATCCCCTGGAACTGGAGTTAAGTATCGTTATTAGCTGCCATGTGGGTGCTGTGAACCAAGCCCTGACCAGCCAGTACTCTTAACCACCAAACCATCTCCTCCTCCCTTGCATTTTTTTTTGTTTGTTTGTTTGAGGGTTGGTTTGTTTGCATTTTGGATTTTAATCCTGATAACCTGTAGTGAATCAATAATTAAATCCTGTTTAAACAAGTAATTTCTCTGATCTCTTATGAGCCATTATTGGTAGAATTTAACTTTTATCAAATGCACATGTATTCAATAGCATTTGTTTATTTTGTTTACTTTGTTGAATTTCTGCATATTCCATAATGACATCTCAATCAGTCTTAATCACCTTCATAGCTCTTCTCCACTGTCACCTCCCACAGCACCCACAGTGGAATCATACACTCTGTCATCTGTGTTAAGGCCTATTGTGCAAAATTAGTGCCCTGGAAGTTCCTCAGAGCAAGTTCATCCACTGAGATCTAGTCAGCCTATCTAGAGTCTCTCACAGCAGGAATAAGTTACCAATATCTCTTCAGATAAGATTGGGATCTACTTCCCACTTCCCCAGTTCCAAGCTAGGTTTATTTCTAGGTTTCACATTGAGGTCTTTGACCCATTTGGAGTTGACTTTTGTACAAGATGAAAGATAGGGGTCTAGTTTCATTCTTCTACAGGTGATGATGATCCAGTTTTGCCAGTACCATTTCCTGAAGATACTCTTTCTTCCAGTGAGTGTTCTTGGCCCCTTTGTCAAATACCTAAAATTGCATGTACTCAAGTTTGGGCCTTCAATTATTATGTTATATTGACCTATGGGTCTGTTTTTGTGCTAGCATCATGGTGTTTTATGACTATAGCTCTTTAATATAGTTTGGAATTTGGTGTAGTAATACCCCCTGCATTCCTCTTTGTGCTCAGGGTTGCTTTGGCTCTCCAGGGTCTTCATGCTTCCATGTGAATTTTAGGGTGAATTATGTGAAGAACGTCATGGGGATTTTGATTGGGATTACATTTAATCTATATACAGTTTTGGTAGGATGATCATTTTTACAATATTAATTCTTCCAGTCCATGAGCATGGGTGTTCTTTCTATTTTCTGGTGTCTTCTTCTTTAAATCTCTAAATCTCTTTCTTTAAAGATTTAAAGTTTTTATTATCGATGTCTGTAATGTCTTTTGTCAGGTTTGCTCCAAGATATTTTATTTATTCATTTATTTTTTGAAACTAATATGAATAGCAGGGACTCCTTGTACTCTTTCTCCAATTGCTTGGTATTGATGTTGGCTACTGATTTCTGTAGATTACTTTTTTTTCCTGGTCCACAGAAGATGTTTATTTGATGTAACAAAACCATACAATTAGTGTTAGACCCAACCACAAGAGCAAGGGAATGAAAAATTTGTACAATGTACATAGAAAAAAAAATCAAAGATGTTTACTATGACAACTATATATTTCTAAAATAATGCTTCTAAAATTTTATAACCTTCACTTTATTAATCATTTCTAGAAGTTTTCTTGTGGACGTTTTGGCAACTCTTGGGTATACTATCATATCATATGTAAAAAGGGATAGTTTGACATCTTATATTCCAACTAGTACTCCTTTAATTTCCTCCTCTTGTCTTGTTGCTCTGATTGAAACAAGAGCTTCAAGCATTATATTACAACGTAGTGGAGCTAGGCATGATGGCCCACACCTTTAATCCTAGCACTTGGGAGGCAGAGGCAGGTGGCTCTTTGTGAGTTCAAGGCCAGCCTGGTCTACAGAGTGAGTTCCAGGTCATCTGGGGATACCGGGAGACCCTGTCTCAAAAAGACCCAGAAAAAAAGTAGTGGAAATAGTGGACAGCCTTGCCAGGTTCCTGACTTTAATGGGAATGCTTCTAATTTTCCTCCATTTAGAATGATGATGGCTGTAGGCTTGTTGTGTGTAACTCTAATTATGTTGAAGTATGTTCCTTCCAGTCCAATACCCTTTAGGATTTTTATCATGAATGCATGCTGAATTATGTCAAAGGCCTTTTCTGCATCTATTGAGATGACATATGATTTTTGTCTTTGAGTTAATTTATGTGATTTATGAAATTATTGGTGTATGTATATCAAACCATACCTACATCTGTAGATTAAAGCTAACTTGATCACAGTGTGCTTGTATGTCATTTGAAAGTATTTTGTTGAGAATTTTTGCATCTATGTTCATTAAGGATATGGGTCTATAGTTTGCTTTTTTGTTTGTATCTTTACCTGGTTTTTGGTGTTAGAGTGATGCTGGCATCATAGAAGGAAATTGGGAGTTCCCATTCTGTTTCTATCTTTTTTGAATAATTTAAGTAATATTGATCTTTAAATATCTGGTAGTATTCTGCAGTGAATCTGGGCCTGGAATTTGTTAGTTGGGAGGTTTTATATTACTATTCCAGTTTCCTCATATGTTTTGGGTCTGTTTAAACTGTTGATCTCTTCTTGGTTTATCTTTGATGAGTTCCGTGATTTCAGATATTCATCCATTTCTTTTAGGTTTGAAAATTTAGTAAGGTATAGGTCTTTAAAGTACTGCCATATAATATTGTGGATCTTTTTGTTATCAGTTGTGATGTTTCCCTTTTCATCTCTAATTTTGTTGATCTGGAGTTACTCTTCCTTTCTTTTGGCTAACTGGGCTAAGGGTCTCTTGTTTTTTCTCTCCAAAGAACCAGCTCTTGAACTCATTTATTCTTTGTGTTGTTTTCTCTCTTTCTAATTCTTTGATCTCTGTACTATTTTTGTTATTTCTTCTTGTCTTTTGGGTTTGGGATTCATTTGTTGTTGTCTCTCAAGTATTTTTAGTTGTAATTTTAGGCCATTTGTGCTTTTACTTTTTTTTAAAGTGTAGGCAATTAGAATTATAAATTTCCCTCTTAAGACTGCTTTTAAAGTGTGCCATAGATTTTGTTGTTTTTTATTATCTTTTTGGTTTAATTCCAGGAATACTTTTATTTCATTTTTCATTTCTCCTTTGACCCATTCATTATTCAGCAGTGTGTTGTTTAATCTTCATGAGTTTGTGTAGTTACTAGGGCTTCTTCTGGTTTAACCTCTATTGCATTGTGGTCTGATATAATGTTTGGAATCATTTGAACTTTTTTGTATTTGTTGAGATTTGTTTTGTGCCCCAGTATGTAGTTTATTTTGGATAAAGTTCCATGGGGTGCTGATTAAAAAGTATATTCTTTGGTGCTTGGGGGGAATATTTGGTGTATTGTATTGTTCATGTCATATGTCTCTTTGTTTATTATTTGTCCAGTTGATGTGTATAATGGACATACTAGTGTAGTGAATTTCCCTACTACTAGTGAGTTAGGATTAATCTCTGTCTTAAAGTCATATAGTAGTGTATTTATGAAGTTGTCTGCTCTAGAGTTTGGTGCATATATATTAATTATTGCAATACCTTCTTGGTTAATTGTTCCTTGGACAAGAATGAAGACCCTCTGTATCTTCTCATTAGTTTTAGTTTCAAGTCTATTTTTGTTAGATATTAGAATTGCAACTCCTGTTTTCTTCTTAGTGCCATTTACTTAGAATGTTTTCCCTCCCTTTCACTTTAAGGTAGTGCCTGTCTTTAAGTGAGATGGTTTTCTTGCAGATGACAACAAGAATTTGTTTCTTTTTAAAATTTTTATTTTTATTCTTTTAATAGTTTTATTGAAGTTTCATGCATTTCATACATCATTTCTCAGACCAATTTAGACTCACTTCCCTTTGATGTTCCCTGCCCCACCTGAGTTCATGCATTCTGCCATACATGTCTTGTATCTTTTTTCTGAGTCTTATAAAAGTTTTTCAAAGCAGAGGATTATTGTTTTGGGGAGAACTTTACTGTTTCAGTTGGTTCTTTGTCCCAGTTATTTTGTTGTTGTTCCCTCCAATTTGTATGGCTTCAACATATGCATGTATCTATATCTATATCTATATCTATATCTATATCTATATCTATATCTATATCTATCTATGTATGTCACATCTATAAAAAATTAGGTCATCTGAAAATAAACTGTATGTTATTTCCAAATCATATTTCAGGATTCACATTTTTACTCTTTAATTTTATATTACTCTAAAATATGCCTACATACTCTCCACCCATATACCAAGATTCCAAAGTCTGAAAATAAGTAGTGGGTTAATTATAGAGACTGTTAAGGGATTCACATTATAAGATCACAGTTGCTTTCAGATAAAGAGGAATATAACATTAACATTGTTTGGTTTGCTTTACAACTAGGTACTTGGTGCTAGCATCCACAAATAAAGGATACCATTTATCTTTTGTTTTCTAGGACTGTGTTATTTCGCTTAGCACAATAGCTTTTAGTTACATCTACTTATCTGTAAAGTTCATGATGTCATTCATATTTCTTTACCACTGCATAGAGCTCCATTGTGTAGATGTACAACATTTTCTCTATCCACTTGTTGGCTGAGAGGCACTTGGGTTGGTTCCAGCTCTTCACTATTGTAAAGAGAGCTGCAATAAACATAAATGTGCATGTACTGAAACTTTTTTTCAGTAATACATGTCATGTTTATTATGTTATTCATAATTTGACTATTTCCAGTGCTCAGTGGATGGCACATGTGAGAGAGCCTCCCAAAGCATAGGGTTCCGGGTTGTTGTCATGACCCACGATGGTGGCAAGGCTGAGGGCTTTCCCTGAGCCCTTTGGTTGATGGAGGAGGAGCTGAGAGCATCAGCATTTCTTCTAGTAATGCTTTCTCCTTTCTGTGCTTCCTGCATGCTTTTCACAGGTTTGGGCAATATGGCGCTGATGGTATCAGTCTCCAACCTGAAATGGCCCTTGCAGCAGAGACAGCACAGCCATTCCTGCCAACCGGCCACTCAGGAGAGCCCCTGGTACGAGTGCTGCTATTGCCAGCCACCATGGCCAGCTCCACCCCCATACTGACACTCTTAATCATTTCTAGGAGTTTTCTGGTGGAGTTTTTAGCATCCTTCAGGTAAACTATCACATCATCTTCAAAAAGGGAGAGTTTGACTTCCTCTTTTCCAATTTGTACTCCTTTCATTTCCCTTTCTTGTCTTATTGCCCTAGAATTTCAAGCACTATATTAAAGAGGAGTGGCACTAGGGGGAGCCTTGCCGGGTTCCCGCCTTTAAGGGGAATTTTTCTAACTTTTCTCCATTTAGGATGATGGTGGCTGTGGTTTCATTGTATATGGCTTTGATTATATTTAGGAATGCTCCCTTCAGTCCAACTCTCTCTAGAACTTTAAACGTGAAGAGATGCTGGATCTTGTCAAAGGCTTTTTCTGCATCAATTGAGATGATCGTGTGATTTTTGTCTTTCAGTCCATTTATGTGTTTTATGATATTTGTTGATTTATGTATATTGAACCATCCCTGCATCTCTGGTATGAATTCAACTTGATCAAGGTGGATGATCTTTTCTATGTGGGTCTATATGCAATTTGCAAGTATTTTGTTGAGAATTTTTGCATCTAGCTTCATTAATGAGATGGGACTATAGTTTTCTATTTTGTTTGTGTCTTTGCTTGGTTTTGATATTAAAGTGATGCTGGTTTCATAGAAGCAATTTGGAAGATTTCCCTGTGTTTGTATTCTTCTGAACAGTTTGAGTAGTAGTGGTTGTAAGATCTCTGTAAATGTTTTATAGAATACTGTTGTGAAAACATCTGGGCCTAGGCTTATTTTGGTTGGGAGGTTTTTTTTTTTTATTACATATTCAATTTTCTCAAAAGTTATGGGTCTGTTTAAACTGGTATGGGTCTGTTTAGTTTCTTCTTGTTTAATCTTTGTTGATTCCTAGGATTTCAGATATTCATCAATTTCTCTTAGGTTTTCAAATTTAGTAGAATATAGGTTTTTGAAATATTCTCCTATGATTTTCTGGATCTTTTTTTGTCTGTTGTGATGTTTCCCTTTTCATCGTGAATACTATTGATTTGTAGTTGCTCTTTCTTTCTTTTGGTTAACTGGGCTAGAGATCTATTTTGTTTACCTTTCAAAGAACCAGCTAGTTCTTTCTGGAGTTTATCATTCTTTCCTTCTAGTCCTTTTCTGAGTTTTTCATTTTCTCCCCTTAGTTCTCTGATTTGTTGTTTATATTCTTTGATTTTTTTCTAAGTTCCATGTTTTGGTTTAATTCCAGGGAGATCTCATTGTAGGGATCTTCTGTGGGACTTATAGGACTGAGAGAGTTCAGTGTGGATTTATTATTAGCTTTTCCCATGTTGTTGTTTTTTCATTGTGACTTTGGCATGTGTTTTTTTTTTGTTTTTTTTTTTTGTTTTTTTTTTTTTGATTCTGGTGCTAATCTCAAATGTCAATATAGAGGACTGGTTGGTTACTCACTTTGCTTCCTGCTGGTCAGTTCCTCTATGTTGGCTGTGCAGCCTGGAATCACTAACATTGTACCCACTGAATTGACTGCACCACAACTCCAGCAGCTTCCTGGATAGACTGCACCACAACTCTGGGAGTGGGGAGGAGCTCGCTCCCTTGGCTCCCTGAGCGTGGCTGGGTGACTCCACTGATGCTGACCACACGGGGGGGGGGGTGGTGTCCTGGCTGATCCCTAAGGTGCAGGCCAATGGTGCTGACTCCCAGAGTTTTTCCGGCTCACCTGAGCATGTGCTGGCCTCCTGGTCATCTCTGTTGGCATGGCTGGGTGGCTCTGCCCATGCCAACCATGCAGAGGGAGGGGTGTGGTATTCCTCCTGGTCCTTGAGGCCCAGGCTGCTTGCATTGTGTCCCAGAGCTTTTCTGGCTCACCTGTGCATGTAACTTTATTTTCTTAATATGGGTTATTTATGATTTAAAATCAAAAGCAAAGCCAATGAAAGCCCCAAACCTCTGAGTCTCTCAAATCAACTCTGAGATTTTTTTTTTCTTTTCTAAGAAAGAAATCCAAGTATCTCAATCATAGTGGTAAGAGAAATTTCCATTGTAATTTATAATACAAGTGTCCCATTTTTGTTGACAACACATTATATCATGCTTGTGTGGACAGTCAACTCATTGTGAAGCAATACGAACAGCCAAGCTTACTTTTGGAAGGCCTAAGAAGCACACTCTGCCTTGGCTAGTAGCAGTGGTACATTTGAAGAAAATAACCCTTAATCAGTGGCAGAGACCTCCATCTTGTTTATGACACAGGAAAATCTATAGCCAATGAGACCCTTGCTGACATTTCCACTTGGCTTGTGACATTTATATAACTTAGCAGGTACCGTAGAGGAGAGCTTGAAGCAGTAAATAAAGTGCTTTCTGACCCTAAATTAAAAGCTAGCTTTGGGAGTTCTGGGCCACTGACCTGTTTCTTAGCCACTATGATCCAGTCTGTACACGATCTGTGCTGCAGCTTATACTGGGGGGTCACACAAGAGCCACAGGCTGGAAGCTACAATTGAATTGTTTCCTCTTTCTTTGACTCCATTAGTATTGTGCAAGGGTCACCTCTGTTACGGTGTTTCCTCAGACAACATAGCAAAAGGTTAGGGCTTTTTTTTTCCTTGAAAATTGTTGCTATTTTCAACTTCTTCAAGCTGTTGACATTGCCTTTCATGTCTGACTTAAGTTGGTCAATCAAAGGGTCAGAAAAAATAAATGATTAAAGCTACAGATTCCAGAATAGTAAAATAGGCAGATCAGAAGATCATATCCAAAGAGCTGTCCGTTACTCAGGCAAGTTATACCTGGAAATGTCAAATTATACCTATGAAATGTTGAGAGAGAGAGAGAGAGAGAGAGAGAGAGAGAGAGAGAGAGAGAGAGAGAGAGAGAGAGGAAGAGGAAGAGGAAGAGAGGAGAGAGATAAAAAAATGATTGCTTCTCCCATTTTCTGTGGCATATCTTTATTCTTCTGATTGCTATTCTAGGGATAATAATCTAACTTGGCCTATATTCTTAAATATTTGTATCTTTATCTCATGTGACAAGAGGAGATACAGTTGGGAGGGAAAGAGAATGGAAAACTGAAAGAATCTTCACCCTAGAAGGATATCCTTAGCCTTTTTAATTCTTTACTAGGTCTTATAATTAAGATTCAGTAATTCTATACTTTCAATTCCTGATCAATTAATGAAATAAGATACAGATGGGACTGATAGCTAATCCATTCCAATGGGCAACAAGTCTAAGTTCTTCATGGTCATAACATGCAGAGAGCACATGCAAATTCTGTACCTGCAACTAAACAGGAGGGTGAATCAAGAAAAGCCCATAAATAGATATGAAGATAAAAAATTAACATAAATATTCTGTTGTGAATTAAGAATTGTAACAAAAAGAATAAATACAGATCCAGATAAAAATTCTAGACCAGAAAAATCCAGGGCCTGAATAGCAGCATTTAACACCCGGCCCATCACCAGATGGATGTGCTTCTTCTCATTTCTCTAACAGAGCTTTCAGATGTTGAATTCTATTTCTGGAAACTTGCTCTACTTCTAAGGTGGTAGCTGATTGGATGAATTCTGTTTTTTTGTGCTGCACTGCACTTGGTAATCAGCTGGTGGGATCAGCAAACACAAGAAAAGCCCAAGCCCTTCCCTCTCCCCATGAAGGCCAGGTGTGCAGACCAGCCGCGCGGTATGAGCCAATGGGACTTAGGAGTCAGAAGCTTTCATGACGCACTCACCAGAAGGCTCATGAGGAGCACTTGAGCTGGAGGCTGTATTATTTCTATCCACTGTTACACTGCACCTCTCAGAATGACTGGCATCTCCCAATACTATTTACATTTTAAAAATTTAAAAGACATATGTATTTCATTCTATGTGCATGTATGTTTTGTCCAAATGTATGTAAAGTGCACCATGTGCACGCAATGTCTTTGAAGGCCAGAAGAGGACCATCTCTCTACAGCTTCTCAAGGGTGTTTTCTTCTTCTTTGTGCTCAAAGACACAAAGATCAATGAGTACATTAGTAAAGAATAACATTACTGGCTTCCCAGGTACCACACTGCACTGTTTAATGAATATATTCACTTAGTTAATGATCTTGATATTGCTGCTCATCATCTACACCACACTGCTCATCATCTACACCACACTGCTCATCATCTACACCACACTGCTCATCATCTACACCACGCTGCTCATCATCTACACCACATTGCTCGTGGTGTAGATGATGAGAAGTGTGGTGTACATGACGAGAGTGTGGTGTAAATGACGAGCAGTGTGGTGTAGATGATGAGCAGTGTGGTGTAGATGATGAGCAGTGTGGTGTAGATGATGAGTAGTGTGGTGTAGATGACGAGCAGTGTGGTATACATGATGAGCAGTGTGGTGTAGATGATGAGTAGTGTGGTGTAGATGACAAGCAGTGTGGTGTAAATGATGAGCATGTGGTGTAGATGACAAGCAGTGTGGTGTAGATGATGAGCATGTGGTGTAGATGATGTAAATTTATGTGTATCCAGTACATTTAATTGAGAAATGTACATTTTTTATTATGCTGTATTTTCTTTTTATTTTTTAATTATTGTTTATATTTTCAATTAAAAAATGTACAAAATAAATTTATATTGCTGGTCTTGAAAAAAAAAGAGTATATGTCTAAGTCAGGGCGGATAACTCTGGCCTATCATCTTTGCTACCCTCAGATGCCGAGGCACAAAGATAGTGAGTTCAAAGCCTGCCTGGCTCACAGAGCAAAGACAAGCCTACTTTAGGTGAATTAGTCAGATTCTTTCTCAAAAGTCACCCAACTGTAGTGGCACACTCCTTTAATCCCAGGTCTCCAAAGGCAAATGCAGGCAGATCTCTGTGAGTTTGAGGTTAGCCTTGTCTAGTAGTGAGTTCCAGTTCTGCCAGGGTTACGTAGTGAGAGCCTGTCTCAGCAACATCAAAGCACCCGAAACAATGGGAAAGGCTTCTGTGGCTTTGTGGCAGTGCTCACCAAGCCAGCGTAAGGCCAGGGTTCCATCCCCAGAGCCTTAGGAAACAAAGACGGCCTGTAAAGCACTCTCAGCCTTGCCAGGGCTCTGACACCACGTCTCTACTTACTCCAGTGGGTTTGGGGAGAAAGGGGCTCAGCTCTGTTCTTCTGTCTCCCAGTCACTGCCTGTAATCTTCTGTAGACAAATTGGAGCTGCAGCAGTACCATCTGCTAGCTGGGGCCTCAGGCCGTGCTTTTCCCATGGGCCAGCCTCTCTCCACAGCCCACCATCTGGACCACAGGACACTGTCTGGGGAGCCAGCTGCTCTGTGGGTTCCTGAAGAGGGTTCTCACTGCAGAGCCCTCTTCTTGGCTGTTCTAACAATTCAGACGCGTGGCTTCTAGAAATGAATGAGCTGGCTGCTAGGCCGTGCCCTTGTTGTCTCCAGTCCTGTGTCTGGCCAGGCCACTGAGTTTTGCAATCTTCTTCCTCCAGCCCCTTCAACCTTACATCTCCTCATTCTGTTCCCAGCTCTGAGCTGAACTTTGTGCTTCTGTGTTCCTGTCATCCTCTCCCAAGGAGGCTCTCCTTGCCCTGAAGATGAAACCTCATCTCCACCCCCTTCAGGGATTCTTTCCTTTGGTAGCAACCTGTCCATTGTGCTTTCAACCTGCATTTGTTGTCCCACCACACCACACCAAGCTGTTGGCAATGAGATTGATAGAGCAGTTGGTTAAAAGCCCTTAAATCAATCTGGCTGTTTAAAACTGGAGGCCGCCTTTGGCAGTGGCATTTGTAAGCATCTTGCTTGGCTGGTATTTTTAATTAACACAGCTAAACGCCTTGTGCTATTAGTGCAGGTCAGGAGGACAACATTAACAGAGAGACAAAGCAGAGATGCTTTCCATTCTGAAGACCAGTGTGTTTATAAGAGCCTGGTCCTAATCCCATTGCAGGGTTAGACAGAGTACCCAAATCCTTTAAGCATTGCCCCTTTCAAATCCTGAACCTGGGGTTTTTAACCTTCAAGAGCATCAGGCCCTTGGAAAAGGTGAGGCTGCAAGGATTTGGGGAAGTGAAGGCTTAGTCATTACTTGTCTCAAACACGTGAGAATCAAAGTTAGCTGTTCCACACCCATCCATTTAACTTTATGGGCAACAGCAACATTTAACCTGACAAACATCACTTATGTTCTCTCTATTTCATTTCTATCCCAGATTTTAGATGGGAAAACTGATATTAAAGAACTTTATGTGATCTTTTAGGGTGGAAAGATGGAGTCAGAAGCAGTAATTTCTCCCAATGCACTGATGACTTCCAAATTTTAGTCAGCCTCTGCCATGAGCATTCGACATCCAATTTAAACCCTAATCATAACCAATCTGAAAAATGACAGCCGAGAAAGTGCTTCCTCACTCAGGAAAAAGGGACAATTCTCAGCATCATCTTCTGCCTTCAACAATGTGTCAGGACATTCCATTGATGTCAACTCATGTAAGTTTTTCCAGCGTAGGACATGGGAAGCTGAAGAGCTTTCATTCCTTCTGGCTGAGAACAAGCTTGGGACACGATCCAACCAAACTGGTATTGTTTTTTAAGTAAAACACAGGGGGGGGGGAAGAGCTGTCCGTTACTCAGGCAAGTTATACCTGGAAATGTCAAATTATACCTATGAAATGTTGAGAGAGAGAAATAGAGAGAGAGAGAGAGAGAGAGAGAAAGAGGAAGAGGAAGAGGAAGAGAGGAGAGAGATAAAAAAATGATTGCTTCTCCCATTTTCTGTGGCATATCTTTATTCTTCTGATTGCTATTCTAGGGATAATAATCTAACTTGGCCTATATTCTTAAATATTTGTATCTTTATCTCATGTGACAAGAGGAGATAC
Source organism: Rhizomys pruinosus (assembly GCA_009823505.1). Classification (NCBI taxonomy): domain Eukaryota; kingdom Metazoa; phylum Chordata; class Mammalia; order Rodentia; family Spalacidae; genus Rhizomys; species Rhizomys pruinosus. The sequence continues at coordinate 1,190,165 of VZQC01009646.1, read as the reverse complement.
AGTTGGGAGGGAAAGAGAATGGAAAACTGAAAGAATCTTCATCCTAGAAGGATATCCTTAGCCTTTTTAATTCTTTGCTAGGTCTTATAATTAAGATTCAGTAATTCTATACTTTCAATTCCTGATCAATTAATGAAATAAGATACAGATGGGACTGATAGCTAATCCATTCCAATGGGCAACAAGTCTAAGTTCTTCATGGTCATAACATGCAGAGAGCACATGCAAATTCTGTACCTGCAACTAAACAGGAGGGTGAATCAAGAAAAGCCCATAAATAGATATGAAGATAAAAAATTAACATAAATATTCTGTTGTGAATTAAGAATTGTAACAAAAAGAATAAATACAGATCCAGATAAAAATTCTAGACCAGAAAAATCCAGGGCCTGAATAGCAGCATTTAACACCCGGCCCATCACCAGATGGATGTGCTTCTTCTCATTTCTCTAACAGAGCTTTCAGATGTTGAATTCTATTTCTGGAAACTTGCTCTACTTCTAAGGTGGTAGCTGATTGGATGAATTCTGTTTTTTTGTGCTGCACTGCACTTGGTAATCAGCTGGTGGGATCAGCAAACACAAGAAAAGCCCAAGCCCTTCCCTCTCCCCATGAAGGCCAGGTGTGCAGACCAGCCGCGCGGTATGAGCCAATGGGACTTAGGAGTCAGAAGCTTTCATGACGCACTCACCAGAAGGCTCATGAGGAGCACTTGAGCTGGAGGCTGTATTATTTCTATCCACTGTTACACTGCACCTCTCAGAATGACTGGCATCTCCCAATACTATTTACATTTTAAAAATTTAAAAGACATATGTATTTCATTCTATGTGCATGTATGTTTTGTCCAAATGTATGTAAAGTGCACCATGTGCACGCAATGTCTTTGAAGGCCAGAAGAGGACCATCTCTCTACAGCTTCTCAAGGGTGTTTTCTTCTTCTTTGTGCTCAAAGACACAAAGATCAATGAGTACATTAGTAAAGAATAACATTACTGGCTTCCCAGGTACCACACTGCACTGTTTAATGAATATATTCACTTAGTTAATGATCTTGATATTGCTGCTCATCATCTACACCACACTGCTCATCATCTACACCACACTGCTCATCATCTACACCACACTGCTCATCATCTACACCACGCTGCTCATCATCTACACCACATTGCTCGTGGTGTAGATGATGAGAAGTGTGGTGTACATGACGAGAGTGTGGTGTAAATGACGAGCAGTGTGGTGTAGATGATGAGCAGTGTGGTGTAGATGATGAGCAGTGTGGTGTAGATGATGAGTAGTGTGGTGTAGATGACGAGCAGTGTGGTATACATGATGAGCAGTGTGGTGTAGATGATGAGTAGTGTGGTGTAGATGACAAGCAGTGTGGTGTAAATGATGAGCATGTGGTGTAGATGACAAGCAGTGTGGTGTAGATGATGAGCATGTGGTGTAGATGATGTAAATTTATGTGTATCCAGTACATTTAATTGAGAAATGTACATTTTTTATTATGCTGTATTTTCTTTTTATTTTTTAATTATTGTTTATATTTTCAATTAAAAAATGTACAAAATAAATTTATATTGCTGGTCTTGAAAAAAAAAGAGTATATGTCTAAGTCAGGGCGGATAACTCTGGCCTATCATCTTTGCTACCCTCAGATGCCGAGGCACAAAGATAGTGAGTTCAAAGCCTGCCTGGCTCACAGAGCAAAGACAAGCCTACTTTAGGTGAATTAGTCAGATTCTTTCTCAAAAGTCACCCAACTGTAGTGGCACACTCCTTTAATCCCAGGTCTCCAAAGGCAAATGCAGGCAGATCTCTGTGAGTTTGAGGTTAGCCTTGTCTAGTAGTGAGTTCCAGTTCTGCCAGGGTTACGTAGTGAGAGCCTGTCTCAGCAACATCAAAGCACCCGAAACAATGGGAAAGGCTTCTGTGGCTTTGTGGCAGTGCTCACCAAGCCAGCGTAAGGCCAGGGTTCCATCCCCAGAGCCTTAGGAAACAAAGACGGCCTGTAAAGCACTCTCAGCCTTGCCAGGGCTCTGACACCACGTCTCTACTTACTCCAGTGGGTTTGGGGAGAAAGGGGCTCAGCTCTGTTCTTCTGTCTCCCAGTCACTGCCTGTAATCTTCTGTAGACAAATTGGAGCTGCAGCAGTACCATCTGCTAGCTGGGGCCTCAGGCCGTGCTTTTCCCATGGGCCAGCCTCTCTCCACAGCCCACCATCTGGACCACAGGACACTGTCTGGGGAGCCAGCTGCTCTGTGGGTTCCTGAAGAGGGTTCTCACTGCAGAGCCCTCTTCTTGGCTGTTCTAACAATTCAGACGCGTGGCTTCTAGAAATGAATGAGCTGGCTGCTAGGCCGTGCCCTTGTTGTCTCCAGTCCTGTGTCTGGCCAGGCCACTGAGTTTTGCAATCTTCTTCCTCCAGCCCCTTCAACCTTACATCTCCTCATTCTGTTCCCAGCTCTGAGCTGAACTTTGTGCTTCTGTGTTCCTGTCATCCTCTCCCAAGGAGGCTCTCCTTGCCCTGAAGATGAAACCTCATCTCCACCCCCTTCAGGGATTCTTTCCTTTGGTAGCAACCTGTCCATTGTGCTTTCAACCTGCATTTGTTGTCCCACCACACCACACCAAGCTGTTGGCAATGAGATTGATAGAGCAGTTGGTTAAAAGCCCTTAAATCAATCTGGCTGTTTAAAACTGGAGGCCGCCTTTGGCAGTGGCATTTGTAAGCATCTTGCTTGGCTGGTATTTTTAATTAACACAGCTAAACGCCTTGTGCTATTAGTGCAGGTCAGGAGGACAACATTAACAGAGAGACAAAGCAGAGATGCTTTCCATTCTGAAGACCAGTGTGTTTATAAGAGCCTGGTCCTAATCCCATTGCAGGGTTAGACAGAGTACCCAAATCCTTTAAGCATTGCCCCTTTCAAATCCTGAACCTGGGGTTTTTAACCTTCAAGAGCATCAGGCCCTTGGAAAAGGTGAGGCTGCAAGGATTTGGGGAAGTGAAGGCTTAGTCATTACTTGTCTCAAACACGTGATAATCAAAGTTAGCTGTTCCACACCCATCCATTTAACTTTATGGGCAACAGCAACATTTAACCTGACAAACATCACTTATGTTCTCTCTATTTCATTTCTATCCCAGATTTTAGATGGGAAAACTGATATTAAAGAACTTTATGTGATCTTTTAGGGTGGAAAGATGGAGTCAGAAGCAGTAATTTCTCCCAATGCACTGATGACTTCCAAATTTTAGTCAGCCTCTGCCATGAGCATTCGACATCCAATTTAAACCCTAATCATAACCAATCTGAAAAATGACAGCCGAGAAAGTGCTTCCTCACTCAGGAAAAAGGGACAATTCTCAGCATCATCTTCTGCCTTCAACAATGTGTCAGGACATTCCATTGATGTCAACTCATGTAAGTTTTTCCAGCGTAGGACATGGGAAGCTGAAGAGCTTTCATTCCTTCTGGCTGAGAACAAGCTTGGGACACGATCCAACCAAACTGGTATTGTTTTTTAAGTAAAACACAGGGGGGGGGGAGAGAGGTGAGTGGAAAGAGAGGAGAGGAATGGTAGGAAGAGGAGTGGAGACAGGAAGGTAGAGGAAGGGAAGAGAGAAGAAGGGAGACAATTAAGAGGGGAGAGGACCAGAGGGGACTGTGGATTCAGAGTGGAGAGCTCTTTTTCCCAGGGCTTGAAGTTCAAATGGACTGGGTTAGTTATTCCTACCCAATATCTTCCTGCCTTACAGGTAATGTTTAAAAATGCACTCTACTTGGAAGACTTGGAATGAACTTGCCACCCGACCCAGCCACACCACTCCTAGGCATGTACCCCCAAGACTCACCCCACCGCAGAGATACATGCACGCCATGTTCATTTCAGCTCTCTTCACAGCAAGGAGCTGGAACTAACTCAAATGCCCCTCAACTGATGAGTGGATAGAGAAAATGTGGCACATCTACACAATGGAGTTCTATGCAGCAGTAAAGAAAGATGACATCATGAGCTTTGCAGGAAAATGGCTGGAGCTAGAGGACATCATGCTGAGTGATGTAACACAGTCCCAGAAAAGCAAACGATGAATGGTATCCCTCATCTGTGGATTCTAGTGCCAATTACCTAGTTGTAAGCATTTCTTGTGCATGGCCCCATGAGCTTTTGTCCAAGCAGTTGGGAGTGATGCATATTGGAAACAACAACAACAACAACAACAGTAGAAAGGATTGCATCAAAGAAATGACTGAAACAGTGAACTTCTGCTCAAAACAGTCAACTTCCACATGGAGAATATTGAGAAAGACTGAGAAAGAGACGAAAAGCATATTTGGCAGAATGCATGAACTCTGGTGGGGCGGGGGCAAAGGGTGGGGGACATGGGTCTAGATTTGATAATCTTGTACAAAATATATATTTAAAAAAAATGAACCATAAAAAATGTACTCTAGCGTATGTCCTTGGAAATGAAATGTCCATAGGACCATTAAAGGTAAAGCAGATGTTTCCAGGGCTGGCCACTGTCCGGGGACAGGATGTGTGCCTGACAAGCTTTTGCTAAATTAAGTGTTTGATCATGGACACACCCACATCCACAGTGACATTTCCATGGTGACCAGTGGAATGGAAGCAGGAACCAGGCTACTGGAATGGTGGGTGCTCAGGTAAAGGCGTCTGGAAAACCCACGGAGATACTTCATGTTGCAGCTTGCTTCTCTAAACGATGAGGATTCCTTTCTTTCTTTCTTTCTTTCTTTCTTTCTTTCTTTCTTTCTTTCTTTCTTTCTTTCTTTCTTTCTTTCTTCTTTCTTTCTTTTTAAGGGATTCACAATATAAAAGCACAGTTGTGAGGATTCTTATTTCAAAGCATTGTTTTGTGGGTTGTTGTCTTATAAAGTACAAATACAGACGTATGTGCCCATTCTGTGAAACACGAGGTCTTGAAGGTCAAAGACGGGTAACCAAACGAGCAATCAAGCAGGTTACCTGACTCTATGACCACCTTTCCAGTGACCATACCCAACACATTCTTTCTTCACAGTTTTGAAGAATATATGTTTTTATTCACAATTATCCCCTACCAGACAACAGATATTCTGAAGCTTCTTCTGCTTGTAACTTGATGCATTTTAAATTTTATTTACTTTTTATTTTTAAAATATTTTATTGAGTTTCTATGCATCTCATAAATAGCTCTTAATCATATCTAGATCCCCCTTCCCCATCCATTTCCATATATACCTCCCCAACTGGACCTCACACATTCAGTCATAAATGTTAGGCCCAGTCTAGCCTCTGCCCCCAACTGTCCCAAGGTGCAAGTTTAGCCACTGGAGTCTACTCAGCCCACCCAGACATCTTAAGGAAGATCTATTTTTTGAGACATGGTCTTGTGATGTACCCCTGGCTAACCTCCAACTTACGATCCTCCCTAGCCTCAGAGTGCTGGATTATAGGTGTCTCCTTTGATCACCATTTTTCAGTCTCCCTTCCCTGCCTTCGTAGCCACTGTTGCACTGGACAATTCTTTGAGATGGTTCTACATCCCACATAGAACAGGATGCTGCAATATTTATCTTTCAATACCTGAATGAATATAACTTATGATTCCTGATTTACCCACATTTTGTAACATGATAACACTTTCTTCTTACACCTCAATGATATTCTAGTGAGAAAGAGTGCCTCTCATTCTTCATCAGTTCATTCCTTCATAAACACCTACACTGATTCCTTCTGCTAACTGTTATGTAGAGTGCTGCAACCCTTTAATGTGCTAATTATATTTTTCTTTTTTATTGTTTTATATATACATATACATATATATATATATATTTGTACGAGATTATGTTACAAAACAAATCTAGACCCCTGTCCCCCTCCCTAGCCCCCCACCCCTCCAAAGCTCATGCATTCTGCCAAACATGTCTTTCATCTTTTTCTTAGTCTTTCTCAAATCCCGTATCTAGAAGTTGACTGGGGGCTGGAGAGATAGCCTATCGCGGTTAAGAAGTCGCCAGACCGTCTTACAGAGGACCCGAGGTTCGTTCCCAGCCCCCCATGCGGGCCCAACACATTCTGAACTCCAAATTCCAGGAGAAACCAGTTCCAGGGGTCCTAAGACCGTCTTCTGACCTTCCTCGGCATTGCACGACACGGTGCACAACTTCATTTGCAGACAGTACACTTCATACACATACAAAATAAATAAAAAAAAAAAAAATTTTTTACAAAAAAAAAACACAGAAGTTGACTGCTTCGAGCAGAAGTTGTTCTTTTACGCAGTCATTTCTGTTGTTGTCGTTGTCGTTTCTTTCAATTGGCCACTTCAACTACTTTGTTACCATACGCTCAAGATGCCCTGCACACAAGAAATAAAAATAACTACTAGGTTAATGGTCTAGCATCCACAGATGAGGGGAAAAATCCTCGTTTGTTTTTGGGACTGTGTTACTTCACTTAACATAATATCATCTAGTTCCAACACTTCCTGCAAAGTTCATGATGTCATCTTTCTTTCTTTTTTTTTTTTTTTTTTTTTTATTTCTGTATGTGTATGAATGTCCTGTCTGAATGCAGGTCTGTGCACTTGTGTTGTGCAGTGCCGTGGAGGTCAGAAGAGGGTCTCGGATTCCCCTGGAGCTGGAGTTCTCCTGGAACTGGAGCTTCAGACAGTTCTCGGCCGCCATGTGGGTGCTGGGGATCGAACCCGGGTCCTCTGTAAGAGCGGTCGGCGCTCTTAACCGCTAGGCCATCTCTCCAGCCCCATGTCATCTTTCTTTACTGCTGCATAGAACTCCATTGTGTAGATGTACCACATTTTCTCTATCCACTCATCAGTTGAGGGGCACTTGGGTTGGTTCCAGCTCCTTGCTATTGTGAAGAGAGCTGCAATAAGCATGGCTGTGCATGTAGCTCTGAGGTAAGATAAGTCTCGTGGGTACATACCCAGGAATGGTATGGCTGGGTCAGGTGGCAAGTTCATTCCAAGTCTTCCAATGGTTCTCCACACTGCTTTCCACAGTGGCTGTAACAGTTTACATTCCCACCAGCAGTGTATGAGTGTTCCCCTTTCCCCACAACTTCTCCAGCACTTGGTATCATTAGTTTTCTTGATCCTAGCCAGTCTTACTGGAGTAAGATGATATCTTAGAGTGGTTTGATTTGCATTTCCTTAATGATTAATGATGTTGAACACTTCTTAAGATGTTTCTCAGCCATCTCTAATTCCTCACTTGTGAAGTCTCTGTTCAGCTCTTTGCTCCATCTATTGAGTAGGTCCTTTGTTTTCTTACTTCTTTGTTTTTTGAGTAGTTTATATATTCTGGAAATCAATGTTTTGTCAGATGTATCTGCGGTGAAGGTTTCCTCCCACTCTGTGGGATTTCTCTTCACTTCCTTGATTGTTTCTTTTGATGTACAGAAGCTTTTGAGTTTAATAACATCCCATTTGTCAAATGTTAACCTTAATTCTTGCACAGCTGCTGTCTGATTTAGGAGGTCTTCTCCTCCACCTATGTCTTGTAGTCTGCTGCCAACTTTTTCTTCTATCAGCTTCAGAGTTTGGGGTTTCACGTTGAGGTCTTTAATCCATCTGGAGTTCACTTTTGTACAGGGAGAGAGGTAGGGGTTTAATTTCATTCCTCTACAAGTGGTGATCCAGTTTTGCCAACAGCCCCACTTGCTGAAGATGCTGTCTTTTCTCCATTGTGTCTTCTTGGCCCCCTTGTCAAATACGAGATGGCTGAAATTGTATATGCTCAAGTTTGGACCTTCAGTTTTGTTCCACTGGTCAACAGGTCAGTTTTTGTGCCAGTACCAGGCTGTTTTTATGACTATAGCCCTGTAGTATAGTTTGAAGTCTGGTATAGAGATCCCCCCCGTGTAGCTCTTTTCTCTCGGGGTTGTTTTGGCTATTCGGGGTCTTTTATTTTTCCAATGAAATTAAGGACTTTTTTCCCAATTCTGTGAAGAAACTCTTGGGGATTTTAATTGGGATTACATGAAATCTATACAAGAGTTTGGGTAGAATGGACATTTTTACTATATTAATTTTCCCAATCCATGAGCTTGGGAGGTTTTTCCATCTTCTGATGTCTTCAATTTCTTTCTTTAAGGATTGAAATTTTTTGTTGTAGAGATCTTTGGTGTCTTTGGTTAGGTTTGTTCCTAGATATTTTATTCTTTTTGAGGCTATTGTGAGTGGGAAGGTCTCCTTGAATTCCTTCCTAAGTTGCTCGTTGTTGGTGTAAAGAAATGCTACTGATTTTTTAGGTTAATTTTGTATCCTGCTGCTTTGTTGAAGCTGTTCATCGTTTCTAGGAGTTTTCTGGTGGAGTTTTTAACATCCCTTAAGTAAACAATCATATCATCAGCAAATAGAGATATCTTGACTTCCTCTTTTCCAATTAGTACTCCTTTAATTTCCTTTTCTTGCCTTATTGCCCTAGCAAGTGTTTCAACAACTATATTGAAGAGGAGTGATGACAGGGGGCAGCCTTGCTGAGTTCCTACATTTAAAGGGAATGTTTCTGTGATTTCCCATTTAGGATGATATTGGCTGTGGGTTTCTTATATATGGCTTTGATTACATTGAGGAATGATCCCTCCAATCTAATTCCCTATAGGGGAATATAACTTTAAGCATGAAGGGATGCTGGATTTTGTCAAAGGCTTTTTCTGTGTCAGTTGAGATGATGGTGTGGTTTTTGTCTTTCAGTCCATTTATATGCTTGATGATATTTGTTGATTTTCGTATGTTGAGCCATCCCTGCATCTCTGGTATGAAACCAACTTGGTCATGATGGATGATCTTCTTGATGTGGGTCTGTATGCGATTTGCCATACTGTTTAGTATTTTGGCATCTATGTTCTTTAGGGGGATGGGTCTATAGTTCTCCTTTTTGGCTGTATCTTTGCCTGGTTTTGGTAATAGAGTGATGTTGGCTTCATAGAAGGAGTTTGGGAGAATTCCCTCTGTATCCTTCTATTGAATAATAATGGTTGTAAGTCTTTTTGAAATGTTTTATGGAATTCTGCCATGAAACTCTCTGGGCCTGGGCTTTTTTTTACTTGGGAGGTTTCTTATTACATCTTCAATTTCTTCCTGTATTATGGGTCTGTTTAAGCTGTTGATCTCTTCTTGGTTAGGCTTTGGTGATCCCAAGGATTTCAGATATTCATCCATTTCTTCTAGGTTTTCAAACTTGGTAGAGTATAGGTTTTTGAAGTATTCCCATATGATTTTCTAGATCTTTTCATCGTCTGTTGTGATATTTCCCTTTTCATTGTGGATTGTATTGATTTGTAGTTGTTCCTTCTTTCCTTTGGTTAACTGATCTAGATGTCTGTCTATCTTGTTTATTCTTTCAAAGAACCAACCTGTTTGGATTCATTGATTTTTTTTTATGGTTTTCTTTGTTTCTATTTCATTGATTTCTGCTCTGATTTTTGTTATTTCTTCCTGTCTGTTGTGTTTAGGGTTCATCTGTTGTTGCCTCTCAAGTGCTTTTAGCTGCAGTGTTAGATCATTCACTTGTGCTCTTTCTGTTTTTCTAATGTAGGCACCCAGGGCTATAAACAGCCCTCTTAGGACTGCTTTTAAAGTATCCCATAAGTTTTGTTGTGTTGTATTATCATTGTCATTCAGTTCCAGGAATGCTTTTATTTCTTTCGTTATCTCTTCCTTGACCCATTCATTTTTCAAGACTGTGTTGTTTAGTCTCCACGTGTGCTTATCCTGGTGTTGATATTGAGCTTTATTGCACTGTGGTCTGATAGAACGCATGAAATTATTTCAATCTTTTTTGTATTTGTGGAGGTTTCTTCTGTGTCCCAGTATGTGGTCGATTTTGGAGAATGTTCCATGGGGTGCTAAGTAGAAAGTGTATTCTCTGGTATTAGGGTGGAATATTCGGTAGAGGTCTATGAGGTCCATTTGGTGCATCATATCATTCAGTTCAGATGTCTCTCTGTTTGTTTTTTGTCCTGTTGACCTGTCCAAAAGGCTCAGTGAGGTATTGGAGTCCCGTACCATGAGTGTACTAGCGTTAGTTTGTGACTTGTGGTTCTGGAGAATTGTCTTTATAAAGTTTGGTGCACCAGAGTTTGGGGCATATATATTCATAATTGTGAAATCTTCTTGGTTAATTGTTCCTTTGATAAAAATGTAATGGCCTTCTTTGTCTCTTCTGATTTCTTTTACTTTGAAGTCTATTTTGTCTGATATTAAAATAGCAACACCTGCTTTCTTTTTGGTACCATTTGCTTGGAATATTTTTTTTCTATCCTTTCACTTTAAGGTGGTGCTGCCCTTGAAGGTAAGATGTGTTTCTTGTAGACAGCCTATTGATGGGTTCTGTTTCCTAATCCAATCTCCCAATCTATGTCTTTTGATTGGGGAATTTAGTCCATTAATATTTAAGGTTGTGTCTGATAGGTTTGTGTTGCTTCCTTTTGCCTAATTATCCATTTGTGGTTTTGGCTTAGGTTTCTACTTCTGCAGTTATGCTTTTATTGATTTCTCTTTCTAGGTGCCTGGGGATGGTTGCTCCTTTCTTCTGTCCTTTGAATTGCTTCAAGTATTCTCTGAAGTGTTGGTTCTCCAGACATGTATTCTTTCATCTTGTTTATGTCATGGAAGGTTTTTCTCTCTCCTTCAACTATAATCGACATTTTTGCTGGGTATAGTAACCTGGCTTGGCATCTATTGTCCTTTAATACTGGGAATGCTTTGCTCCACGTTCTTCTTGCTTTCATAGTTTACACTGAGAAGTCAGTTTAATTCTGATAGGTTTCCTCTTATAGGTCACTTGTTGTTTTTCTCTTGTAGCTTTAAGGACTTTGTCTTTGTTTTCGGTGTCTAGCATCTTGACTATGATGTGGCATGGAGAGTTTCTTTTCTGATCTTGTCTGGAGTTCTATGTGCTTCTTGTATTTGTATTGGTTTGTCTTTTTTTTAGTTTGGGGAAATTTTCATCTATTATTCTGTTGAAGATCAGATCAATACCATTATCTTGGGATTCTTCTCCTTCCTCTATTCTTACGATGCGGAGGTTTGATCTTTTCATAGTGTCCCACAGTTCCTGGTTGTTCCATTTTTGTGTATTTTTAAACTTTTCATAGTCTTTACTTGAGGTTTTTAGTTGTTCTGTGTTATCTTCCGGGTCTGATATTCTTTGTTCTCCTTCCTCCATTCTGCTTCTGAGGCTTTTTCCGTTCCTTTCCTCTTGATTGAATGAGTATTTGATTTCCTTTTTCATTTCCTCTTCTGATTTCTTTAGTATTTCCACTTCCTTTTGGAGCTTCTCAATCTCTTCCTGTAGCTCTTTGCTTCACTGGTTGGTCTCCTTATCTTTTTCAACATGGGATCTTTTCAGTGTTTCCACTCCCTTCCAGAGTTTGTCATTCTCTCTCTCTCTAGGTCCTTCTTGAGTTCTTTGTTCTCTTTTCTTAATTCTTTGATTTGCTCTTTACAATCTTGTACTTCTTTAAGTATGTTCATAATTGTGCTTCTAATATCTGTTTCCTGGGCCATCCACAGGGGGATCCCACTGTAGGAATTGTCCACAGGGTTGGTAGAGCTTGGTGTGGGATTAACCTGCACCTTTACCATGTTGTCTCTTCTTTGTTTCTCTGGCATATGGGCTTTTCCTTGCCTGTAATTCCAATGTGAATCCCAAATTCCTCTTCACTGTGTTGAAGGCTTGCTTTGCTTGCCTCCTTCAGATGTCTTCATTGTTTGTTTGATTGATTTGTTTTTCTCCTTTACTTCTTGCTTATGGAGTGTTAACTTCTCTAAGCTCTAGGCTTTCTATTGGAAGTCCAACTCATTCTTCCCTTTCTGTTCTGAAGGTTCTCCAATGAATCCACTTGGACACTCCTTCCTTCTGTAATCACAGTTGGTGGGGAGGGGGGTGCTCTTTAGCCCACACCCCTGTACCTGTGCTTCAGGTGGTCTTGGGAGATTCCCTGATCCCAATTATCTCTTTACTGATATCATGACCTTTGGTATCTAATTGGGTGGCTGGGTTATACCATGGTCTGTTTTACTTCTTTCAAAGGAGCTTTCATATTTCTTTCTAAAATTCACAATTTTTTTCAAAGATTATTTAAAGTTAATTACAATATTTTCAAAATACAATTAGCTGCAAATTACTATTTAAGTATAGTTATAATTACAGTTGGCACTATTTATCATGCATTACACATGTATGGATATATGCATATAATATATTTATTTTCTTTAGCATATATTCATTTTTCTTCATTACCTTACATATATAATACTATCATTTTAAGCTTGAGGAAACTAAAGCACTAAGAATTAACACCCACATGAGAATTATAATCATCAGTCATTTAAAAGTATTTGTTGGGGGCTGGAGAGATGGCCTAGTAGCAGTTAAGAGTGCTGACTGCTCTTTCAGAGGACCTTGGTTTGATTCCCAGCACCCACATGGCAGATGAAAACCGTCTTTAACCCCAGTTCCAGGGGAATCCGACACCCTCTTCTGACCTCTGTGGCATTGCATGACACACGTGCACAGATCTACATACAAACAGTACATTCATACACATAAAAATAAATACAATTAAAAATATATTAAAAGAATGTGTTGAAGGCTGGCTCACTGAGTAAGGGCACTTCCTGCTCAAGACTGATGATCCACACTTGAATCCCCAGAACCTAGTAACATAGGGGTCCATAATCTTACTGTGCCCATAACAACCAAGGCAGAGACAGGAGACTCCAGAAGTTTGGGGGCCAGCCAGACTCGGTTACACAGCAGTGGAGAGACACTGCCCCAAGCAAGGTGGACAATGGAGAGGTGATGAATGACTCTGGTAGACTGTACTCTGACCCCCACACACTCATGACACTCCACTCTCCGGGACACATTCCCATAGCAAACACGACACACACACACACACATACACACACAAACACACACACACAAACACACACACACAAACACACACACACACAAACACACACACACACACAACTGTATCTATCTATGTCTCTATCTCTTATCCACACCAATCTGTGTTAAGCCCGTCCTTTGAGTGAGGAATCCCCTTTTACGTCTCTGTCCATTTCACTTGTTTCCACCTCTCTCCCTCACATGACTCCAACCCACACCTACTTCTCCTCTCTTTTCTACTATCCATTTTCCTCCCTTTCTCAGAGACATGAAGGAAAAACTGCTGGACTCAGAGTCAAAGACCTGTGTGGCCAACCTATGTGTCCCCAGCCTAGTGGCACATAGACTTGACCAGACCAGTCTCACCTTGAATCCATTACCTGGCAGCCATCACAGATGCTGCTGTGGTCCTTATGGCTTTGGAAAATCGGCCTGCTCACTCCTCTTTGTCCTCATCCTCATCCTCACCCTCGTCCTTATCCTCATAGTCCTCTGGTCATCATCGTCATCGTCATCCCCCTCCTCCCCCTCCTCTTCTTTCCCCTCCCTCCTCCTCTTTCTCCTCCTCCTTCTCCTCTTCCTTCTCTGTTACCTCTTTATTTTCTTTGAAACAGTTGAAACAGTATCTTATATAACCCAGACTGGTCTCAAACTCATTACATAGCTAAGGATGATCTTGAACTTCAGATCCTCTAACCTCCATCGCTTGAGTGCTGAGATTATGACCAGGTTATGGAGTGCTGAGTTTGAATTAGGCTTCCTGCATGCTAAACAATCACTATATAAACGGAGCTACATTCCAAGATTGAAAAGCTTACACAGAGTAAGTAATATGGTCGCCATGGCTTCTGCAACAAATCAGGACAATCTTAAGACCCCGTCTCCCCATCAGGTAAGTCCACCATTTTCCACCTCTAGCACTGCACAGAACCAGTGCTACACTGATGTGGCAGAGGACACTTTGCTCAGTAGAATGGCCTTCCTTCCATTCAGTTGCCACATAGAGAGCGAACATGATGACTTCAGTATGTGCTGAATTCAAGTTGATCTGCTGGGAGCCAGATACAACACAAGAAGAGGCAGACAGATGAATCAGGAGAGGGGTATGGGAGTGATGAAGGCAATTTGTCACATTCCGCTAACTGAATTAAGTTATGTACTCTTATCAAGAAAAGAAATTGAAACTGTCAGCTCTGAAAGGGCAGAGAATAAGTCAATTAAACTCTCCCTGTGAAACACGCATCTGTTCATGTGCCTACAGAATAAATACTTACTGATGAGGACCGTGAAGCAACGGAAGATTGGGAGAAAACTGCTACACCTTGAAAACACTGGTCACAGAGCCCTGGCCACAATTCTAGCAGTATTTCATAGATTTATTCCAAAATTCTGGTATTTTCATGTAATCTAGCCAGAATCAGTGGGCCTTGACTTTGTGGCAGGCACAGAGTTGGGCTTGGGTATTGAAGATAATGCTGCTGGACTCAAAAAGATTTCTTTTTCATCAGTTGTCCCTAGCCTCAAAAAGACTGGCATACTTAATGGCAATATAAGTAAACAAACAAAAAAAGAAGTAAACACGAAAAGGCTTAATTCTTAATAGAGGAGTCTGATAGGGTATGGAGAGTTCCATATATTCCTGGCATACCTTGTCACTTTCTAAAAAGAAACAACATGTAGGGCTTGGAATCAACTCAACTTAACGTTGGAATCAATGACTGGGGATACACTAAAATGAACTAAGACAATCATGTAAAAGTTGTAGCTGTGAAAACTGGATCACTACTTGTAAGTTAATGAAATTAAACCCCTACCTCTCAACCTATACAAAATTCAACTCCAGATGGATCAAAGACCTCAATGTGAAACCCCAAACTCTGAAGGTGATAGAAGAAAAAGTTGGCAGCAGTCTACAAGACATAGGTGTAGGAAAAGACTTCCTAAATTAGCAGCTCTGCAAGAATTAAGGTCAACAATTGACAAATGGAACCTCATTAAACTCAAAAGCTTCTGTACCTCAAAAGAAACAATCAAGGAAGTGAAGAGAAATCCCACAGAATGAGAAGAAACCTTCACCACAGATACATCTGACAAAGCATTAATTTCCAGAATATACAAACTACTCAAAAAACAAAGAAGAAAGAAAACAAATGACGCACTCAAAAGATGGAGCAAAGAGCTGAACAGAGACTTCACAAGTGAGGAATTAGAGATGGCTCAGAAACATTCTTAAAAAGTGTTCAGCATCACTAATAATTAAGGAAATGCAAATTAAAACCACTTTAAGATATCATCTCACTCCAATAAGACTGGCTAGGATCAAGAAAACAAATGATACCAAGTGCTGGAGAAGTTGTGTGGAAAGGGGAACACTCATCCACTGCTGGTGGGAATGTAAACTCATACAGCCACTATGGAAAGCAGTGTGGAGAACCATTGAAGACTTGGAATCAACTTGCCACCTGACCCAGCCATACCACTCCTGGGCATGTACCCTCAAGACTCACCACACCGTAGAGATACATGCATGGGGATGTTTATTTCAGCTCTCTTCACAATAGCAAGGAGCTGGAACCAACCCAAGTGTCCCTCAACTGAGAGTGGATAGAGAAAATGTGGTACATCTACACAATGGAGTTCTATGCAGCGGTAAAGAAGGATGACATCATGAGTTTTGCAGGTAAATGGATGGAGCTAGAAGATATCATGCTAAGTGAAGTAACACGGTCCCAGATAAACAAATGACAAATGGTATCCCTCATCTGTGGATGATAGCGCCAATTACCTAATTGTATGACAAACTGAGAAAACAACTCTGCTCTTATAATATAGAATCCCTTAAAAAATAAACAAATTACAAAAAAAAGTTGTAGTTGTGAATTATTAGTGTCAGTCCATACAATCCTTATTAGTGCTGCCTTTAAACATTCCAATCTCCCTCACTTGTGTATCACCATTGCTGTTTCTGCCCCTCAAAGGAGACTTTGATGACCTGGAATCCTCCATTGCATTTAGTGGTCATCGGGCACCATTGGCAGGACAGTCCTGTGAGCCACCTGCTGCATGCACAAAATCCCACATGTGCTCTCCTCAGAAGATGGACCAGCAGCTTGTCTGCTGCTCTAGTGAATGCTTAGTGCCATGGTGGACACTCTTTTACTATATTTCTAATTGTCCTTGCTTTGCTGATTATGGGATTGTGCCGTATTTGTTGTGTCAGCCAGGCACATTCCCACTGTGAAGTTTGAGATGACAATAGTGACTTGTCTAATGAAAGAATAGTCTTTAGAATAAGGAAACCCAAGCTGTGTGAGTCCACAGCAAAGCCAATGGCAGAAAATTAGGGGCTTCTCTCCAAGTTCCCGTGTCCTGTAGCTGTGGTTCCGAATGACTTTATCATCTCTGTCTATGTAGCAGTGAGGGAGACATAAAAATTAGTCTGAATATCTTCCCACCTTCCTGAGGTTTCCAGGGGGATCTGAACAACGCATTGGAAATAGCTGATTATAACAATCAGTTGGATAAATTAACCTCACAGTGTGTGTGAGGCTTCAGCTCATAAAAGGATCACAACATATGCAGACAGATCTCTCTCTCTTCTCTCTCTCTCTCTTTCTCTCTCTCTGCATAGAAACTAGAAGAATTATTTTTCATGTCTCAGTAAGTTATATAAGAAAAATGAAACACACTCTTATCCCAACAGGAGATTTTTTTGCATATTGTAATGCCAATTCTAAATGCACAGTTTCAAGATGGCATCTGAGTTTATAAGGCATATTGTTTGACTGTGTAGATTATGAAGTCATTTATTTATGCACCCATTTGTACACAGTCTTCATCCCTACAGCATCTGGGTGTCTGACATTTACTTAAAAAACACAATTAAATTTGAATGCCTCGTACTGGAGCCTTATCACAAACTTGTTTCCCTTTCCTTAATTTCATCCCATTACCCCTAATTATAGTTTTCTATCATAAACAGTTCTTCAATTATTTTTTTCCTTGGGGAATTTATATCCAGTGATGAAACCTTTCTTCATTTCATTTCTATTTCGGTCTCTGAGATGGTAGCAATTGGGTTCTAAAAGCCTGTATTACTTGCAATTTCTAGAATTTTCTCATAAGAGGGACTTGAGATCAAAGGTCCTTTCTGCTGAATGTACCTTGTCTGGAATAAATGCAGGATGGAAACCTACCTGGTGGGAGATAGCAGTTACCTCAGGTCTTAATTTCACTGGAATCTAGGTAAAGATGTTGACTCTTTCTGAGACCAGTGTCCTAATCTATAAAATATACTTAAAAAAAAACTGTTCTACCTATTTCACAGGTTGGTTCAATTAATAATTTGAAAGCCTGTTTCTGAACTTTAGAATCTTATTCAAATATTTGGAAGTGGAGTTATATAAGTAACCAATGAGAATGAAGCTTCTTCTACATGCAGACACTGTGCTGAAGAACACACCTATGTCTTCTTCTACTTGCGGACACTGTGCTGAAGAATGCACCTATGCCCTCTTGCTTCTTCTACATGTGGACACTGTGCTGAAGAATGCACCTATGTCTTCTTGCTTCTTATACTTGCAGACACTGTGCTGAAGAATGCACCTATATTCTGTTGCTTCTTCTACATGCCAACATCGTGCTGAAAAATGCACCTATGTCCTCTTGCTTCTTCTACATGTGGACACTGTGCTGAAGAACACACCTATGTCCTCTTATTTTCTCCCCCTAACACCCTTCATGGTTGCCATTATTTCCATCTTCATTTTCACATGAAGAAAATGAAGTATGCAGAGTTAAAATAATATGTCCAAGTGGAGACACATAACAAACAAATATTTAAAATATCAAGAAATAAACTTGAATTTTCTGGTTCAGTCACTTGATGTGTGATAACAGAACGGAGCACAGATTGAAGGTATATATGCACTGTTGGTATTGCTGGAACAGACCATTCTGAAAATCTGAAAGGTTCAAAGTAGGAGTGGTTTCTGCTCCTGAGAAGAAATTTAGTGCTTAGTTGAAGCTCTGAGAGTGCACTGAGCTTGAAGACTTGGAATCGGTACAAATGGAGTGAGGGGTTGTCAGCTATGAGGTGCAGCCCGAGATCAGAAAGAAGTTGAAGTAACATGGGGCAGGGTGAGCTTATTCATGAGCTGTGGTTGAGAAGTTAGGGATCCTGGATTTATTTGGTTGGAACAAATCATGAATCCATTTTAGAATTAGTTTTTGAAAATCACTGTAAGAAGAGGCAGAGGTAGAAAAAGAAGGAAAGGACGAGAAAGAGTAAGAGCTTGAAAAGGAAGATTAAGAAAATGACACGGAAGAAAGAGAAAAGAAGACTGTTATTCTGGGGGTGTCTGCACTCCCCCCACTTGAGGAGACCTCTTGGCATGGAAGGAGGAAGATGAAAGAAAAGGAAGGGAGATAGAGGAGGAAGGATGAGAACGGGGATGGAGAAGGAAGAGATAAAGAAGTCAAAGGCGCCGGGAAGATGCATTCAAACCTGGCCTTGCTGTGGCTTGTTCTCATAGAGAACAGAAATTGCACAACTTTCCCATTCCTACGGTGAAGCCCCACTCACGCATATGCACAGATGTAGCCTAACCTAGCCATAAGCACCTAGGCGTAAATTTGTAGCTTACATCCAGGTGCCGGAGGCTGGGGTCGGAGCTGAGGTTAGGTGGCTGGTAAGAAGTATTTATCAGGTAATGGAGGTTCCTGGGGCCTCATTTAGAAGACTTTGGTGGGTCTAGACTGGAGTACTAGAAATCAATCATTCATCTTTATGAGCGAAGAAAACAAGTGAATTTCAGGGCAATCAGAGAAGAGGTGATTTAAAAAGAGAAGGAAAACTGCCCTTGAAAATGCGATAATAGAATGTCCTCTAGGAAAGCAGCAGCTCACAACCTCCATCTCCTGCTGTCTAATGCTCCATTTTAAACAGTTTTCTGATTAATTCAGTGCTTCTGCTTTGTTTTCCTAGTCTTAAATTAAATTGTTTTTGCTGTCTAATACTGAGAAAACATCCTCTGGGAAAGAGACGGTGCACTCAGACTGGGGAGGAATGCCCACCAGAGAGGGGTGATCAGTTCTCATGCGACAGACAGCCTTGCAGGTCCGGTAAGAAGGATGTCACAAAGTAGGCTGGAGCCTGGCACAGCACTCGGGTGACAAGAGAGTGGGATTCTTCCCAACCACAGGAGTTCTAAAATCCCAGCAAAGCAATGAACAACATGTCTCCATCTTAGGCGGCTGGCTGTACATGGTGTTCTCTTACTTAGCTGTCAAAGCCTCTCAGAGAACAGAATACCCCATGATGGGAATCACCAGGTGTCCACAGCCTTCCCCATTCTCCAGGGTATCACTCCTTTACTCCAGCTGAAACAGGGACTCAAATGGCCTCCTTTAGACGCAAAAGTGTCTGTAGACGCAAAAGTGTCTGAACTGTTGGCTTTTAAAAGAAGAATTGCTTCACATCAAATTATCATCTGTATCTCATCCACACAAAGTATAAGTGAGGATCTGGGTTATCAGCTCAATGCAGGAAGTAGCCAGTTTCTTAGTACTCACAATTTTATGACCTAAAACCATATATTGTTTTAAGTTTTAATGAGTTTTACATGCTTCTAGGGATGTTTTTTCTTATTCACCATTTTATATTACTTGTGCAAAAACAAAAGGTCTTATTATGACCTCTCATCCATACCTGTAATGAGCTTTGTTCCTGTCCACCTCCACACTCATCTTTTTTCAATTCCCCCAAAATAGTGTCCTTATGTTTTCTCATCTTTGTAAAGATCGAGATTATAGAGTTTCACCATTGTGGCCCTGCCCTGTTTCATATGGACTGAGCTTATTCTGTTCTCTTACAAACACCATGGTTTTATTCTTTTTCAAGATTATTTTTGTTTGTAGGTGTGTATGCATACACATGTTTGAATAAGTGTGCACCCTGTGTGCTCAGTGCCTGCAGAGGCTGTAAGATGGAATCAAGGTGCCTGGAACCAGAGAAACAGGTGGTTGTGAGCTGCCTGTGGCAGCCGGGAACCAAACCAAAGTCCTCTGAAAGAGTAGCAAGTGCTGTTAACTAATGAGCCATCTCTGCAGCCCCTGATTCTGTTCTTTCGTGGCTATATAATACTCCATTCTCTGTCTATGCCACATTTTCTCTCTTCAGTATCCATTTATGGGTGCTGAAGTTGATTCCACAATTAGGCTTCTGTGAATAGTTGTGAACTAAACAGTGGTGAGCAGGTGTCTCAGTGGTGGGCAGCCTTAGTGTCTTTCAGGGCATATGTATTGGAGTTGGCATAGCTGGCTCATATAGAAATGTTAGTGTTGGGGCTGGAGAGATGGCTCAGTGGTTAAGAGTACCAACTGCTCTTGCAGCAGACCCGGGTTTGATTCCCAGTACCCACATGATGGCTTAGAGTGGTCTTTAACTCCAATTCCAGAGGAATCCGACTCCTTCTTCTGACCTCCACAGCATTGCATGACACGAGTGCAACCTACTTACATGCAGACAGTACACTCATACACATAAAAAATAATAAAAAAAGAAATGTTAGTATCAACTAGAGAGTTTTCTCAGTAATGTGGATGATTCTCTGGCCCTGCTAAGAATGCTACTCTCATGAACAGGAGACATATTCAAATTTTGAATATATTGCTAAGAAATTCATGCAGAAAAGGGGGTACTGCTATGTTTCTTTGGGTCATTTTATGCAATGCTCCCTCACCAAAAAATGTTTAAAAGGTCATGCTTAGCACAGACCATGGAAATGTAACTGCACACAAAACATAACATTTACATGTTGATTTATACTTTACTGTGCCACAGCTAGCTTGCCTATCCTTGTAAAACATCTAATTATTTCATAAGTGCAGGGCTCAAATGGTCACTGGGATTCATAGTAATTAGAACTAATTTGCTTCTCATGAAAGCTCTTTCATCCTTGAAGTTTTCTGAAGATAAATCATCTGACCTCAGGCATGTGGAGATTAGTCAAAGGAAGTGTGATTCTCAAATATCACAGCCTCAGCAAAGGTTCTTTGAGTGCAGTGGTGGGGACCCCAATATTAGACATGCCAAGAGGTCTCTTCAAGTGGGAGGAGTGCAGACACCCCCAGAATAAGAGTCATTGTCTCCTCAAGCAGTGGTTGGCATGTAGACTGCAGTATTCTGATCTTACAATGAACTGGATGCCTGGGCAGCCCTCCATATCCCTCCGTAGCAATGCTCGGCTCAGCCTCCTGACAGCCACTGTTCCCTCAAGAGGGCAGTCCTGCTTTCCATCTTTGCCCAGTGCCTGTGACAAGCCGGATCTTGTTTGAAGCTGCTTTATTGTTCAAGGTTTGCCTGTCGTCACCCAATACCTACTAAGTCCTTTACTGATTTCAGTCAAGTGTCCAGTTTCCTATTGTTTACTAAATAATGACTCTACTTTTTCATCCACTCATTAAAAGAAATTATTGCTCTTTTTATGCAACACTTTACATCTGCTCTCAGGCAGCCCTGTGGAATCGATAATATTGTTTTATATATAGGGAGCTGCAGAAATCGAGAAATTCAAACTTTTGCCCAATTTTGCTCAATAAACAGCAGTGATATTAGTTACTGAAACAGACTGTTCAGGCTAGTCTGGTGGCTAGCCTCCAGCTTAGTCCACTCCTGCTTCAGGTCAGTCAGGCTAGCCCAGTGGCTCACCTCCAGCTTAGTCCGCTCCTGTTTCAGGTCAGTCACCAGGCTCTTGTATCTCACCCTACACAGGTTTTATGATTGGAATTGATTAACAGGCTTCAGAAGCTGAGGATTCCACAGAGGTACAAGAACCAGAAACTCTCACATCCTCTTCAAAGTTCCCTATGATAAGGACCATCCCCTGCAGTAGTGCGTGTCTCCTTCCTTCCCTTCATGGGTAGACCTGTCTGTATTCAGGGAAAAGCAGGTCACTGTGCTGCTGAAAATGTCCGGTGCCCTCCATCTCCACCGAGGGAAGCCATGTCTTGTCCTTGGTTCTGCTCATGCAGAGGCCTTTCTGCAACCTCCCTCTTGTCCTGCCTGCTGGTTCCTTGTTGCTCTCTCCCCTTGCTGTGGCTCTGTGGCAGTTTGAATAGGAAATGCCCCATAGATGCATGCATTTGTACACTTGGTCCCCAGTTGGTGTGCTGTTTGATGAGTGTACAGAATGTTTAGGAGGAGCCTTGCTAGAAGCATGTCACTGGTGGTGGGGGAGTGTTGAGTTGAGGCTTTATAGCATGGCCCCACTTCCTGCTCTCTCTCTCTCTCTCTCTCTCTCTCTCTCTCTCTCTCTCTCTCTCTCTCGTTTGCTCACTCTCCTCTCTCATCCTCTTATCTGGGAATTCCATTATGGACCCTGTCCCAGTTCTCAGGGGAAGTCTTCCTTTCATCCAGACATGACTCTGGAGTTCAATGACAGCAGTGTGACAGATTCGCGTTGTACTGCTCAGGGCCTCTCCTAGCAAAGAAGCTTTGACTTCAAAGGCCCACAATTAGGTGTCGCTGTGGCACAAAGGCTGTGAAGTTAGACTTCTATTGACAGATGGTCTAAGATGTTACCAGTATCAAGTTCTGAAGACTCAAGCATCTTGCTCATGGTCATAGTGCACCATGGAGGATAGTTACTGCTTTACCAGGGCTTTGGAGCACTGTCTAGATTCATCCTGGCTCAACACTGATCCCGGCTCCTGCCACCCCACCCCAGGACTGAGTCCTCACCTTTCCTGTGACTTGTTACTCCTTATGTGTTGTTGCAGACTCTGTGTTTACCACCAAGCATTTACAAAATTCATATGGAAGCACAAACGTCCTTGAAAACACAAGGCAGTCCTGAGCACAAAGAGCAATGCAGGAGGGATTTCTATACCAGATTTAAAACTATATTACAGAGCTATACTCATAAAAATAGAATGGCACTGGCAGAAAAACAGACCCATAGATCGAGGGAACAAAATTGAAGAACCAAACTTGAGTACATGAAATTTCATTCACCTGATATTTGAAAAAGGGGTCAAGAACAGTCACTGGAGGAAAGGCAGCATCTTAAGCAAATGATACTTGCAAAACTGGATCTCCATCTGTAGAAGAATGAAACTAGACCCTTATCTTTCACCTTGTACAAAAGTCAACTCCAAATGGATCAAAGACCTCAATGCAAAATCTGAAACTCTGAAACAGAAGAAAGTATTGACAGCAACCTACAAGATATATGTGTAAGAAAAGACTTTCTAAATCAGAATTCAGTTGCACAGTAATTAAGGCCAACAATCAAAAAGTAGGACCTAATTAAACTAAAAAGCTTCTCTATAGCAAAAGAAACAACCAAGGAAAAAAAAACTTCACTAGCTAGCTACACATCTGACAGAGGATTAACATCCAGAATATATAAACTACTCAAAAAATAAGTAATCAAGAAAACAAGTGCCTCAATTAAAAGATGGGTAAGGGTCTGAATAGAGAATTCCTAAAAGAAGAAATAAAGATGGAGCATCTTAAAAAGTGTTCATCTGTAGTAATAAAGGAAATGCAGATTAAAACAACTTTATGATTTCATCTTACCCAAGTCAGACTAATTAAGATCAAGAGAACAAATGATACCAAATGCTGGAGAGGTTGTGGGGAAAGACTAACACTCATTCACTGCTGGTGGGAATGCAAGCTCATGCAACCCCTATCTAAAACTGTGTGGAGAACTCTTAAAAATCTAAAAGTGGGGGCTGGAGAGATGGCCTAGTGGTTAAGAGCACTGACCGCTCTTGCAGAGGACCCAGGTTTGATCCCCAGCACCCACATGGCGGCTGAGAACCGTCTGTAACTCCAATTCCAGGAGAACTCCAGTTCCAGGGGAATCCGACACCCTCTTCTGACCTCCTGGCATTGCACAACACGGATGCACAAACCTACATGCAGAGAGTACATTCATACACATAATAAATAAATAAATAAAAAATAAATAAAATCTAAAAGTGAGCCTACCATTTGACGTGGTTATAGAACTCCTTGGCATATACCCAAATGATTCATCCTATTGCAGAGATACTTGTACATCCATGTTTGTTGCTGCTCTTTTCACAATTGCTAAGGGATAGAAGCAAGCACACCTAGGTGCCCTCAACTGATGAGTGTATAATGAAAATGTAGTACATTTACATAATAGATTTCACTCAGTGATAAAAAAGATGAAGTCATGAAATTTGCTGGTAAACGGATAGAACTAGAAACTGTTATGCTAGGTGAAGTAATACAGACTCAGAAAAACAAACTGTATGTTCTCCCTCATTTGTGGATCCTAGCACCAAATCTTTATATGTAAGTACGTATCCTGATATAACTGCAGGAACCAGGAAATGGAAAGGAACCAGGAAGGTACAGGGAAATAAAGAACCTGAGAGAGAAGAGTAGGGGAAAGGTGTTACTTAGGGAGACATGGATAAAATGGGGGTACTTACATGGAGGGGGGAAGGGAGAGTTACACAGGGGAATTTGGGGATAAAGGGAAAGAAGGACCTCAAGAGAGGTGAGACCATAAGAGACTGGTGTTACCAAGGGAGAAATGGAGAATAAGGGGATATGTAAAATGTGGAAGTCATGGAAAGCAGTGACATAAATGATGCCTAGGTAGTGTGAGAAAGCAGAGGGAATCATATTAGTCTAACAACCTTATGAAAAATTACACATACAATATCTCTCCACGAGTCCACGTGTATAGCTGAAGGCTGCTTAACAAGAAACAGTGCCAGATAAACCTTCCTTTGAATTTTTCTCCATTTAGAATATTAGTTAGAATGATGATTTGTTGTATATAGTTATAATTATGTTGATGTATATTTCCTCCAAGCCAAATAACTCTAGGACTTTTAACCGTAATGCATGTTGAATTTTATCAAAGGATTTTCTGTATCCATTGAGATGACAATGCAATTTTTGGCCTTGAGTCCATTTATATGATTTATGACATTTATTGACTTACATATGTTGAATGATTCCTGACTCTCTAGAATAAAGCAGACTTGATCATGGTGAGTGATCTTTTTGATGTTTGCAAGTATTTTTGCAAGTATGTTCATTAAGGATATCAGTCTGTAGCTTTCTTTTTTGGTTGTATCTTTACCTGGTTTTGATATTAGAGTAATGGTGGTGTGCTGGATAGCTTTAGTGTCAACTTGACACACCTGGGTTGAGGGAGCCTCAGTTGGGGAATTGGCTCCATTGGATTGGCCTGTGGCCACATCTTTGGAGTATTGTCTTGATTGTCAAGCAATGTGGGAGGGCCCAGCCCACTATGGGTGGTGCCACACTGGGCATGTTGTTGTGTACTGTATAAGAAGGCAGGCTGGGCATGGGCCAGGGGAGCAAGCCAGTAAACAGCATTCCTCCATGACCTGTGCTTCAGCTCGTGCTTCAGCTCCTGCCTCCAGGTTCCTGCCCTGAGTTCCTGACTTGGGCTCCCTAAGTGATGGACTGTAACCCAGGAGATGTAAGCTGAATAAACCCTTTCCTCTCTAAGTTGGTGTCAGTCAGAGAGTTTTGTCACAGCAATGGAAGACAAACTAGAACAGGTAGCTTCATAGAAAGAATTTGGGGCTTCTCCCTCTTTTTTCTATCTTTTTTTGAATTATTTAATCAATATTGGTTGCAGATATCCTTTAAATGTCTGGTTTACATCTACCATGAAACCTCTAAACATAAGGCTAACATAGTATAGAACAAGAGATAAAGAGAACACCAATGTATCTCTCATCTCTCACTAATGAATCATCCTCAATGCACAGAGGACCAGGACCACAAAAGGGCACAAATGTCCAAGCATGGAGAATGAAAGTTGCAAAGGATGGGTCTTATTAAACTTCACTCACCCAGGGCTGAGGGATCATTGCAGAAGAAGGGGCGTAACGAGCCAGAGAGGAGGTGCAGGATGATATGGAAATAGAATCATACAAGCCCCTGTGCGTACACATGTAAATTTCCCATAAACTCAGGAACCAGACAGGGCTGTACACTGTCTCCACTTCTTTTTAATATAGTGCTTGAAACTCTTGATACAGCAATAAGACAACAGAAGGAAATTAAAGGAATTCAAATAGGAAAAGCAGATGTCAAATCATTCTTTTTGCAGATGCTATGACATTATATCTAAGTGATGCCAAAAAATTCCTCCAGAAAATTCCTTGAAATGATTAACACTTTCATCAAGTAACAGGTTATAAAATTAATCTACAAGAATCAGTAGCACTTCTACATACCAATAACAAACAAGTGGAGAAAGAGTATGTGGAAACCCTCCCATTCACAATAGCTTCAAAAATATCTTGGAATATACCTGATTAAAGACATTAAAGATCTCAGGCATTATTTAGAGTAATATAAAATTAAAGGGGAAAATGTGAATCCCCCCCCCCAAAAGAAAGAAAGACATGTGTGACAGAATGTATGAGCTCTGACAGGGAGGAGGCAAGGAAGGGGAATTAGGTCTAAATTTGATTAAGAAGATGATGTATGAAATACACAAAACTTCAATAAACAATGAAAAAGGCCACTAAACATCTCTACAATGAAAACTTTAAATTTTTAAAGAAACAGATTGAGGAAGTCAGCAGAAGATGGAATGACCTCCTAGGCTCATGTATTGAAGAATTAATATTGTAAAAATGACCACCCTACAAAAAGCAATATATAGATTCAGCACAGTCTAAATTTATGTTTATTTTAAATTCATGAACTTTTGCTTTCATGTGTGCAAGTGCCCACAGGGGCCAGCAGAATGTGGGACCTCCTGGATCTGGAGTGAGGGAGAGCTTTTAGCCATCATGTGGGTTCTGGGAACTGAACCCAGGTCCTTTGCAAGAGTAGCCACTAGTCTTAACCACTGAGCCATCTCTCCAGTACCCCTCCCCCCCTTTACATGTTGGTCCTGCAGATGAGGACATGCCTTGATTTCTTGGTGATTGTAGGTTTGCAGCAGGGTTCCCAGAGTCCTGGCAAACTCACTGAAACACAACAGTTGCATCAGGGGAGGGAAGGGTTAGATATAAGTGCCTCTTTCACAGCCGTTCTGTATATGTTCTGGATTGTGCATGTATTTCTAGAGCTTTTGGAGACATAACCCATTAATAAAATTCCATGATTTTTCATTATGTTTTGCATAGTTCTTTCATAATCAGGAGAAGTGAGCTCAGAGACAATTCTCTGGACGTATGATAAAGATTCCACTTCACACCTCTTCTTTAGCTGAAATCTACAGACAAAACCTTTCACTCGTGGAAGAATATCCTTGCTGGTATCATATGAGAGAACTGCAGGGGCTCAGACACATCAGTGATGTATTTTAAGGTTTCTAACACTTAGTAAATGGGAGAAAGAAAATCTGCCCTTCATACTGAAGCTTTAGTATTAAAACCCCTCTTAAAAATTCTAGATTTTGTCCTTAGTGAGCAGTAGCATAAACTGAAATGTCTTTTGTTATGTGTCAGGGTATGTTTGTCTCAATAAGTATAAAATCGTATTTTTTAAATGGTATAAATAAAAATGTATCATTTCACATAATTGGAATAGTAAAGATGCTGTGTGCTACAAAGTAGTCTTATTAATGGGATAATGAAGGAAGGGATTCAGATCTCAGTTCCTTCTCTACTTTCACTTTCCTTCCCTGGGAGCTTTATTTTTAAGTTCCCATAGAAGATGTCCACAGCATTTACAGAATTACATTCAAACCAAACCACTTCAGATGAAGGAGCGAAGCAGTTCCTATATTTTTTCACTGAAACTGAAAGTCTCCCCAGACCGGTCTCTGGCTGAGTGGCATGCCTTCACGCTTCCTATGTCCGGTGAGCATCCCTCTCCGCAGGTCAGTCACTGGCAAGAGAGCACAGGAGGGGTTTTTACTAGACTGCCCTCCTGTGTAGTTTTACCTGAATTATGGCAACACAACTCTGTACTCATAACACAGTAGTACATTGTTCTACCTTGCTTCTGCTGCCGAGATAAACTCCGTTAGCAAAAGCAACATAGAGAGGAAGTAGATTTATTGTGTCATACACTTCCAAGTCACAGTCCATCACTGAGGGACTTCAGGGCCGGGACTGAAGCAGGAACCATGGGGGACCGCTGCTTCCTGGTTTGTTCCCCGGCCTTCTCAGCTACTTTCTTATACAACCCATGCTCACTGTGTTCAGGGGTGGCAGTACTCACTGCGTCCTCCTGCATCAATTAGGAGGCAAGAGACTACATGCCCATGGGTTAGCTGAGGGCAATCTGATGGAGAAAATTCCTTATGTGAGTGAGGTGCCTTCTTCCCAAGACTGTCATGTGACAACAAGAGAATGGGCTCAAGCAGATTAAGGGACCTTGCCTGCCCTAAGGCACAAGTCTGACAGACATAAAGTAGGACAGCCAAGTGTGAGATCACCAAAAGTAGTTAGACCCACAGTGATGCCACGGTGGGCTCTGAAGCCAGGTGGGGTCACACAGGTGAAATTAGACTCCATGCTGTCCCCTGGAACTGGGAGTGAAGGGGCAGCCCATGGGGCCATGTTAATGCCCCAGATTAGAATGGGAGAAGCTGTCAGTTCTTCACATTCCCTTTAATGAAAGAGTCATATGTCAAACATGGATTTGACAGGATTCCCTTTCAAACCACATGGATAAGAAGTAGCATGAAAAGGAGCTCATCTGGGGCTGGAAGATGGCCTAGTGGTTAAGAGCGCCGACCTCTCTTACAGAGGACCCGGGTTCGATCCCCAGCACCCACATGGCGGCCGAGAACCGTCTGAAACTCCAATTCCAGGAGAACTCCAGTTCCAGGGGAATCCGACACCCTCCTCTGACCTCCGCGGCATTGCTCTACACGGGTGCACAAACCTGCATGCAGACAGTACATTGATACACATACAGAAATAAATACAATTTAAAAAAAAGAAAAGGAGCTCATCTGTGATTATTTTCAGCTGTGGTTTGTATGTGTGTGTGTGTGTGTGTGTCTGTGTGTGTGTGTGTGTCTGTGTGTGCACACATGTAAATTCCATTTTGTAAAAACAAAATATCCTTCATTTATATGTAGAAAAGAAAGATGGGCCTTCGGTGATATAACACACACTCAAATACACATAAACACACATACGAACATGTACACAAACATACACAAACACAGGCACACACATAGGCACACACAAACACACATGCAGAAATATACACATGCACAGACACAAACATACACACAGGTGCTTCATAAGCTTCTGTTAACAGCAAAAGAAAAAGCAACTTAGTTTCACAACCAGCTAAGCAAAGTGCATTAAACAAAAGGAGTACTGGAATGAGGCCTAGTTTAATATATATTAATATTAATATATACTAATATTAATATATATGTTAATATATATTTATATATATATATATGCTGGTGAGAAAATTCTAGGTGCAGATATCAGGGTCAGAAGGGAGGAAGAGCCAAGGGCTGTGGGAAAGTCTGCAGCATGGCACTGACTTGTCTCCACTTATGTGCTGGGATTTAAATGGTTCCCTAATAAAAAGCAAGATGTCTTCCCCATTATCTCAGAGTACTTTGGCAAAGGTGGTTACAGTTTTATCATCTAAAAAAATGGTGTGTGTTAGGTTCATTTTGAGGGGAGACTTGGTGTGCAGAGAGGAGGAAAATTTCAGGACTCTGATGGAAAGGAAGTCAGGTTTATTTCAGGCATGGCAGCTGGCCTGCCTGTGTTGGGATTAAGATTGCCAGCATTAGAATGTCCCCAGAATGGCAATTTTATACCCAGGCACAAATAGAAACGAGTTTACAAAGAGGTGGGGCTAGGAGATGAGGGATTAGGGTGTAGGTGGATCTGTGGCTGGTATTAGTAGAAGCATCTTAAGATAAACTGAGGCTATGACTGGGATCAGTAGGAGCCTGACTGCAGCAAATTTCTTGGAACTTCTACCTCAGTTGACTTCCTGGAAAATCCCCTACTTAGGTGGGTTTATGACCTTTCAGAGTGAACTGTGTAATTCCACAAAAAATCCTCCTGTTTTTACACAAAAGTAACTTTTCCACATGCCAGAGAACCTTCATGACTATTTTCAGGAATTCGGTCAGCACTCTGTATCCATGGTTTTGGCATCCAAGAATTCAAAATATCACAGACAAACACATGATGGATCTATAACATCTGAAGAAGGAATTATACTGAAGGGTTCAATAGTAGATAGTAGATACAGCATTCCAAAAAAATGTTTAGGGAAATTGAAGAAATCAAAAACTCTCAAAATAAAACAGAGAAAGAGTAGCAGTGGAAAGTTTCACCTACCTGAGGACACCTCTAATAGAAACTCTGAGGAAGAGAGACACAGAAGCATAATCATATATCTATCCTATTCATTAGAATACTTTGGGTACACAGAAACAAATATATGATTCAACAAATCTATAAGTACATGTGTCTAATTAACATATACCTCAGCACAAGAAACTTCAGTATTACTTCAAGGGACAGAGGGTTCTTTGTTGGCCCAAAAACAACAACAACGATGAGCAGAATGCGATATTTTCGTCAACGACAAAGGGTCTGTTTTGCTTTGGTAAATGAGGATAAATACCAACTATATAAATTCTATGTATGATATATTATATATTTTAGATATATATTATACATTATATATATATCTATATGAAAGAACATGCTGAGTTTTTCCTGGATCATGTGAGGGACATTCAGCCCCCATTTACCTCAAACCAAGAAGTAAAGCAGTATGTTTTCTGTCAAAAATTCTATCTAATATTACTTGGTGCCAGGCCAGCAGACTCAGTAAAGGAAAAGAAGTAAGCAGTACAGTATAGAAAGGCAACGATAAGACATAAAACTGACTTTATTGTGGGGACTGAAGGACTGACCACAGATAAGCACAGTGTAACTCAATCTATGGAAACACACTACTAAACAGATGAGTGAGTTTATAAAGATTTAAAAAGTGCAGGTCATTATGTAAAAAAACACATTTCCATTGCTATGTGCCAGCAAATAACAATTAGAAATTGAGTATTTAAATGCCATTTTTAATTCTGTCACAAACATAAAATAATTAAAATAAATCTAATAAAAATACCCACCCACAATTTGTATTCCAAAACTGCAAAACTGTGCAGAAGATAATTAAAACAATTAAATAAAAGGGTCTACATGTTTTGTCTATGATACAAAGACTCAGCATTGTTAAGTGCAAATGCTCTCATAATTTATCTACAAATTCAATTTAATCTAAGTTAAAAGTCAAGCAGAATTTTTAATAGAGATAGACAAGCTAGTTGCAAAGTCATATGAATGTTTATATGCTATGGAATAAACAAACCATTTTTTTAAGTGGTAGTGGTCCAACCCATAATGTTAATCAGGTTACATAAATATTCTACCATGAGACATGCCCCCAGGTTAAGGAGGGTATGCATCCAGATTCAAGACTTGCTGCTGATTTCCTGACACCACAGGGCAGTGACCTTGACCCCTGCATCCTTTGGTCCAAGATGACAATGGAGTTCTGAGCTACCATAGTCATGTTGTCATTTGGGCTTCTGTAGAGATGCAAAGGTAATCCTGTGGGAAATAATGTTTCCAACAAATCGTCCTGGACAATTCAGATCGCATTCTGTAAAATCATTTTATCCCATGGGTCATGCTGTTTGCAACAGTTAGCCTAAGGTAGACTATAGACCAAAACACCAAAAACACTCCTACAGGAAAACAGGGGAAAGTCTTTGTGACTTTGGATTAAGCATATTTATGACACAAAATATAACACATAAAAGTTGATAAATTAATATAGCAAAGATCTGGAAGCAACCCAAGTACCCCTCAACTGATGAATGGATAAATAAAATGTGGCACATCTACACAATGGAATTATATGCAGTGGTAAAGAAAAACAACATCATGAAGTTTTCAGGTAAATGGATGGAACTAGAAGCCATTATTCTTAAGGAAATTTTTTTTAAATTTTATTTCTGTATCTGTATGAATGTACTGTATGCATGTAGGTTTGTGCACCTGTGTCGTGCAATGCCACGGAGGTCAGAAGAGGGTGTTGGATTCCCTTGGAACTGGAGTTCTCCTAGAATTGGAGTTTCAGAGGCTCTCAGCTGCCATGTGGGTGCTGGGGATCAAACTCTGGTCCTCTGTAAGAGCGGTTGGTGCTCTTAACTGTTAGGCCATCTTTCCAGCCCCTAGAAGCCATTATTCTAAGTGGAGTAATACAGTCCCAGAAAACCAAAGGACATATGGTGTCCCTCATTTGTGGATCCTAGCACCAAATCTCTATTTGTAAGACAGACTGAATAATTCTTTTTCTTTCTTTCTTTTTTTAGTAAATATAATACCTGATGTTACTCATCAACTTCCTATGTAATGTAGGAATGTAAAGTAATATCTTTCCTTTACCTGCATAAAACCCTACTGTTCAAATGTAAATCCCTAAGCCTGTTTTGAAAATAAACTATACTTTATTTTCAGACATTATCATTTTGGTAAATGTGTGGCATATATACATACATATTTTGGAGTGATACAAATTTGAAGGAACAACAATAACAACAAGAGACTGGGTCAAAGAACAGATGGAAACAGTAAACTTCTGCCCCAGATAGTAAATTTCTACACCTAAAAATTTTAAAAAGACTGAGAAAAAGATGCAAGACGTGTATAGTAGTATGTTTGAGCTACGGCAGGTTGGGGGGCAAGGAACGGGGAATGGGTCTAAATTTGATTAAAAGAAATGTATGAAATGAATGAAACTTCAATTAGAAAAAGGAAAATACAAAATCCCCAAGAGCTTCTTCACAGGTTTGGAAAAGAAATCCTCAATTTCATTTGGATAAACAAAAAGACCCCAAATAGCCAAAGCAACCCTGGGCGAAAAGAGCAATACAGGAGGGATTGCTCTACCAGACATCAAACTATACTACAGGGGTATAGTCCTAAAAACAACTTGGTACTGGCACAAAAACAGACCAGTTGACCAATGGAATAAAACTGAAGGTCCAAACCTGAGCACATACAATTTCAGACACATCATATTTGACAAGGGGGCCAAGAAGACACTTTGGAGGAAAGACAGCATCTTCAACAAGTGGTGTTGGCAAAACTGGATCACAACTTGTAGAAGAATGAAATTGAACCCCTACTTCTCGCCCTGTACAAAGGTCAATTCCAGATGGATCAAAGACCTCAATGTGAAATCCAAAACTCTGGAGGTGATAGAAGAGAAACTTGGCGGCAGACTACAGGACATAGACGAGGAAAAGACTTCCTAAATCAGACAGCAGCTGCACGGGAAATAGGATTGACAATTGACAAATGGGACCTCATTAAACTCAAAAGCTTCTGTACATCAAAGGAAACAATAAAAGAAGTGAAGAGGAAACCCATGGAGTGGGAGGAGACCTTCACAGCAGATACATCTCACAAAGCATTAATCTCCAGCGTATACAAGCTACTCAAAAAACACTTATAGCTAAAAAATGAAAAAAAAAAAAACCTGAAAGATGCAGGACAGTTATGGCAGAATACATGATCTGGGATGGGGTGGGGGTAGGGGGGAAGGGAAAGGGAAATATGCCTGATCTGAATTGGAAAATGATGTACGAAATGCACAAACCATCAATAAAAATTAAATAAAAAAAAATGGTAATGCATCTGAGTTAATTGGAGGTATAAATTGCTGTTGTCTACATTTGTTTTACTACTCAAAATCTATATAACAATAACTTTGGGATTGGCACATACAAATGTTCTCTATAATTTTTCTGTTGTACAGTATCACCTTGTGGTATTCTCTTTCACCTATAGGATGATTTAANTGGCCCTCCCCCCCCCCTTCCCCCCTCCGTCCCGTTTCCCGCCCTCCTGCTTCTCTGCTTCCTGCCCGCGTCCCGCCTACATTGCGCTTGCCACGCGAAGAACCCAACGAGATTACAGGTTGTAGTCGCAACCCTCTCTTCGCGGCAAAACAATCACCTCCCGACGATTTTGGTCTTCCCGGGCCTCCTCCGCCAAGTTTGCTCCCGTTGTTTTTGCTTTTTTTCTTGTTGCACCATGCCTAGTATAATTATCATCGTAGCGTCCTGCGAAAACTAGCGCGCTCTTCGTCAATCCTTTGTGACACCCTATTGTCCGTCCCTATCAGCTGCCATGATCGAACTTAGATCAATTCCCGCGGCAACCTCAGAAAAAGCCTCCGCGGGCCCAGCCCTTGCCTCCCCTCTCCGCTTCCACATTGGCCTTCCCGCTCCCATCCGGTTTAGCTTAGCTCCCCGAGTTTACAACGGCATATTCCCCGCATACCGAACACGGTATGTCATTTTCTGTAAATTTATCTGCACTCCGCCTTTTTTTTTGTCCCCCTCCGCGGTTGCCTTTGTCCTGCGTTCCATTTATGGCTTGGCTACAGAACCCCTCTGTGCGAAGCCTAACCTGCACGTCCTTGTAACCACCTCTCTCCGTCACACCCTACAAGGTCCTCCTTCTGCGGACCTCCTCTCCTTGCCAACCCAACCATAGGTTCCCGCCCCCCTTCTTTCCCTCTTCTTTCGCCAGGTTGATTGTCTTTCTCTTTGCAATTTGGTTTTCTTTTTAATTACACAACTACGACTCTCTGTGTTCTCTTACACTCCCCCATATTGATAAATAACGGACGACCCTATTTATTCTACCTGACTGTATTGATTATACGTCGTTTCTCCAACTTGTCTCCATTGGGACTGTCCATCTCACCTTGTTTTCCATATTTGACCTTTCCTTTACCCTTCTTTTTTTGGTAATCTCTAATAAAATTGGATAAACTGACCTTCTTTACACTCAACTGATTCTGGACATTAGCTATTACGGAAACGGATTCTGAAAGGATTAATTCCTCTTTCAGAATACCAAATATAGATACTAACAGTCTCCTCAACGCTATGCATTTAGCAAACCATATATAATTACAGGAGCTCTGACATCAGCAATGGATTATTTACCAAGGAGATATTGGCCAGGGGATCCAAGCCCCACAAAATGAAAGGCTCCTTGCCTCCAAACTGGATACCTGCAAAGAAGCGGGTGATTAAGGCCCTGGGTTGAAGACTGATGTAAACTGGAAAAGATGTATTGAGACACATTGCAAGTGTACGTGGTCTCTGGAATTACCAGAGAGAGTGTTACCAAAGGCCACTAAAGCAATATAAGCACAATATAGGTTCCTTGAGTCAAGCAAGACTCCTCTGTCAGCAGCAGCTGCACTTTACCTGCCCTGGAAATACTGTGCACAGCAGTGGCAGCCATATGCCTGTATATCCCAATCTATTGGCTATTGGCTCTCCTTGGAGGAATAACCCATGCTGATGCCACAAGTACATCCTCTAGTGGTCAGGAGATGTTATAAAGCCACATAAGACTCCTGTCATATTTTACAGAAAAAAAAACAAAAAAAAAGTAATTCATGGATTAACATACCCTACAAACATCCATGTCTATATCAAAGTATCCTACATAATAATTAGTACTGTTTAATACCTATATGTCTAATTGTTTGTCTCTCATAGTAGGATCGAAAGGTTATTCCCGGACAAACTGTCCATGGGAAAACCAATGAGGAGGAAACAGGGCAGCAGATTGGCCAGATTTGACCAGGACCAGACAACAGCTCCAGATAAAGTAGATTGTTCTTGCTTTCTCATCCATTGTGCCCCTTTTCTAAGCTAGGGGAACAATCTGCGGGAAGAGGGGGCATGGTAGAATGTAAGGGCTGCGCTTGGGGTGAATGGTGAAACTACACACTATATAGTCTGGACACTCATTGATCAACTTTTATTGAACACTACAAGTTCCGTCCCCCCCCCCCCCCCCCCCCCCCCCGCTGGATGGTGGTGGGACCCATGGGCTGTGTGGGTTGGGCACAACTGCTTGCAAATTGTTTTTTTTTTTTTAATTTTTTTTTAATTTTATTTTTATTTATGTATGTTTGAATGTACTGTCTGCATGCAGGTTTGTCTGCACCCGGTTGTCGTGCAATGCCGCGGAGGTCAGAACTTCATCGTGTCGCGTTCCCCTGGAACTGGAGATTTCCTGGAATTGAGTTCGCAGTTTCGGACGTTCTTGGCCGCCATGTGGGTGTGGGGATCGAACCCAGGTCCCTGCAGAGCGGTCGGCGCTTCTTAACCGCTAGGGCCATCTCTCAGTCGCCAAAATTGGTTATATGAAGGTAGGATTTGTACTCATAAATTATCAATTTATTGTTTAAACACGAAAAAAAAAACAAAAAAAAAACAAAAAACAGGAGAAAGATGCAGAGGAAAGTTATGGCAGAATGAATGATCTGGGATGGGTGGGGGTGGCGTGGGGGGGGGAGTGGAGGAGGGGGGTGGGGAGAGGAGAGAGAAAGGATGGGTGGGAGGAGGGGGGAGGAAAGTGAGAAGCAATATGCCTGAACTGGTAATAGACTGATGTATGAAATACACAAAGCATCAATAAAAAAAAGAAAAAATATTTTAAAAATTTTAATCGTGGAGAGCAGGTGTGGCGACAGTCCAAGATGGCCCGGCTCCTGGACTTTAGCAAAGTTTCTATGAACTAACACCTGAGTCTTATGACTCACGCCTGAGTCTTATGATTAACACCTGATTCCCTCCTACCTCAAAGTAAAGCCCACATCCACCATTCGAGCTGGCAGGTGACCTG
The DNA here is from genome assembly GCA_009823505.1 of Rhizomys pruinosus. NCBI lineage: Eukaryota > Metazoa > Chordata > Mammalia > Rodentia > Spalacidae > Rhizomys > Rhizomys pruinosus. Next base: position 1,153,511 of record VZQC01009646.1, on the reverse strand, counting down.
TATACAAGATCAGGCCGATGATACCAATAGACTGAGCCACGCAACCTGGGCTGGGAAGGTGGAGCAGGAGAGGGATAAATAGAGGAGATTTTCTGTTCTTGAAGAAGAAAGAAGAAGAGTAAGAAGAAGAAGAGAAGGAGAAGAAGGAAGAAAAGAAGGAGAAGACACAGAGAAAGCAGAAGAAGAGAGAAGAAGAAGAAGAAGGCAAGAAGAAGAAAAGAAAGAGAAAAGAAGAAGAAGAAGAGAGAAGAGAGAAGACAAGAAGAGACGAAGAGAAAAGAGAAGAAAGAGAAGAAGAAGAACAGAAGACAGGAAGAGACCGGAGAAACGAAGATGAAGAGACAAGGAAGAAGAAGAAGAAAGCAAGAAGAAAGAAAGAGGAAGTAAAATGCTTGTAATGTCTCTGAATAAAACCGCTTGAGAAGGACGACGCTAGAGGTGCTTTGTTTCTGTGGTCAGAATGAGGCATCATAAAAATTAGATAAATTAGACTTTTTAACCGCCTAAGAAAATTAAAGTTACCACAAATGGATTCCACACCTATAGTCCCAATATTTGGAGGCTGAAGCAAGATCTCAAATTAAATCAAATCTGAGTTACATAATGAGTGCTAGGCAAGCCTGGGCTACATTACATAGTCTGTTCCAAACCAAACCAAAAACCAAACCACAATCATCAAACCAAAAGACCCCCATTACATGCCAGAAAATTCATGGGTGAGTACATAGACACTGATTGCATTAATAATTAGGGAAATGTAAGTTAAATCCAGAGTGTGGCAGCACACCTTTGTTTGAATGGTGATCGCTCCAAGCATGTGCCCGTGTGCTTGTGTGCATTGTGCTGAGATAACTCACTCTATCTTTGGTTTCTCATTGTGGTGCTCCATTGCTAGACTATGAAATACAATCGATTTCTCTGCATCGATTTATCACCCTCCAGCTTCACTACATTTACTTATTGTTTATAGCAATGTTTTCATGGATTCCTGAGGCTCTCTTAACCCACTGCTTGCGGGGGGGGGGGGGGGGGGGGGTTGGGGAGGTTGAAGTTTTATTAAGCTTACCATAAAGAATGACATGCCCTGTTCATGACAGCTGTCAGAGAAATCGAAGTTCAGTGGAAAGAAACCGTGTGCCCGTTTTCAGTGAATTGATATGTCCAGATTCGGTTAGGATCCGGCAAAAGCTCTTTGCTATCATTCCACTTAAACATGATTCTTGCTATGTCTCCCATCTTCTCATGAAAGCCTGATTAATTCCATTTGGTATAAAGGGGAATTTTCAAAATAAACACAAAATGTAAGGGGCTTTACAAAATAGACTCTGGTTTTTCATATGAGTAAAACAATTCAAGAAATTGGACTTCTTTGGGGAACTATTGAAGTTGTGTTCAGTAGAACTCATTTCTCTTTCCTTGTGGATAAATGGTCCTATATCATGGTATATACCCTTGACTATTTTCCCAGTTTATACCAGGCTCTTTTCTTAGATGAAAAGTGAATGAACAAAATACACTTATCAATGATACTTAAGAGGACACCCCCATAATGATATGCAAGAACTTAAAAATAGATATTAGAGGCTATTAACACACATTAGGTCTTTCTCAGCACTCTTTATAATCTCCATTCTTTTGCACAAATTAAGGTTATTTGACATAGTAAGAGCTTATTGAATACAAAGCTATCCTTAAATTTTATACTGTAAATCCTTAATGAAACTACCCCAAAACAGAAGCCCCAAAGCTTAGGCAGGTAGCTTCCAAATGATGTTCAGAACAGAGTATTTCATGCAGCCATCCCTTCTGTCTGCTCCCAAGCCTTCCTGCTTTGGGTGCTGGATACAAGCATACATACTTGAGTGAGAATTCTCAGGCAAGGTGAACAATTACTCACCATTAGTGGCCATGATTAAATTATGTTAAAATAATGATACAGCATATACAAGGAGCACATTTAAAGCTTAAGAGACTCATATGTAGTGTGTAGAATACTAGTAAACCACCATTACTGACCAATCTCATTAATGCTGTTGACTCGATTAGGGAAACCTTTTTAAAGATTTATTTTTCTTTTAAATGTGTGTGCATGTGTGTGCATGCCTGCATGCAGGTGTCCACATGGACCTGGAATAACAGGCAGCCATGAGCTGCCATGTGAGTGTTGGGACCCAAACTTGAGTCCTCTGTAAGAGCAGTATGTATGCTTAACCACTGAACCACCTCTCTAGATCCAGGGAGAAAGGGTCTTAATATAAATGGAAAATTTGTAATTATAGACTTTTAAACTATAAAGGATTACAGAAAAGAAACCAGGGTTTATTCTGTGAGTGAAGCAATTCATAAAATCCACTAGCAACCAGATTTTGTTCTGCAAGATCATTAATGGAAGAGGAAGTGAACTGTCCACTCAGACACAGAGCAAGTCTTTGGGCCAGAGTATCTCTGGTGCTAGTGGTTGGCAAACTGCTGCTTGCTGCAGAGGATGTGTGTGTTTGCTTTCTCAAAGCCTTATGTCACTGCCTCCACCAAACATTATGAGAAATCCAGCAGCAGAAAGCCAAGGAGGAATTTTAAAGTGTGTGTAGATCGTTACTTTATCAGGGCAGCCCACCTTCCCTCTCCAAGAAACTCAGGTAGATATCACACATAAAACACATAAAAATCAATTTCGCCACAGCTTTGCTTGGTAGAAGGAAGATGATTTTTGTTAATCACAAATCTAAGGTCAGTGCTTAGGGCTCCATGATTCTGTGTCTATGGCACAAGTAAAGGCTTCTGGGCTTCACCAATTTGCCCAGAGTAGGGGCACTCCTTTGTACAAAGTAGGAGATTTATAAACAATGCAGCCAAAAAGTGTTACATTGGTGATCAAAATCAATAATAATGGTGCATGTTTTTCTATATTTTATTACTTTTTATGTATATAAGTGTATTACCTGCATGTATGTAAGTGCACCTGTGTGGTGCAATGCCTGAAGAGGTCAGAAGACAGTGTCAGATCCCCTGGAACTGGAATTAAGGAGCTTTGTTAGCTGCCATGTGGGTGCGGGGAGTCTAACCCAGGTCCCATGTAAGAGCAGCCAGTGCTCCCAAACACAGAGCCATCTCTCCAAACCCGAGGTACATGTTTTCTTAAATATGAGAACTAATGGAAAATTTTCAAAAACTACCTGGCGAAAAGAACTTGATTTTGTCTGCCGTTCTTTCTCCTCTAGGGCCTTCAAACAATGCGCAATGTTTGGGGTTGGCAAGGAGCAGTATTTGTGAGCTTTTGGTAACAGAGTGAATTTACTTGTTCACTCTGAGTGCCAATGCATGAGGTGAAGGAGCACATTACAGACGCCCACATGAAGGCTGCTGAAAGGTAATATGCATCACTAAGTACGATAGGCAATGGTTTGACCTTTCCCAGAGTAGTAGTTACTGGATCAAATGATTTTCCAGCTTGACCATAATTGCAGATCTCGGGCAGCCTTTTAAACTGCTTCCTCCTGAATTCACACCCATCCTTCAAGTTCCTGTCTCTGCTGCTGTAACCTAGGAAGCAGCTGGCAAAAGGCACACAAGTCTCCTGTGGACTGTGATTGCACAGGTTGGAATGCAGAAAACCGAATTTTAAAATCTCCTTCTTTTCCTGGCTTACTAACTGCCCTGCCTCTAAGAACTTCCCTACATCTTGGTAGTGAGACTGTGTTTAAACAGGTTGTTTTAGAAATACCATTCAGTTTCAGCTCCAATATGGAACGAGCTCAAATGATATCACTATAACTTTTTATAAATTAATTTTTTTAAGTTTCTGAGAATTTCATGCACAAGTACTGTACTTTCATCACTTCCATCCCTCCCTCCGCCACTCCCACCCCCTCCACATTTCCCCAACCCACTCTCTTTGTTTCTTCACCTTCTTTAATAATTGATGTGTGTGTGTGTGTGTGTGTGTGTGTGTGTGTATCCAGATTTTGGTACTTTTGAGACCCCTGTAGCCCCAGCTGGCCTGGATCTCACAATGTAGACCAGGCTGACATGACTCACAGAAATCGGCCTGCCTCTGCCTCCTGAGTGCTGAGATTAAATGTATGAACTGGCAAGCCTCGCAGTCCAAATTTTTAAGAGAAGGATACAGCCCTACTGAAAGACTGAGGTTTGGTGATTTTTACCTGTGAAAACATACAACTGATGGCTGTGCAGGATGAACTGGGGATTGCCAGCAGAGAGGTTGACCCATCTGAACATTAAGGAATGAGGAACCTCAGACTGCCTGAGTCACGGACACTGAGCATCTCTCTGAATAATATTGGGGTTGACTGTTTATAAAGGACCCTAATGAAGTTTACCTTCCAGGTGCTGAGAAACCTTCCTACCTCTCCCCCCCCCTTTTTTTGGAAAAAGGAAAACATGATGGTAATGAAACCACTCTCTAACTGTAAACTAGAGCCAACTGTTACAGTGGTAATTTCCTATAAAACAGGCATAATGTATTAACTGATTGATAGGCATAGGAACTGTGAAAGGATATTTCCCTAACTAGAGCCAAATTCAATAGTAAAGTGTTTATAAGTTGTGTAATTAAGCCAAATATATTACTACAGGAAAGCTCTGACATCAGCAATGAATTATTCTGCCTAGGAGATGTTGGCTAGGGGATTCAAACCCGCCCCCCACAAATTATAAAGGCCTTTTGCCTATAAGTGGGATATATGCAAGGAGAAAGGCAGTAAGTCCCTGTTGTCGAAGACCTGGTGTGAGCATGAAAAATGTTATGAGATGTCACCTGCTAGCGTACAACTGGCCTCTGAAATGCTAGAGAGCGTTACCAAAGGCCACTACAGCAATACAGCAAAATATTGGTCTCCCTGAGACAAACAAGACTCCTCCGAAAATATCAGCTACACCTCAACAGCCTGGAGATACAGTGCAACAGTGGCAGCCAAGTGTCTATATTATATCCCAAAACTATTTGGCTATTAGCTCTCTCCTTGGAGGAATAACTCACAGCGGATGCCACAAGCTTATGTCCTCTAGTGGTTAGGCGATGTTATAAGCCACAATAAGAACTTGTCACCCTTTATAGAGAAACCACAGTTTGCGGATTAGCATACCATCCAAGCATCTGTGTCTATGCTCACAGCTTAGCTTGACACAATAAGTGGTACTGCTTAAATGCCTGTACATCCAATAGCTTGAGCTTTGTTAGTATGACTGAAAAGGGTATCACTGTGAAAGCTGTCAATCCGTGAAGGGAAACAAACTGAACAGACCGGAGTCCAAAATGACAACTCCAAAGAAATTAGACTGTTTTCTTCTCACCCACTTGTGCCCCTTTCCCAAAGCCCAGGGAACAAACTGCGGAAGAGGAGGCGTGGTAGATTGTAAGGGCTGTGGAGAGATAGGGGTGAATCATGAGACTACAGGAATATAGTCTGGACTCCTGATTGATCAACATGTCTGTGCATACAAGCTTCTCCAACTGGTCTATGGGAACCTTGGGTTGTTCAAAATTTGGACATAGATACTTGCAAAATGCACCAATTACCTGATTGTATGACATAATGAGTGACATCAATGCTATCTGCAAACAACTGTGTCATTGTATCGTAGAATCCCTTAAAAAAATAAATAAATTTAAATAAAAAAAAAAGACTGAGGTTTAACCGAAAGATTCTAGAAATGTCTCTCTTTTACATAAACCAAGAACTCTCCAACAAAATATCAGGGAGCTGCATCTGGGAAAAGAAGCACAGCCTGGAAGATCTATCAGAGACTCAGAGACCATGCTTAGAGAACGACAGAGTCAGCAAGGTAGGAAAGTAAAGACCTTGCCCGCCATGCTTGCAGGCCTGCAGCATCTGTAGACAGAAAACTAAACGCGGTGTGACAGCAAGTTCCCAGAAACACCTGAGCGTTCAGCATGGCTGCTCAGCAGACTCCTTCGAGGATTCTGGAGGAACTGGAAAGCAGCAAGTCCACAGCCTAATTGTAGCCTTTGGGGCCATGTTTAGCCCCATAAATCGTCAGTCCTTACCCACCTCTGTCTCATTCTGACTCACAGAGAAAAACCTATTGCGATCTATTAACATAGCAAACCCGTTTTGCAGCCACCAAAAGGCAGTCCTCAGGGAGTGTCTTAGGCCTAGGGCAGCCATTTCTGTTTGCTGTTCTGCCTGCTCAATGTTTCCAGTAATATACTCGAAAAGCGCCTTCAGTTACATCTTTCGTTGTGCCTTTACTGTAAAAGTTCACGAAACTGCTTTCATGTTGGAACTTGGAATTTGGGGTGACCTGAATCCGTGTCTGTATGCCATGATCACAAATATTTGCTGCAGAATAAACTATTTCTTATCCCATTTGAGGGGGGAGTTGTGTTTTTGCATGAACAACAGCCAAACATGCTGCCTGATTAACATAAATTAGGATGCAGAAAAATCTGTTTACCTGAGCACCTATCTAATAACTCAGTTCTCATTTCTCAGTACTGTTACATGAGCATCCACTCTGAAGACATAGCGATTGTTTGAGACAAACTAAAATATCAACTTTATTTGTAATTAACACATTTTGGTGGCAACCCAGATATTCATCAGATGAATGGATAAATTTGAAATGTTATTCAGCAACAGAAATAAATATACTATCAACCCCCTCCCCCCAAACCACAAGGAAACATTATTCAGTCATGAAGAAGAATGAATTATGTTACTTTCAGGAAAATGGATGGAACTAGAGATGACCATGTTGAGCAAACCCCAAAAGACACAGAAAGATCAATATCAAGATTTTTCTCATATAGTCAACCTAGATTTACAGAGAAGACATAAAATAAGCAGTACACAGGCCTGACAGCATCCTAAGGAGTCCATTATTCTGCATAATTAAGATGCACCAATCAAAGAAAGCAGAGCAAAGCAGATGGAGCCCAGGGGATTTTCAGCTGAAGTAAAACTATCCTAGCACAACAACAGCCATTTATCAATGCTGATAGAACGCTATGAAATAATGAACCCCAAACCATGGATTTTCATTAATAATAATGTGCTAATATTGTTTCATTAATCTTGACAAATGGACCAAGATAATAGAAGATGTTAGTTCCAGGTGAGTAAAGGAGTGTGGTGTGTGGAGCCCAAGCCTGTCAGCACAGCCTTTCTGTAAATACAATCTATTCTATCTACATTAAAATCACTGTTTGAAAACACCTGTTCTCTGTTGGGTTTTCAAGGATTAGTCCTGATTTATGATGCTGAATGTGTTTTACATAGCCTAACTTCCATTCAGCTCATTCGTTGCAGTATGACTGTGGAAGAGAATTTTCTGGCAAATTACATATAAAATTAAATGAAAAGTAATCAGATAGTATAAAGACATAACAGATTAAAAGTTTAATAATGAATAGTTAAATATCCGTAGAGCACAATTTAATTTATTTCTCTGGTGTTTTGATACCACCTGGGGATCTTTGAAAGCCTCTAAGTCATGACTATAAACATCAATTACTTCTGCAAGCATGACAACGAAAATTTCGCTGATGGAAACTGTATTATGGGAATGCCAATTTTAATTTGTTTAGGAATTTGTATTCACTGTCTAGTCCAGAGTTTTATAAAACTTATGTGCATCAAAACCAATCAGGATATAAAAATGTAAAGCTTGCTCCTAGGACACAAATTGGAAAGGTTAAGTATGTTAGCAGTTTTCTATGTTAATGAGTTTCCTACACTAAAATGGCTGAAGTAAGGATTTAGGAACCAGTGACAGGCCCACCACGAAGGCTCACTGGGGGATGGTGTTGCTGGCAAACTTGCCATCCTGAGTTCCACCCCAGGACCCACATGTGGGAAGGAAAGATCTAATTTCCTTATGTTGTCCTCTGACCTCCACAACCCTGCTATGGTATACACATACACACACATACACACACACACACATACACACACCTACACACAGAGACCTACACATACCTACACACACACCTACACACACATACACACACATGCACATGCACACCACACATACACATGATGAAACTTTTACAAAAAGCTAGAGACAGTAGGAAATTAACAGGAAAGAGTTGCCTGCTATATTTTATGAATGAGAATAAATTTCCTGAAGATTTGACTCATTTAAGCTGAAAAAGGGAAAGTTCCCAAAATTTTTTTTTTTTTTTGGCAGACAGAGGAGGTGCCTTTTGCATTCATCAATGGGTGAGGTTAAGAGCTTACAGCACTTAGGAGGCAGAGGCAGGTGGATTTCTGTGAGTTCAAGGCCCGCCTGGTCTACAAAGTGAGCTCCAGGCCAGCTGGGACTAAAGGGAGACCCTGTCTCAAAAAGACCAAAACCAAACAAACAAACAAACAAACAAACAAACTCCATTTTTCTGGAATGGCTTGAAACCATACAAGAGAAACAAACAAGGTTTCAGTTCAGCCCAGTTCAGTTCAGCCCGGCCATAACCCGGGAGTCTCTATGCTCTTCTGTACAGATCTGCTTCATTTCCCTCATTTCTGAGGGATGAAGGAGATAAAGAGGAAGTCTGGAGGAGAGGCACAGCATATGCTGCACCAGAGGAGACAGTAGCAGACACCACCGTCCTCTAGGCTCCTGAACTCTGAGATTTTTGTGTGAGCTTAAGGTAAGATTTCAGGGGACAAGAAGCACAGTACCAGACAGGAGAAACCTCCCTTCCTGTTGTTGGTCAGGGCAGTCCAAGAGACTTCCAAAATATCACATCCCTTGCTACATCCCTTGATTGTCTTCCAGAACTTGATGGTCAGACCCTATTGCTAAAGACAGGACATACTTTGTACACAGGACTTGGAGCAACAAAACTGGAACTGACTTGGAAACATCTTCCCAAGGAATAGCTCTCTTAGTTTTGGAGGACCTTACACAAGCTGCTAATCAATCAAAGGTACAACCCCAGCTGTAGAGCCCAATAACCACAACAGGGGCAAGCACACAGCAAACTATACTGGGGCCACCATGCACTTTTATCTTGGGGTAATCAGTAGCTACCTAATTTGACTTAAACCTGCTCAATGGGAGGGAATTCGTATGTGGCACTGTAAACCTAACCAAATACACATGGTTGGAGAGGCTAAATATCTTAGAGAAAACCCTATGTCTGCCACATCCCTAGACAAATGGATTTTATTATTGTATGCTAGATATGGATCCTTATGTTTATAGACAAATATGCCAGTCAGCACTCATCAAAGAAGCTACTTTTGCAATAGATGGAGACTATTAGAGAGTTCCACAACTGGTCACACACAGACAATAAGTGTTTGTGAAGTGCCCAAGCCTAAGTGACACATCTTCAATAGAAACTCTTCACCTGACTCACAGAACATAATGGCACAGAGAGTAGAAAGAATATTAATGCATCTCTCAACTCTCATGAGTAAAGCTTCCTCATGCAACAGAGTGTTATGCACCGACAGAAGTGTAAAGAATAAGAGACTGCAGTGTGTGGGTCCCTTCAGGATTCCCATATTAATCTCACCTATCCAGGGCTAAGGGTTCAATATGGAAGAGGGGATGGATAGATTATAAGAGCCAGGGGTGCGTGACCATAAGGACACTGAGTCTTAATGGACTCTGAGAACTTGTTCATATGAACTTACAAGGAATGTGACAGTTCGCACAAGGAAGGAATTCAGGCAGGAAGAGAGGAAGAGATGGACAGAGGAAGGAAGGAAGGAAGGAAGGAAGGAAGGAAGGAGTCAGGATCAGCTGCTCTAGCCTTAGAGAAATTCTCTAACAGGTAATGTTCTTTTGCTGTAGATTGTAGGTACCCTTATCATTTGCCATCAAGATCAAGAAAATAACTTGGAGACATTTTCATGAGAGAGTGTTTCACCATAAAATGTATTTGAACACACAATTAAAATATAAAGTCTGTTTAGCTCAAGGCAGATAAGCTACCAACCATAAAACCAATGCTCTATGAACCCACAGACACAAAATAATTATTTCTGAGTCACTAAGTCATTATTTAGTACTATTAATAGATCTTTCCTAGATTCCTTTGCCATTTTAGATAAGGTCTATGTTTTCATCCAGCTTAATGTAGTAAAAGCTAGTTAAATCAACAAATTATCAAGAGCCTTTCTTACTGCTTTAGCTAAGAGTTTGACACTATTTATGTTTTAAATCTGTTTGCCCTAAGTCCAAAGGTCCTTCCTAGATTGGTACAATCAGTCTTCGCTTATCTTTTTCCAATTTACTTGCAAACCAGCCTAAAAAGGCCATGTATTTCAGCATTTGTAGATTTATTTCACAGCCACATTTGTCCACATAGTATATGGTATTATACCTGATTTTAACTTATTTTAGGGCTAGCCATTATGAATTGTCTACACTATGAGAAGAGTCATCATAGATTTGAAAATAAAAAGAAAAGCAGAGTTTAGTTAGGATAAATTCAAACACTGTAGCCTCTTAATGATACAGGGTGATGTGGGTCCTGCTAACATTCTTAGGCCCCCATTAACAAATGAATTTAGTAATGGACACTTGGGGGTACTTTTATTAGAGTTTAAAGAATAATACATGGTAAATCTCAGCAGCTGAAGCCCTGCCATTTGAGCTACGGTGGAGGCCAGACACTTGGCAGGAGGAGAAGGCACAGGGTGGGAAGGGAGCTTTAGAGGAACAGTCAGAAAGCTCACCTTGTTGGGGAAGCCCAAAGTGTCAGGGCCAATGTGCTCAGAGCACCAGAAAGACAAGTTAAAGTTATGTGTTTCTGAGTAACTCAGAAATGCAGGCAGACTTCCACAGCAGCACGGCTCTGTACTAGGGAATTCTGGGGAGGAAAATACAGCATCTCGCTAAAGCACCAATCATTCCTCCTCTCTCAGCATGGCTTAAGGAGTGGTCCCTTGGCCAGGCATCTGACCTGCCCAATGAGAATGCCTGGTCTTCCCTGGCCAGCAATTCTATTTGTTTGACCAGAGTTTGCTCTTTAAGATCCAAGTCTAATTTTATCCCCGAGAAATGGAACGTCTATGTCTATGTTATGTGAGAAACTTCTCCTAGGGAGATGAACACACACACACACACACACACACACACACACACACACAAACTCACACTTAGAGGTATTCTCACCTGAGAACATAGGGAAACTACAAAGTAACTATTATACCATAGTTGGTAAACCATTGAGAGTTTAGTGAGGTGTGCAGAGATGCTGGCCAGAAAGCACACCCCAACACAGGGCAGGAGGCGTGTCCCTGCAGCTCATCCTCAGTCTCTTTTTTAAAAATTTTTTTATTTATTTCTGTATTTGTATGAATGTACTGTCTGCAAGTGTGTGCACCCGTGTCGTGCAATGCATGGAGGTCAGTAGAGGGTGTCGGATTCCCCTGGAACTGGAGTTCTCCTGGAATTGGAGTTTCAGACCATTCTCGGCCGCCATGTGAGTGCTGGGGATCGAACCCAGGTCCTATGTAAGAGCGGTTGACTCTCTTAACTGCTAGGCCATCTCTCCAGCCCCCATCCACAGTCTTTTTAGGCAGCCTGGCTGGTCAGACCTCGCCCCGGAGAAGTTGAGTACTGACTGCTTCCATACAGTAGGGAAGGGCCTTGAGAGTCTGGTAAGTTTCAGCTCCCTCCAGGATGTAATGCGTGTTACCTCTTGAGTCTCATGACTCCCCTCCCTCCTGTAGAGAACACTTCAGTTCAGAGAAAAGTGCTCTATATCAGCCCTCCTCAACTCAAGCCAAGGCAGAGAACCAGAAGTGACCTCTGCCTCCAGTATGTAATCAGCATAAACAAGGAGTCTTACTCAAAGCTAGGGGAAGGTCAAGCAGGTCCTGTCCAAGATCAAAAGCCAAACCTCAGATACACGAATACATGAATCCCTTACTATGTGCATTTTTTTTTATTTTATTTATTTCTGTATGTGTATGAATGTACTGTCTGCATGCAGGTCTGTGCACCCATGTCGTGCAATGCCGTGGAGGTCAGAAGAGGGTGTCAGATTCCCCTGGAACTGGAGTTCTCCTGGAATTGGAGTTTCAGACAGTTCTCGGCCACCATGTGGGTGCTGGGGATTGAACCCGGGTCCTCTGTAAGAGTGGTCGGCGCTCTTAACTGCTAGGCCATCTCTCCAGCCCCTGTGCACTTTTGAATCCTTCAATTTTCACAGAAGCCCAGCATGTAGATTATTACCGATGTTAGATTTAGGACACAGAAAATCTACAAAATCAAACACCTTTCCCCATTGCCACCCAGCCTGAGCAATGGATTGACCAGACAGATTGCCCAGACCTGAAAACATCTTCTGTGCTGTGATAGACAAGTACTTAAATATTGTGCAACTTCCGGATTCTGAGTTGTGATGATCAGCTTCCTGATCATTTGAAAATGATTTCACATATTTTGCTTGGATCACAGGTTTCTGGGGAATTACTAATGAGTTTGAACAAAAGTTACCACAGCTTTGAAATGGCCAAACTTACTATATCAGTTCAAGGTCATGAATCTCAAAGAGTCAGATTCACCAACTCTTTCTTACAGGGAGTCCTCTTACTAGATTTCATTACATAAACACGTTTCATTGCTTTCCCAAAGGAACATTAAGGGCTGGAGAGATGGCTCAGTGGATAAGAGGACAGGGGTTAGTTCCCAGCACCCACACTGGGCAGCTCACAAACTCCAGGGACTCCAGCTCCAGAGGAGCTGAAGCCCTCTTGCAGCCTCTGTGGGCACCTGTGTGGCACACACTCACACAGACACACAGACACATAGATTAAATAAGTAAAAAGAACATTCAAAACTAATGATTCAGGGCTCGAGATATGGCTCAGTGGATAAGAGCAAATCCTGCTCTTGCAAAGGACCAGAGTCCTGTGCTCCCATGTGCTCGCTCTTTAGCTATGTGGTTCCGAGCTTTCTCCTGTTCTCTACTCTCATGACTACTCTAAATCTGGACCTGGCTTGGAATTCTGAAAACACCTTCACTTCTGTACCCCAACCCCAGTCATCTCTCTCATTCTACACGATTATAGGAAAAGAGCTGTTTTGTTTTTCCAGCCCTCATGTGACATAGTCTGTGTCCTCGATTCCCCGCCTCCCTCAGCTTGTGTCTATGTTTCCCTCCCATCGTCAGACAGTTCTGCCTTTTGCTTTGGTCACTCTCCACTGTTGGTTCATTGATGTTAAACACTGGTATATATTTTTGATTCAACCACATATCCAGAGGTTGACAAATACAGTATTTTGAAAGGGGCCCCTTAAGCCAAATTCTGTCTGCTAAAATGGGCCCTGTGTGTCTACTTTTTCAATTTTCTTCCTTGCTGAGGCTCATTTGGGGCTCTGCTATGACTCAGGCTCCAGTGACCATTCTCCTGGGATCTTTATGTTCACTCAACCCAGTAATCAACCTTCTGTTTACTCTGGACCCTCACCTCCTGCCTGACCTTGATGTATGTCCATGACAGAATTTAATCTGAACTCTCTCTTGCAAGGCTCTTTGCAAAGCTTTCTCAAAACTCAGTTAATGAATCCTGGACTGCCAGTTTACACAATTTGTGCTTAATTTTCTAGACAATGTCTTCTTGACTTTCCATCAGCCCTTGAATTTATAACTCTTCTTTCTCTTGTGCATCTGCTTCAGCCCTGCGGTTGTTGCTGACGTGATCATCCCACATTGACGTGGCTCGGGTAGGCCTCTCTGCTGCTGCGTTGGCAAATGTCCCCTGATCTGAGTGCTGCTGGAGTCTATCACTGCAGTCCATGTTGCTTTAAACTATAACAAAGGTGCCAGGATTTAAAATTAATATGCAAAATCAGAATTAATCATAAGTACAAATAAAACTTGGAGTTAATAGCAGCAACAATTTAAAGACATTTGGGGATTACTTGTCTAGAATAAAACAAGGACTACAGAGATGGCTCAGCAGTTAAGAAGTTAAGAGAACTGGTTGCTCTTGCAGACAGCCTGGGTTCGATTCCCACATGGTGGCTAACAACTATCTATAACTCCAGTTCCAAGGGATCTGACACCCTCTTCTGACTTCTGCATGCATTGCAGGACACAGGTGCATTTACATGCAGGCAGTGCACTTGTGTACATAAAATAAAAATAATAAATAATTTTAAAATATATAAATCTAGAAGAAAAAATATTTATTAATTTCTGAAAGTCACAAAAACAGCCAAGAACAATCTATTATTTGGTCGTGATTGCATTTGCAATCAGGTACTGGAATATACATATGTATACACAGATACCTATGTGTTGTATCAACACACCTGCTTTGAACCCCAGTGTGTTTCATCTCTGTGCCCAATTCTGTCCACAGTTCATTCTTCTGTTTTGGGGTCACATTTGCCTCTTTCTTAGTAAGTCAAGCAAATTTTAACTTTATTCTGGACATATGGAAAGCTGCACTCAAACATTAAACTACATCTCTTCACTCCACCCAGGGTGACTCCAGTACCAGACACTCATAACCTCAGATTTCCTCCAGACCCATCTGCAGCTTCCCAGGCCATCCTACAGAGTTTCCTCAACAAATCTCTATCTTTGCTTCGCTCCATCAAATCACTGCCATGGCCATGCAGACTTGTGGAACTTCTTGCAAATTCTCCCTGCCTGACCCTGTGGAGTCTTGCCTATAATCTCCTTCCACAATCAAGAGTGAAAAACATGTTCTCTGTTGGGCTTTACTCCCCTTCTCAGCATTTGGAAGGTGGACCTTAAAGGGAGATATTGCAGAAAACCCGAACTGTCATAAACATCCAGTCTGGCTGATGGGCCTTATCAGAGCATTGTTAGTCCTTGTTTGAAACCATGCCCCCATCTGGAACATGCCTTGGCAAGCTATAGTTCCTGCTGTGCAAACACATCCATCCTCTAGTCTCTATATAAACACTAACCCAACAGGTCAGCTTCCACTACTCATTGACTAATAAAAGCCAATCTGGATGATGTAGATCAGGAGCTTCCTTTGTCTACCTGAACCCCTCTCCACTCCTATTACAGCAGACCTCTCTATGTAATTTCCTTCTTCCGAGCACCTTACTGTGGTACAGTGCAAGAAGACCATTATTCCATATAGATATAATTGACGATAGATGTAAATATGTTTAATTACTTTTTACTGGAAGACATATTCTTGGAAATTTCCCCCTTGTCCTTTACATTAAACTAAATAAATATTTTTAGTGGCTCTAGTTGATTTTTCTGTATCCTTCTTGGGTAGAGTTTCCTATGACCTTGTACCTATTTGAAAATTTTAAATAACCTACTTTCTATTTTAAAATCTAAGTAGTTTGAGAAATTCTAATCTAGAAAAGTTGGGTAGTGGTTTGGTTTCTAGAAAACTGAGATGATAATAAATTTTCTTTTTTTTTTTTTGGTCTTTTTGAGACAGGGTCTCCCTGTAGCCCAGCTGTCCTGAACTCACTCTATAGACCAGGCTGGCCTTGAACTCAAAGATCCGCCTGCCTCTGCCTCCCGAGTGCTGGGATTAAAGGCGTGCACCACCACGCCCGGCTGATAATAAATTTTCAAAAGCTGCTCTTTTCTACAAACACATGTTCCTGAAAATACCTGTTACCAACTAAATTGTGAATCTCTAAAAACTGCTGAGGTTTTCGTCTGTAACTTACAAATGTGACCATATAGGTTTGCAATGTAAGTTTGGAACACTCGAAGGCTAAAATAGGCTAGGCCCTTAATGCTGTAAAGCCGGTTTTCCTTAGAAAAGGAGAAGAGAAGTAGTCTGACCAATTTAAGTAGTCATCAGGACAGATAGTTTCTGAATGTGGAGAATAGTTTTGCTTATTAGAATTCTAACAATGATTGCGATAATGTTATGTCAGAGGCAGAGAATGGAGAAATGACTTCACCAACAGAGGAAGAAGAGCTATCAATGGAGAAATGACTCCATCAACAGAGCAAGAAGAGCTATCAATGGAGAAATGACTCCACCAACAGAGGAAGAAGAGCCATCAATGGAGAAATGACTCCACCAATAGAGGAAGAAGAGCTATCAATGGAGAAATGACTCCACCAACAGAGGAAGAAGAGCTATCAATGGAGAAATGACTCCACCAAACAGGGAGGAAGAAGAGCTATCAATGGAGAAATGATTCCACCAACAGAGGAAGAAGAGCTATCAATGGAGAAATGACTCCACCAACAGAGGAAGAAGAGCTATCCTCACACTGGACAAGGGCCACTCAGAGTCTCACAGAGACAATGAGAGAGAGCCGCCATCCTGATCTGAGCTTTTCAGCTCAGAAATGTGAGAGAATAAAATTATTTCTATTTAAACATCTGTATTAGTCAGGGTTCTCTAAAGAAACAGAAGCAACAGGACGAATATATAGCTATATACGATTTATTGATTTGTTCACATGACAGAGTTCAAGTAGTCCAACAGTAGCTGTACCACACTGGAGAGGCTGAGAATCCAGGGAACTACTCAGTCCACAAGGCTGGATATCTCAGTAGTCCCAATCTGGTGCTGAAGGCCCGATGGATTTTGGAGATCTGCTGGTCTCAATACACGCCAGGATCCGAAGGGTTGGGTTGATCGCAGCAGCAAGACAAACTCACCAGTGAAAGAGAGGCAAGCCACAGGCAAAAAGGGACCAGCTCCTCTGCCATGGCCTTTAATACTGACTGCTGGCAGAAGGTAACACCCACATTTGGGGTGGGCCATCTGGGTTGAGGTAGTCCAATCAGAAGATCCTTTTTCTCTTATTTGTTCTTTAGTCCAGTCAAGTTGACACCCAGGATTAACCATCACAAGTCCACCCCTTGTCAACTTGATACCCAAATAGCCTCTCCTTATGTTATACTTAAATGTCAATTTCGAACAATGGCAAGGTCATAATTCCACCTAACATGTTATAAGTGTCTCATGTGCAATAGCAAAGCATTATATCTTAGAGTAGGTGGTAATGTCCTTGAGGAACACTTAGTCCTTCAGTATCTAATAACCTAAATATGACAACACTTAACACTTATCTCAGTTGCACATTCAAAAGGGAACAACACAAGTATCTGCTTAATATGTGTATATATATGGACAAGCACATTCTTAACCAAATAGGACAAAAGTTAATATAATCCACATTTCTGCAACTGGTCCCATGGCCTCAGCTGATATTTATGACTACCTTCTACTACCCATTCTGTATTTCCTCCACCATCAGCAAGCACCTCTGCAGGTCTTGGCTCTTTCCCTGGAGGAGTGACCCATACCTTCATCCCTGAAGGGTCTGGGCCATTTATTGTCCTGTCTGGTTTGGGTTGCTGTAGTTTCCAAGTGACCTTAATCATAGGACATGGTAGCACCAGAAGGCACCCTGCAGCATCTCCTGCCTTCCAGACATAATCTTCCTTGCCCCCATTGTGGAGAAAAAGTCCAATTTCCCCCTGGTAATCTGGATCAATCTCTCCTCCTACTACTGTTATTCCTTCCTTAGCCTGTTGGCTTAAGGGCAGTAGAAGCCCAACGTGGCCAGGGGGAAGTCTTAGCTTCCAGTTCAATGGAATGTTTCCTGTATCTCCTGGCAAAAGCACTCCCCCTTTTGGACCACAAACTTCTAGACCAGCAGAACACAAGGTCGTGGTAAGCAAAAATTTTCCTACTGGGTCACTAGGGGTGATCGTGAGTGGAATCACTCCCACTTCCACCCCTTGGTTCCTGGACCCATGAATTCTGGCTATAGGAGAAAGTACCATATAGTGGGCACTGATTCAAAGCATATACTGCAGGCTAGAGAACCTTGTTGCAGCCTTCCATGGTATTGTTACCTAATTGGCACTGTAACTGTGTCTTCAAGAGGCCATTCCATCATTCTATCAAGCCAACTGCTTCTGGGTGGTGGGGAACATGGTAAGATCAGTGGATACCGTGACCATGGGCCCACTGTCGCACTTCTTTGGCTATGAAGTGAGTTCTTTGGTCAAAAGCAATGCTGTGAGGAATACCATGACGGTGGATAAGACATTCTGTAAGTCACCAGATGGTAGTTTTGGCAGAAGCATTACATGCAGCAAAGGCAAATCCATAACCAGAATAAGTATCTATTCCTGTAAGGACAAAACGCTGTCCCTTCCTTGATGGAAGTGGTCCATGATGGTGGATAAGGCATTCTGTAAGTCACCAGATGGTAGTTTTGGCAGAAGCATTACCTGCAGGAAAGGCAAATCCATAACCAGAATAAGTATCTATTCCTGTAAGGGCAAAACGCTGTCCCTTCCATGATGGAAGTGGTCCAATGTAGTTAACCTGCCACCAGGTTGCTGGCTGGTCACCCCGGGGAATAGCATCATATTGGGGGCTCAATGTTGGTCTCTTCTGTTGGCAAATCTAGCAGTTGGCAGCAGCTGTAGCCAGATCAGCCTTGGTGAGTGGAAGCCCATGCTGTCGAGCCCATGGATAACCTCCATCTCTGCACCATGACCACTTTGTTCATGGACCTATTGAGCAACAACAGGGATAGCTGGAGAAAGAGGCTGACTATCCACAGAACGAGTCATCCGATCTACTTGATTATTAAACTCATCCTCTGCTGAGATCACCTTTTGATGAGCATTTACATGAGACACAAGTATCTTCACATCCTTTGACCATTCAGAGAGCTCTATCCACATACTTCTTCCCCAAATGTCTTTCTCACCAATTTTCCAGTCATGCTCCTTCCAAGTCCCTGACCATCCAGCCAACCCATTGGCTACAGCCCATGAATCAGTATATAATCATAATTGAACCTCTGGCCTCCATTTCTCCTTCACGGCAAAATACAGAACCATGTGCACTGCCGAAGTTTGCCCACTGTGAAGACTTTCCTTCACCAGTGTCCTTTAGGGTTGTTTCAGAAATAGGCTGTATGCTGCAGCTGTTCACCTCTGGGTGGTGCCTGCATAGCGTGCAGAACCATCATAAACCAGGCCCTAGTCTCTCTTTCCTCAGTGAACTGTCATAGGACAAACCCCATGAAGCCATAGGTGATGCTTAAGCACAGGAAGGCATGTAACAGGAGTGGACCATAGGCATTTGGGCAATTTCTTCATGTAGCTTGCTTGTCGTCTCAGGGCCTGCCCGGGCCTGTCATGTTGTATTCCATTTATAATGGAACTGTTTCTGTGCACATCCTACTCTATGGTCTGGTGGGTCAGATAACACACCAGCTCATGAGAGGCTAGTCTAGGTCCATCATTCGGTGATCTTGGCTGGTCCCATTTTGTCAAACGTTCAGTTACACTAAGGCCAATTAGCAGCGCTACCAACAGCTATCTCTCAAAAGGCAGACATCCAGTTGGTTTGATGATGAAGGTAGAGTCTTTCTCCAAAATCCCAAGGGCCTACCTGTGATTCCCCTATGGGAGCCTGCAGACTCCAGACAGCACTCTTCTGCCACTCATATCTCAAGCACCATTGAGCGCTGCTGGTCATATGGCCCTAGCGGAAGAGCACGTCTCTGCACTGCAGGTGGCCTGTTGGAAGAGCCTTTTCTGTTCTCAAGCCCACTCATAACAGTTTGCTGCCTCTACAGTTCCACCCCTTGATGTTTCGGTTGTAGTAACATACCAGATGAGGATATGTGCTGCTGCCAGCAATCCACTAAAATGCCCACAAAATATTGTGCTTCTTTCTGGGGTGGAGGTGAGTTTGGCCAGGTGCAACAACTTATCTCTTACCATCTTTACCGAAGGAATGTCCTCTGCCATGTCTCCCACACCACTGAACTCCACTAGAAATCTTCACTGAAGTGATGGCCACTTGAATTTTAGTTGGACCTTTACATTTCCCATCTCTTCATGCGCACAATGCTTTACCCACAAGTCTAGGCACCTTAGCTGCTACCCTACTTCACTGGTCCAATCCACGTAAATTCATATAATTAGTGGAACCAGTAGTGATCTTTGTCCGGAAGACGTCAGCTCGCGATCAGATACCTTTCTAACTACACGCTTATGGCACAAGCGCTGGAGCGAGCTTTACATAACTTAGGTACCACATAGTTACTTTCCCCGCCTTGCCGCTCGAGCAAGCTCGTGCCCTTCTAACCCGGTATTGAGAAAGCATTGCCCACCGTCCAGCTATCTTACTTTTCTGCGTATTAGCATAAATGCTGGGCCCCACTATGAGCCGCTAAGATGTCTCCCACATAGCCGCACATGCTACCAGTACGAAATTAATCCTGCTCAAGCTTTTAAGGACACCACATCTGGTAACAGTATGGCTGCAATTTGGTTTGCAACGTCACTATTTCTCTTGAGTCTTTTCGATAGTCAACTGTCATCCCCATCGATCATTTGTCTTTTCGCACAGGACCAAATTGGGAGCCACGATCGTTAAATCTGGAGATGGTGGTAGAACATCACCCACCCCTGCATCTTTCCACACTCCTCTGATGGTGCCACTTAATCTCTGCAACTTCCCCCAGGGATATGATACTGTTGTTCGGTTCACTATTTTCCCTGATAGAGCAACACCAATGGTTTCCATTTGTCCTTTCCAACCACAAGAGCCCTCACTCCACAGGTTCGGAACCAATCGTGGGGATGTCTGCCAATTCGTAATTATATCATCCAATACAATATTCTGGGACTGGGAAAATAACGACAGGATGAAGTTCTGGGACACACTGGAGCCCACTGTGAGATTCAGACTCAGCCAAAAACTCAGTTATCACCTGACTAAACCTTATCCCAATCCATAGGCCCCTACTTAACAGGGACAATGTTAGGGTCTCCTGGGATCAGTGTCAGAACCAGTATCATAGGCCCAAAAAGTCTGATTTTTCCTTTCCCCGGACACTTACCCTAGTAAAAGGTTTCAGGTCCCTCTGGGCAAGGACCCAGGAGGAAGTGCCAAACCAGCAAGCTCTTTGGTATTACGCAAGGTCCTCCTCATCAAACCCAGCCCCACCCCTTCACCCTTCAAGGGGTTCGTAGGTCCTGTGAACTGTCATCAAGTCTGCGAAACTTGGTTTTCACTGGATGGGCATAAACATACTTGCCGACTATCCAATGCCCTTGACTCTCCCTGTAATTGTTCTAGAGCCTAATTACTGCTCTCTATACAGATTTCACAAATAATAGCTTCAGTAGACCCCTTCCTTTTCTTTATGTATTTCTTGGGGTAATACCCAGACACCATATCTAATTATGCCCCAGTTCCAAAACCATTTCAGGTTTCCATTCCTATTACAGACATTGTTTTGCCTTTGCCCACCCATTATGATAATATGTTAACTATGCTCATCTGGACTTTAGTGAATTCAGTGCTGCCACCCTGATGCCTACCACTGCTGGTCCTGTTAAACCTTTATTATGTGTACATTTAATAAATTTTGTTTAGCAATATAGACCCGTGCCCCCCCAATGCCCTCATGCCACCAGCACCGACTCATGTATTGCCAAATAGGATTTTTCATCTCTCCTTCTCAGCGCTCTTCCTTCTCAATATTCTCACATGAGGAATGTTTGCACTTGTTTTTGTACGAAGCAGACGGTTTTCAGTCAGTTCTTCCATGCAGTCCTTTTGGTTTGGTGTGGTTGGTTGTTTTGTTGTTGTGATGTGTTGGTTTGATTGCCAGATTATTGCAGCACACTCCAACTGGCTTTGGATCAAAAGTCTCAAGGACTGTGCACAAGAAATTACTTAACTAGGTAATGGCAAGTAGCATCCACAGATGGACGGGGAGCCAGTCGTCGTTTCTGTGTTTCTCGTGGGATCGCCTGTGTGGTACTTCACTCATGCGATATTCTAGCTCCAGCTCCCATGTTTCCAGAACAACAGTCATCGTTGTATGTTCATGTTGCTGACTGGCATAGATGCTCCATAACCTTGTGTGACTTTGTACCACTTTATCTTTCCCCTCTCACGTTGAGGGCAGGGACATTTGGATTGGTTCCAGTTCTGGTTTATTGTGAAGGAGCTGAAATAAACATAGCCACGCATGTATGCTCGCGGTGGGTGATAGGTCTAGCAGGGTACATGCCAGCGAGTGGCATGGTTGGGCAAGGCCGTGGCACAGTTTCATTCCCAAGTCTACTTCTACCACTTGTCCCTTGTGGCTCTCCACGAGCTTCATATGTCGCCACCCCTTTTACCCTTTCCCACCTAGAGTGATGAGCTGTCTTCTCCTCTTTCCCCCACACCTCTCCTAGCACTTTGGTATTTTCATTTGTTTTCTTTTCGTCCTAGCCAGTCTTATTGGCGGAAGATGATGTATTAAAGAGGTTTGATTTGCATTTCCTTAATATCAATGATGATTGAGCACTTCTTACTGGTGTTTCTCAGACATCTCTAATTTCCTGCACATGTGAATGTCTTCTCGTTCAGCTCTTTGCTCCATTATATTGAGTGGGTCATTTGTTTTTTCTTCTTTTCCTTGTCTTTTGGTAGTTTTTACTACTGTCTGCGACCCACATCAATGCCATTTTGTCACCCCATCCCCTCCTGTAAATCTGCTTTATGACCCAGGTGGCTTTCCTCCCTTAAACTGGCCCCGCCCCCACGGGAAAAATATGCTCGGGATTTTGTAATTCAACCGTATATCTTGATTGTTTCTTCTTGACTTGCTACACGAAGCTTTCGCCAGGTCACTATTATTTCCGATTTTCCCCTCGCGCTACCATTTTGTACAATGTGTTGATTCTCTTCTCCCCCCCTTCCCTTCCCCTCCCCTTCCTTAAATGCTTGTGCAGCCTGCTGCTCCTGATTTCAGGCACTTGCTTCGTTTCGTTCTCTATTTCGCAACGCTCTTTCCGCTTGGCTCTGCTGCCACCTTTTTCTTCTATCGCCCTTCAGAGTTTTCTCCGTGTCCCCGGTTTAATGTCGATTCCCGTTTTCGTTCGACGTGGCTCTCCCCCCCCCTCTTGATCCATCTGGAGTTTTTCCTGATTTTTATTGCCGTGTACAGCCGTTCGTTGTATCGATCCTTTCCCTTCTTCCCCGGTACTTGGGCCTCGTCCTTTCAATTTAATTCTTCTACCAATCGTGTGTTTGATCCAGTCTTTGCCAACACACACTTGCCCCCCCCCTGAAGCCACCCCTATGCATGCTTGGTATTTTTTCTCCATTGGTGCGTCTTTCCTTTGGACCCACCTTCTTGTCAAAATATTAATATGGATGGCTGAAATGTGCCATCACATTGTGTCTAACCCCGTGACTCTGTCAAGATTTGGTTACGTCCTTTATTTGTTCGTTCTTTTTTACTTGCCTTACTTACCCTTCCGTGTGTGGATATATTCATAGGTATGTTTTTGATGCATTCCCCCATGTACACAATGATCTTTGTCTTTCTATTTGACCTATAGTCACATACTACGTTTGTCGTATTGCTTGAAGTCTGGTATAGAGCTTTCCTCCCCTGTGTAGCTCTTTTCACTCAGGGTTTCTTTTTTTTTTTTTTTTTTTTTTTTTTTTTTTTTTTCTTTCCCTTTTCCCTCCTTCCCCGTGCGTTCCCTTGGTTCTATTTTGTTTTTCACCAATGATTGATATTGCCACTTTCTTTTTTTCAAGCCTGTGAAGTAATTATCTCCTTGGGGAGTGTCTCTTGAATTTTGCGTTAAATTTAACCCTATCCTCACAACGGAGTTCTTGGTAGAATTGGACCCTTTTTATGATGCTACCATTTTTCCAAATTTCCCCCATGAGCATGGGACCCTTCCGGTCACCCGCCGGTTTTTCTACTCTTCTGATTGCTCTTTATTTCCATATTCTCTCTGATACCAGGTTAAATATACTTCTTCTGTTGTCAGATTGATCCTGTCCCGGCCGATGTCTGCTCCCGGTCTAGTCTTGTCGTCTATTTGTTATTTTTATTTTCTTTTTGATTGTCGCTTATGTTCTGATTTTGTGGTGATAGGTTCTATTTGAACATTTCTTTCTCCCTGTTGTCGTTCATCGGTTGTCCTCCCAAGACCAATATGGGCACATTGATTTTTTTTAACGGTCCTTAACTTTTGCTATCATTTTTGACCCTCTTCCCACGGGAAACCCCTGCTTAATCATTTTTCTAGGAGTTTTCTGGTGAGTTCTTAGCATCCCTTTAATAGACAATCATATCATCATATCATCAGCATAATTATTTTTGGGATCGCTTGACTCCCTCTTTTCCAATTAGACGCCTTTTCTTACTGTCCTTCCCTTGCTTGCCTTATTGCTCTAGCCAATGTTTCAAGCATATATTGAAGATGAGTGGTGGAGAGGGGGCCAGCCTTTGCTGAGGTCCTACCTTTAAAGGGGAATGTTTCTCGTCATTTTACCTATTTTAGGATGATATTGGCTGTCGGGTGTCCTGTACTCTGGCTTCTTTCCGATCTCCACATTGACGCAATGTGATCCCTCTAATCCACTTCCTTCTAGGACTTTAAGATGAAGGGATGTTGGATTTTGTAAAAGGATTTTTCGCATCAATTGAGATGATGTGAGGTTTTTGTCTTCCAGTCCATTCACATTACTATGTGTTTGCTGATGTTTCCTTGATTTGGTATCTTGAACCTATTTTCCCTTGCTCATCTTCTTTGATTTGAATCCAACTTTCCGGTCTTTTCTGATTGGGATTTGTTCTTCTTGATTGGCGTGGGTCTGTATGCAATTTTGCAGTATCCTGTTTAGAATTATAGCATCTGTGTTTTTCTTATTAGGGAGATGGACTATAATTCTCCTCCCTTTTTAGTTGTGCCTGGCTTCTTGGTCTTGGTCTTTTAGCTTAGAGTGATTGCTGGCTTCATAGAAGGAATTTGGGAGGAAGAATTCCCTCTGATTGTACCTTCTAAACACTTTCAGTAATAATTGTTGGAGGTCCCTTTTTCGAAATGTTTTATATTGTTTTTTCCCTTTTTCCCCTTCCTTCCCTTTTTTTTTCTTTCCTTTTTTCCCTTCCCCCTTTCCTTTTTTTTCCTCCTCCCCCCTTCTTTTTTTTTTTTTCTTTTTCCTTTTTTCTCCCTTTCCTTTTTCCCTCCCCTCCTCCTTTCTTTTCTCTTCTCTCCTTCCCCTTTCTTTCCCTTCTTTTCCCTTTTTAATTCAGCCGTGGAAAACCCTTGGTACTGGGCCCCTGGACTTTTGTTTTAGTTTGGGATTTTTCTTGTCGCTTTTTTCTCCCCTACTCCCCACCCCCCCCTCACCACCTCAACCAGTGTTCCAGCTCCTCCTTTTGACTATTCATGGGTGTTTAACCGTGCCGCCATGTACTCTCTTTTATTTTGGTTCGAGGTCTTTTCCTCTTGCGGTTGTTTTTTTTCAGCGCCACCCTGATTTCAGACTTATCCCGGCCCATTCACCATTTGCTTCTAGGTTTTCCAAACTTCGCGTAATAGGATCATTGGTTTTTGCAATATTCCCGTATGATTTTCTGGATCTTTTCCCTTTGGCTGTTTTGTTGTGTTTTATTTATTTCCTTTTCCGCCCTCTTGCCATCCCACTCGGATTGTGTTCTGACCCTTTTGGATTTTTCCTCTCTTTCTTTTGTTCTACAACTCCCGTTTGGAGACCTCCGCCATTTCTTTGTTTGTTTATGTCTATTTTGTCTCTGTTGGTTGTTTCTTTCCCAACAGAACCCACACTTTTTGGATTCATTTTGATTTTTTTTGCGTAGTGTGTTTCTCTTGTTTTTCTTACTTTCATTGGTATTCGCGCTTCTGATTTTGCCCCGGAGGTTTTGCTTCTTTATTGCGACCTTGCCGTCGGCCCGTCTTTGAAGGTAGGCGTGACGCGCCCCGTGGTTGCCCAGGGCAAGGGGTCGTTCTGGAGAGGGTAGTCGTCTTAGGATTCATGGCACGTCCCGTGCCTTCTGGCTGGTTATCCGAATGGAGGTTGACCCACGCTGAGAGAAAAAGCCTTACCTCGTAGTACGCCCTTCTTCTTTTTTTTAAGGTATCCCATAGGATTTTTGTGTTGTATTGCATTGTCTTTTTCATTCGGAATGCTGTATTTTCTTTCTTTATCTTTTCTTGACCAATTCATTTATTCAAGAGTGTGTGGTTTCATCTCCACATGTTCTTGTATGGCAGTATGGCTTATCCCAGTGTTGGTTGTTGAGCTTATTGCTGTGGTCTGATAAATGCATGAAATATGTCACTCTTGCTTTGTATTTGTGGAGGTTTCTTCTGTGTCCCAGTCTGTGGTGATTTTGGAGTATGTTCCATGGGGTGCTGATTAGAAAGTGTATTCTATGGTATTCGGGTGGAATATTCAGTAGACCGGTCTTTGAGGTCCATTTGTGTATCATATCGTTCAGTTCGATGTCTCCAGGTTTTTTTGTCCTGTTGACCTATCCCAGGGACTCAGTGGGGTATTGAAGTCCCCTACTTGACCGTGTACTGGGGTAGTGTGTGACTTGTGGTCCTGGCGAAATGTATTTATAAAGTTTGGTGCATATATATTCATGATGTGAAGATTTTGGTGAACTGTTACTTTGATAAAAATGTAATGGTCTTCTTTGTCTCTTTGATTTCTTTTACTTCTGAAGTCTATTTTGTCTGCTATTAAAATGGCAACACCTGTTTTCTTTTTTTTCGTACCATTGCCTTGGATATGTTTCCCATCCTTTCACTTTAAGGTGGTGTCTTTCCTGAAGGTAAGATGTGTTTCTTTTAGCACAGCATATCGATAGATTCTGTTCTTAATCCAATCTCCCAAGTCTATTGTCTTTTGATTGGGGGACTTTTAGTCCATTAATTATTTTAATTTTATTTTTTTTTTTTTTTTTTTTTTTTTTTTTTTTTTTTTTATATATTTTTTTGAATTTTGGGGTGCATAATTTTACTGTTTTGTCAGTTTTTATTGTTTTTTCTCTCTAGGTGCCTGGGAGCCCGTTGCCCTTTCTCTCTTCTTTGAATTGTTATAAGTATTCTCTGAAGGGTTGTCTTTCGTCATTTTAATTCTCTTCAACTTTTTTTTATGTCATGGAAGGTTTTTGTCTCTCCGTCAATTATAATCCACATTTTTGCTAGGTATACTCTCCTGGTTTGGCATCTATTGTCCTTTAAACACTGCGGAATGCTTTGCTCCATCGTTCTTCTTGCTTTCATAGTTTGTATTGAGAAGACATTTGTACTTCTGATAAGTTTCCCCTTAAATAGGTCACTTCTTGTTTTTCTCTTGTGTTTAAGGATTTTTGTCCTTTGTTTTGTGTGTCTAGCAATTTTAACTATGATGTGTGGCATGGGAGAATTCTTTTCTGATCTTGTCTGTTTGGAGTTCTAATGTGACTTCTTGTATTGGTTTGGTCTTCTCTTTTTTAGTTTGGGGATTTTCTCCTATATTCTTTGAAATCTGTTCAGCAGTAGCTCTGGGATTCTTCTCCTTCCTCTATTGCTTATTATGTGGAGGTTTGAATCTTTCCATAGTGTCACACAGTTACTGGTTGTTCCAATTTTGTGTTTTTAAATTGTTAGACTTCTTACTTGAAGTTTTTTAGTTGTTGTTGTTTTTTTTTTTTTTTTTTTTTTTTTTCTATTTCTTCCATTTGCTTCTGAGGCTTTTTCCACTCCTTTCATCTTGATTGGATGAGCGTTGATTCATTTTTTCATTTTCCTCTTCTGGTTTCTTTAGTTTTCTACTCTTTTTGGAGCTTCTCAATCTCTTCCTGTAGCTTCTTTGCTTCTGGTGGTTTCCTTATCTTTTTCAGCAATGGATCTTTTCAGTGTTTCCATTTCCTCTGGATGTTTGCATTCTCTCTCTCTAGGTCCTTCTTGAGTTCTTCATTCCTATTTTCTTAGTCTTTGATTTGCTCTCTATAATGTTCCAGTTCTTTAAAATTTTTCACAATTGTGTTTCTCATATCTGTGTCCTGGGCATTCCCCATGGGGATCACTGTAGGAATCTTCCCTAGGGTTGGTAAAGCTTGCCGCCAGGATTATTCCTGCCCCTTTCCTGTGTTGTCTTTCCTTCGTGTTCCTGGCATATGGAGCTTCTCCTTGCCTGTATTCCCTCTGTAAGCCCTAAATGCCTCTTCACTGTGTTGAAGGCTGCTTTGCTTGGCCTCCTTCAGATGCCTTCGTAATTCCCCATTGGCAGTGTGGGGGGGGCACAGCACTGTGGGCAGGCTTTTAATCCACGCCCACCACCTGCACTTGCCTGAGCTGGTCTTGCGAGATCTCAGCTGGAGGACCTCCCCCCCCACAACCCTACCTTTATACCAGCTGGAGGATAAACTCCACCCCACAGCCCCAAAAGCCAATTATACCAAAGAAAAACCGGATTAACGGATTAACTATACTAAATCAATCAAACAACGATCAGCCTTGCTGAAGCATCAGCTGCTGCCTACCTACCTGTGCTGCTTGAGCTGGTCTCAGTAGATCTCCGTGTACATTTAATTTATGCAAGTGAGCAACGACTTCTCTAACTGTAAGATCTGGCGTAATAAATAGAGCAAAAACAAAGCGCTTCTTCAAATGTTCTCGTGTCTCTCTCGTACTTTCCATCTTCTAAACTCAGTGAAAGGCATGTCCTCTTGGTCCTCACATTGTGGAGAATGTTGTTTTACACTTCGAATCCACTCGAGCATGACCATCTGCTGACCCTCACAATTTCCCTCATCAATACTAAGCCAAAGAATATCAGGCATCTCTAACTCATTGTTAGTAGGTGATGTTTTAATAAATACATCAACCAACCATTCAAATAAACTTTTAACCCTTTTTAACCACTCAAGCTTCATGTTATACCTAGAATCTCTCCTCAGTGGGCTCATATCGATAACCTCAGTCTGATCCAATTTTATTTCTTCCACCATTATCCCACACTCTTAAAATCCATTCCTACACACATTCCTTAGGCTTCTGCCAGAATGAATCGGCAAACTCATTAATTTCTTTCGTGGGTAGCCTGCACCTCCTCATGGACACACTTTCTATCTCACTTTAGGGGCTTGCTAGCCTTGACCTCTGTTATAGGTCTAGAGGCAACATTTGCTGGGACCTGAGGGACATTAGCTCCCAGTGGGAAGGGGAGATTAGTTTCCTCAGGAAGGATGGGGAGGGGGCATCTGCAGGGTGTGGATTCTCTACTGAGGGTGGGGAGTTTAATTCCTCAGATAAAGAACATCCCTCAGAATCCATGGTTCCAAGTTCCTCTGTTCTGGTTTTCCACACTTCTCCATCCCAAGTTTCAGTGTTCCACCCATTCCCCACCAGTGCTCTCACTTTACCTGCTGACACTCTTCGTGCTGCTTTTGGACCAGAAGTTGGCTGTCCTGAACCATGAGGATACAACATCCAACATTGATTTTGCAAATGATATACATTAAAACTTTCTGATTACTGGACATTGATCAGATAACATTTCTGGCATTATATTTGTGCAAGAAGCACATTTTTATTGCATTTCTCTGTATTTCATGCAGGGAATCTCAATCATCTCTATACCCCCTCCCACTTTTGGCACCTTCCCCCAGACTCCCACTGGAATTCATACATCCTAGAATCGATGACAAGTATCATTTTGTCAATTTAGTGTCCCCAGATGTCCCTCAGTGCAAGTTCATTCACTGGGATCTAGTCATCTCATCCAGAATCCCTCCACTTAAGATCAGCTCTTCACAGTTTTGAAAGGAGCTAGATGCATTCTCCTACAGTTTTGCTTAACTGTAGAAATACAATCTTTGAAAGTTTCAGTGACCAAGAAGAGTGAGATTTTGTGTTGTTGGTACTTGTGACTTTCTAGGAATGTCTGAATAGTTAAAGTACCAACAACACAAAATCTCACTCTTCTTGGTCACTGAAACTTTCAAAGATTGTATTTCTACAGTTAAGCAAAACTGTAGGAGGAAAGTCACAATATGCGTTTTCCCCCAAAATTTCACTTATCATCTTTACTCCAGATGTCTGTTTAAATATTGCCTCTCTAGGCACTAAGATGCCCCAATAAATCTCATTGAAGCATAAATGAGCTTCCTTGGTCTGAATGACTTGGGGGTAATCAAGAGCTCCCAGATAATTATAAAACCACCACCAATGTATTTACCAGGAAATCTAGCTTGTGGAATCCTAACAGAAGTATTCTAGGAATACAGAGGACAAGAATGCTTTTAAGGAATATATTTCTTTCTCAAGAATGCCATAAACTTAGAAAAGATTAATAATGTCCCTAAGGAAAAATAATTTATTTCCACTGAACAGATCTATTCTTTGTCATGCAGATCTGCAAAAGTCAAGCCCAGTTTTTCAAAGCAATATATGTGATTTTAAGCAGTCACCAGGGCAGACACTAACTGAACATGTGGTGAATGGTGTTGCTTGTTGCAGTTCTAATGCTGATTGCTAAGCCTCACCTTTGGATCTGCCCTTTCCAGTCATTGTTTGTCTGGTTGTCAATGTTTAAACTCAGTGCCAGGTCTGATGCTTTCCCAAGATGGAGCACATTCTTGGTGCAGCATTTCCCATTGCTGTAAGATTCATTTAGAAGATTAAGCAGACAGCCACAGTCCCTCCTCTTCCTCTTGTCCCTTAGCTTTCCTTTCTTTGCTCCTGTGTAGAAGCTAGGGAACGTAGAAAATCCTGGGGATATTTCCCCCTGATATTAATGGATATTTGAATTGATAAGAATAAAGTGTAACATGCTCTTATACTATTATTAAGTGCCAAGGTTTGATGGTTAGTAGTGGTGATTAATATTGATAATCTTGATAGTTGCCATGGAAACAAGCCTCTGAGTATGTCTGTGAGACAGTTTCTTATTTAGGCTGTTTGATGTGGGAAATTCATACTATAGGTGGGTACTACTATCCCATACCTGGGGTCCCAGGTGTGAAACGGACAAAGCCTGCTGACAGGAGGCTGCCTCTCCCTCCTTCCTGACTGTGAGTTAATGTGCCACCTACCTCAAGCTCTTAATGCTAAGATGCCCATGTGAATTATGAGAAGTCATCCCTTCTGTCCTTAAGCTTCTTTTGTCAGGAATTTTGTCCCAGCAACACATAAAGGAACTGTTTCTGGAAAGGTTCACCCAAAGCTTGCCTCATCTCCTATCCACTCAGTGAATACTAAGTAAAAGCAGTAACTCAGGCTAGGTTTACACTTATCAGCATCTTAGTGTTTATATCTGTGTGCCTGTCAGGGTTCAGCCAGGCACAGGGTACCATTTGGAGGCATATATGGAAACACTTCTTGAGCAGGGTGTGGTGGTGCATGCCTTTAATCCTAGCACTTGGGAGGCAGAGGCAGGTGGATCTTTGTGAGTTCAAGGCCAGCCTGGTCTACAGAGTGAATTCCAGGACAGCTGGGACTACAGGGAGACCCTGTCTCGAAAATACCAAAAAAAAAAACAAAAAAACAAAAAACTTCTTGAGGGGCCTGGAGAGATGGCTAAGTGGTTGAGAGCTCTGGATGCTCTTGCAGAGAACCTAGATTCCATTCTCATCACCCACGTGGCCTCTAAGAACTGTCTGTAACTCTAGTTCCAGGGGAACTAATGTCATGTTCTGATCTCCGTGGGCACTACACAACACAGGTGCACTTACACACATACAGGCATAACATTCAAACACGTAAAATAAAAATGTTTAAAAATTATTTAAAAATAATTCTTGGACTGTATCCCTTTCGAATTTGAGATGTCAGGGAAGTCTTGATGTGGGACAGGCTAGCAGAGTTTGGGATGAGAGCACTTGCTTTGGTCAGGTAGAATGCAGTGTCTCAGCATTTCTCCACACTCCTCTCCAGAGCATCAGAAGCCCACAGGGCCCACAGCTATCACAACCTTTATGTAAACTCAACTGGACTTCAATCACATTTACAAGGTATTTTCATAGGACCTCCTAACTTGATCTAATATATGTGTGGTGTTCCTTAGACAAATCGATACCTAAATTTCTCACAACATATTCATATTAGCTTACTGATAGCATGTGGTTGTATCTCTTTTAAGTAAAATAAAAGTGACTATTTTAAACTGATCTCACATGATTCCTGAAATGCAAGCCAAACATCTGTAAGCCAGGACACAACTCTAATTTTCTTCTCTTATGACCCTATTTCCCAGGAAAAGGCTAAGCCCTGGGCATAGGCTTTGCTAATAAAGTGTGCTGAGTTGGCATCCTCTTTCATGCTGAGTTTAATCTTTGGCATGTATCTTATTCAGTTAGATGCCTTTTGGGTTAATTCTACCTGCGTCAAATTTCTGTCGTTGTATAGTAAACTATGAAAAAATGTCTCCCAATCAGTCTCTGTGAGTCCAGATGCTGGACAGACATTTTACAGTAGCCCATAGTTAAGAGACTTCTAAGAGAGACTGTGAACTTTTGAAGTGTTATTTTTAAAGACTGTGGGACTTTTAAAGTACTATTTTATGCTGTAATAGTAATATTAACATGAGATCTTAGGATAAGAAATGGGAGGGTTGAGATTTAAAGTAATGTGTTTGTGTGTCAAGTTGACAAGGGGTCAATGGTGGATAGCTTTAATCATCAACTTGACACACCTGGGTAGAGGGACCCTCAACTGAGCAATTTCCTATATTGGATTGGTTTGTAGCCATGTCTCTGGGGGATTTTCTTGATTGCTGAGTGATGTGGGAGGACCTATTTCACTGTGGGTGGTGCCACCCCTGGATGGGTGGTGCCATCCCTGGATGGGTGGTCCTGTGCTCTAGCTCCTGCCCTGAGTCCCTGCCTTGGCTTTCCCCAATAATGGACTGTGCTTGTAAGCCACGAAAACCCCTTCCTCTCCAAGTTTGTTATAGTTGGTGTTTTTATCAACAGATTAGAGCAAGTACACTTATTAAATACTACATTTACCTTCAGTTTTCATATCTCTTAAGCATTATTTCCATCTCTTTCACCTCTCTCCTCCTGTCTAGCCCTCTGCCCTCCTCCTCAGTTAAAGTACCCTCATTTTACCTATTTCCCTTTGGATAACACCTGTTTCTTATTGTCCCCTGTCCAGTTCTCAAGCAGTGGCTTCTTCTCCCTTATCCCATGATTCATTTCCATTTCTCGGGCTCCTGAGTTTACATCAGGATGTATGCCCATGCCTAAGGATTTGGAGCTAGGATTCCCAACTGAGAAAGACCAAGAGTCACATGTTTTTCTGAGAGTGCATTACCTCATTTTGTATAACAGTTTCTAGTTCCAACCATTTCCCTGCAAATTTCATTATTTCATTTTTTATCACTGAATAGAACCCTATTTTGTAAATGTACATTTTCATTATCTATTTGTTGATTGGAAGACATAATAGTTTTACTTTCCTTCTTAATTTTGTATTCATAGTGTCAAAATATTTTTCTTCAACACAGCCTCTAATTCTTACAAGACTTTGGCTTGTATGAATCTGCACGTATACCAAGGGCTTTCATATCATGATTTTGCAGCAAGTTGCAATCACTCTGTATACCCTGTGCTACTTGTCTGATGGCACATGTGAACATGGAGACCTTATTTTCATTTGTATGCCAAGCACTGACTTGGCTCCCTGCATTTGTGGATGCTCAGCTTCCTTGAGTCCCAATCTCTGTATTGATAAATATGATGGGTAACTACTATGACATGCTCGACTTTCTGCTGAAGTTACAGGAAGATGGGAGAATGGGGTGCTTATGCAGAGGGTTTGCTGTGAATGTCAGAAGGAAAGCATGGATTAGGAGACTAAGAGATGATTCCAACATGAAACCATTTGCTGAAGAAGTGTGAAGAGGAGTCTGATGCTCCAGCACCTGTGTGGAACAGAGTGAGCACAGTGTGGCTGATCTCCATGTGGCAACTTTTTCTGATCCTGCACTAGGAGCACGACCCTGCTCCCTAAGTAACCTGACCTGCTCACTCATTGTCTCAGACACTAGAAGAAATGAATCAAGTCCACATGGGTTCTTCTGAGAGCAGAGCACAGGTATGCCCTTCAGAGCACACTGCCACATGTGCCACCACCCTTGCTGGCACCCTCATTGGGGATGCAGTTTGCAATGGATGGAAGGCTGTTGAGGAGCCCTAGAGGGTTAAGAGGGCCACACTGCTAAATTGAAACAGTAGAAGTATTTAGAATTGGTAACCCAGACCTTGACAGCTTGGAGAAAAGCAGGCAGCTGTTGAGAGGAGTCTAAGGTCACATCTGGGAGCATAGGAAAGAACAGTAAGTCCAAAGGGCAAGTCAAGGTAAACATGAGACATTCATGGTGCATTACTAAATTCCAGTGCAGGACAGAATTGCCTCTGATGATAAAATAGGAGGAGGTTCAGACATCAGGCTATGAAGGTGAGTCTGTACACGTGCCAGTCTTTATCCTCTGCCCAGAGAAAATATGTAGCAGATGTTAAAGGACTTAATCTGGCAGGCTCTGGGTACTGGGTATTTGGTCAGTAACTAGACATTTCTTCAGACCAATCTTGTTCTGACTTTTCTTTTTAATATTGTAGAATAACTTTAAAAAAGCGGGTTCGATCCCCAGCACCCACATGGCGGCTGAGAACCGTCTGTGACTCCGGTTCCAGGAGAACTCCAGTTCCAGGGGAATCCGAGACCGTCTTCTGACCTCCGCGGCATCGCACGACACGGGTGCGCAGACCTGCATGCAGACAATACATTCATACACATAAAAAAAAAAAAATAAAAAAAATAAAAAAGTTCTTGTGGAGAAATCTAATATATAAATGGATAAAAAGAGAGTTGACCTTATTTAGGTAGAGAAAGATTTCTGCAGTTAAGCCACAAGTCACCCATCCAGGCCCTGGGATCCTTGACCCGACCTCCTCATCTTCCTGGATTACTGAGGCTGCCTACTTCCAAATCGTCTCTTTAATAAACCTTCTTCAAAGATCTATCCATATATCAGATCAGATACCCAGAAATCAGTATACTAGGATTTTATTATGTTGGTTCCTATTGTGGGTTACTGAAAAATTATTTAATATAACCCGTTTTAATCAAGGATCAGTATACAAGAAACGATAAGGAAATACTTCCCTATCTTCATAGAATTACAATAGAAAATTTTGTCATTCTTCCATAATTTACCTGAAAATATTTCACAGAAAAAAATTGTGAGAAAAATGAGACTCATGGTTTGGCTAAGCCTCACTTCACACATTTTTGATGCAGATGCATCAGTGCATACTAATCAGCTCTTCTCTTTAATCATATAGTTTTATTATTTATTTTTATGTGTATGAATATACTGTATGCATGCAGGTTTGTGCACCCCTGTCATGCAATGCCACGGAGGTCAGAAGAGAGTGTCAGATTCCCCTGGAACTGGAGTGCTCCTGGAATTGGAGCTACAGACAGTTCTCAGCCGCCATGTTGGTGCTGGGGATTGAACCCAGGTCCTCTGCAAGAGCAGTCGGCGCTCTTAACCACTAGGCCATCTCTCCAGCCCCAATCATATAGTTTTAAATAACTTCATCGTTAAGTACATTTTTCCTTGTTTCAGAAGATTTTGAGACAAGGACTCATACATCCCAGACTGACCTTAAATTCACTATTACTGGGAAATGACTTTGAAATCCTGATCCTCTCTCCTTCCACCTCTAGTGCTGAGACTACAGGTGTGTGCCTCCATGTTCACCATGGAGTAGCAGATCTTTCTGTTAGGCAAGTGTCCACCAACTAAGCTACATCCTCAGTTAAAATTTATCTTTTTTTGGATTTTTATTGGGGAAGTCACTTCAGAGGAATCTTCCTGTCCTTCAAGCTCTGCGTCTCCTATGTGGAACCAGGTGCGGATTTGGTATACTCCTATCTCCATCTGTCCATCTGTCCATCTCTCTCTGTTCCTCCATCCCTCCATCTCTCCTTTTGTCTCTCCATCTCTCCATCCCTCTGTCCCTCTGTCCTTCCATCCCTCCATCCCTCTATCTCTCCATCTCTCCATCCTTCCATCTCTCTCTCTCTGTTCCAGTCCCAGGAGTCTCCTTCCCTCCTCAAACACTATAGTGTTTTTCTGAGCCAGGAGGCCCCATTCTCCAGGGTCTCTGGCAGGGCCTCACAGGTTGGCCCCACTTCCCCTTCACATGTTGTTGACAGTATCTTCTCAGAGAACCCTCACTCGCTTCACATCATGTCATGACTTGGCACAGAGTAGATGCAATAAATAGTACTCAAGTCACAAAAACACAAATAAATTTGAAAATAAAGACTTTGTCTCTGTCAGGAAGAGTTCGTTGTGTTGGGGGAGATCAGTTGATATAAACAATAATATCATTTAAATAATTTAAATATCATTAGAGAATGAAAACATGTGGTTAAAATCTCTAGACCCATAGGAGGAGAATTGAATACAAAGGAGTTTTGAACAAAGGGAATAACAATTGAACCAGGTTTGTGTTTTGTTTTTGCAGTACTGGAACCTGGGGCCTTGGGCATGCTGGGTAATCCCCTAGGGTTGAGCTGCACCTCAAGGTGTAGGTACTTATTCATCTTTAAGTAAAAATCTAAAGATTATAGAGAGGAGTTTCAGGGATTAATGTGATTTAAAGATTTTGAAAGCAATATTAAAAAGCATGTGCTTTGCTTTGTAATGAAGCCTTATGAAAAGAACTGAAGGCACAATGATGAACCTCAAAGTGATTTCACTTGTGTAGCAGCTAAGAGAAAAAGACTCAGGACTTCTGCTCCAGGGGAGCAAAAGTGCCAGAGGGGAATATGTCCTTGAGGCAAAGTAAAGATTGTTTGTAGTGTGTGTGTGTGTGTGTGTGTGTGTGTGTGTGTGTGTGTGTCTATCTGTCAGTCTGTCTGTGTGTATGTGTTTGTGGGTACCCACAGATGGATACCTATCTGTGTTTGTATATTTACAATGTTAAAAACATGATCCCAATACTAAGTTCAAATAATATAATAATGACAGTAAAAAGCATGAGAAAATCACCGAGTTCTCTGACACTATAGGGCTTTTAAAAATCAAAATTCTTCAGTTGACCTGCCCAGTGACCATGTCAGTCCATCAAATACTTTCTTCTAGCTTCACAAAATCTGTCAAGTTCCTGGCTTAGATTTAGAGTTTTTTATGGGAGCACAGACAGGACCAGATATCCACACTCTGTAGCAAATTCTACACAACCTCACCCTTTAATGGAAATTATACTATAATATTTATAATTGAGCAATTTCTTTTTCCTGTCTGACACTGCCCAAGAGAATCCCTGACCTTCTAATTACCCTTGATATTTACTTAATGGATAATCATCATCAGATTAACTTTTTGTCATGTACTTCATAATTAAAGATGCAAATTGATAAAATGTAGTTGTAGCTGTCTTCACACTTTTTTTAGCACACACACTTTTATTTTTATTTATTTATTTATTCATTTTTTATTGATGCTTTGTGTATTTCATACATCATTTTCCAATTTAGTTCAGGCATATTTCCCCTTCCCTTCCCCCCATTCCACCTCACCCCATCCCAGATCATGCATTCTGCCATAACTGTCCTGCATCTTTCTCTCAGTTTTTTTTTCCATTTTTTAGCAATAAGTGATAATTTATGAGTACAAGCATCCTTCATGTAAAACCAATTTGCAAGAAGTTGTGTCCAAATTCACACAGCCCCTTGGTCCCACCATCCAGCAAGGGGGGCGGGGGTTGTATGTTCAATCAAGTTGATCAAATGAGTGTCCAGGCTATATTGTTGTAGGTTCACCATTCACCCCAATCACAGCCCTTACTTTCTACCATGCTCCCTCTTCCGCAGATTTAGACAAGGGGAAGAGGTGGATGAGAAGCAAAACAGTCTACTTTCTCTGGAGCTGTTGTCTTGGGCTCTGGTCAATTCTGGCTGTTTTCTTTCATGGGCTGACAGTTTGTCCAGGAATAACCTTTTGATCCTACTAATGAAGCACAGGCAATTAGATAAATAGGTATTTAAAAAGTATTAATTGTTATCATAGGTTACTTTGGTATAGACACAGATGTTTGGATGGTATGTTAATCCATGAATTACATTTTTTTCTGTTGAATATGACAGAGTCTTACTGTGGCTTATAATATCTCCTGGCCATTAGAGAGTGCAAGCTGTGGCATCAGCCATGGGTTATTCCTCCAAGGAGAGAGCCAATAACCAATTAGATTTGGGATATACAGGCATATGGCTGCCTCTGCTGCACAGTATTTCCAGGCAGGTGAGGTGTAGCTGGTGCTGATGGAGGAGTCTTGCTTGACTCAAGGAGGCCCATATTTGATTTATTGGTATAGTGGCCTTTGGTAACACTCTCTGGTATTCCAGAGACCATCTGTACACTTGCATGTGTGGTCTCAATACATCTTTCCCATGTTAACGTCAGGTCTTCGACATCAGGGCCTTATCGCCTCTCTTCTTGCAGGTATCCCAGTTTATTGCAGTAAAGTTGTGTCTTGTGGGACTATACCAGGAGTGGTATGACTGGGTTCCAAATGGAAGGGCTCATTTGAGTCTTCTAAGGGTTTCTGCCCACACTGCTTTCCATAGTGGCGTTACAAGTTTACATTCCCACCAGCAATGGATGAGGGTTCCTCCCTTTCCCACAACCTCTCCAGCATTTGGGTTATCATTCGTATTTGCTTCCTGATCCTAGCCAGTCCTATTGGGAGTACAGGTGGATATCTCAAAGTAGTTTTAATCTGCATTTCCTTAATTGATCAGAGATGTTGAACCACTTCTTAAGATGTTTCTCGGCCATCTCTATTCCTCCTCTGTGAAAGTCTCTATTCAGATCTGTGCTCCATCTTTGAGTGAATTCATTTGTTTTCTTTCTTCTTGTAGTTTTTTTGAGTATCTTTATACTGCTGGGAAATTAATGCTTGTCAAATGTATCTGCTGTGAAGGGTTTCCTTCCCACTCTGTGGGTCTTCTCCTCACTTCCTTTATGTTTCCTTTGATGTACAGAAGCTTTTGAGTTTAATGAGGTCCATTTGTCATGTCGATCTTATTTCTTGTGCAAGCTGCTGTCTGATTTAGAAGTCTTTTCCTACACCTATGTCTTGTAGTCTGCTGCCAGCTTCTTCTTCTATCACCTCCAGATTTGGGGTTTCACTTTGAGGTATTTTCGGTCCATCTGTGAGTTGACCTTTTACAAGTGAGAAGGCAGGGGTTTAATTTCATTCGTCTCACAAGTGGTGATCCAGTTTTGCCACACCACTTGCTTGAAGAGCTGGTCTCGTTTCCTGCATTGTGTCTTCTTGGGTCCCCCTGCAAATATGAGGTGGCTGAACATTGTAATGACTCAGGTTTGGATCTTCAGTTTTAATTCCATTGGTCAACTGGTCTGTTTTTGTGCCAGTAGCCAGGCTGTTTTATGACTATAGCCCTGTAGTATAGTTTGATGTCTGGTATAGCGATCCCCCCTGTATTGCTCTTTTCACTCAGGGTTGCTTTGGCTATTCGGGGTCTTTTGTTTTTCCAAATGAAGTTGAGGATTTTTTTTCCAAGCCTGTTGAAGAAACTCTTGGGGATTTTGGATTAGGGATCGCATTAAATCTGTACAGTAGTTTGGTAGGATGGACATTTTACTATATTTTTTCCCAATCCATGAGCATGGGAGGTTTGCCCATCTTTGATGTCTTCCTCAATTTCCTTTTTCAGGGGTTTAAAATTTTTGTTGTAGAGATCCTTGGTGTCTTTTGGTTAGGTTTGTTCCTAGGTATTTTATTGTTTTTGAGGCTATTGTGAAGGGGAAGGTCTCCTTGATTCCTTCTTTGAGTTGCTTGTTGTTGGTGTAAAGAAAGGCTACTGATTTTTTCTAGATTTAATTTTGTATCCTGCCACTTCTACCAAAGCTCTTAATCATTTCTAGTTAGTTATTTCTGGGTGGAGTTCTTAGCATCCCTTAGGTAGACAATCATATCATCAGCAAAAGGGATAGCTTGTTTCCTCTTTTCCATAGAACCTTTAATTTCCTTTTCTTGTCTATTGCCCTAGCAAGGGTTCCAGCACTATATTGAAGAGGAGTGGTGACAGGGGGAGCCTTGCCGAGTTCCTACCTTCAAGGGAATGCTTCTGTCATTTCCCCATTTAGGATGATATTGGCTGTGGGTTCCTGTATATGGCTTTGATTACATTGAGAATGATCCCTCCAGACCAATTCCCTCCAGGACTTTAAACATGAAAGGATGTGGATTTGTCAAAGGCTTTCTCCACATCAATTGAGATGATGGTGTGGTTTTTGTCCTTCAGTCCATGATATGTTTGATATGTTTATTGATTTTCGTAATGTTGAACCATCCCTGCATCTCGGTATAATCCAACTTGGTCATGTGGATGATCTTCTTGATGTGAGTCTGTATGCAATTTGCCAGATCATGTTTAGATTTTGGCATCTGTGTTCATTAGGGAGATGGGTCTATAGTTCTCCTTTTTATCCTCAGAAAAGGTCTTAATCTTTTACTCAAGCCAAAGGTTGCAACCAACCACCACACATCCTCTGAAACTTACTCAGATACTTTGAACCTCTTTACATGCACGACTTTTTGATCAGACAGTTCAATTCAAGGTACAAAGCATAGGTTTTATGAGAAAGACCAGTCACATCTTGTTAAATTTTTAAGTAATCCACTGTGCTTTTGAAAGTGTGAAGACATTCCCACCGCAGTGGATGAGTGTTCCCCTTTCCCCACAACCTCAGACTTTCTTACCCCCCCATAGAACAAGGAGAAATATGATGATGATGTCGTTCTCCAACGGTAAATTGGAGACAACATTATATGAGGTAATCTCTTATAAAACCGGTAAAACTGCCTTCTTGAATTGACCCAATAGACTAGGAACTGTGAAAAGGATTATTCCTATTCAGAACCAAATATAATACTAAAGTCCTTAAGCTATGCACTAAGCAAAATATATTAATGCAGGAGCTGCTGACATCAGCAATGGATTTCTACCAAGGAGATGTTGGCCAGGGGATCCAAGCCCCCACAAAAGGTAAAGGCTCCTTGCCTTAAACTGGATACCTGCAAGAAGAGAGGCGATAAGGCCTGATGTCGAAGCCCTGACGTTAACATGGGAAAGATGTATTGAGACTCACACTGCAAGTGTACAGATGGTCCTGGAATACCAGAGAGTGTTACCAAGGCCACTATACCAATAAACAAATAGGGCCTCCTTGAGTCAAGCAAGACTCCCCATCAGCACCAGCTACACTCACCTGCCTGGAAATACTGTGCAGCAGAGGAGCCATATGCCTGTATTATCCCAAATCTAATGTGGTTATTGGCTCTCTCCTTGGAGGAATAACCCATGGCTGATGCCACAGCTTGCACTCTCTAATGGCCAGGAGATATTATAAGCCACAGTAAGACCTCTGTCATATTCAACAGAAAAAAATGTAATTCATGGATTAAAAAAAAAAAAAAAAATCTGTGTCTATACCAAAGTAACCTATGATAACAATTAATACTTTTAATGCCTATTTATCTAATTGCCTGTGCTTCATTAGTAGGATCAAAAGGTTATTCCTGGACAAACTGTCAGCCCATGAAAGAAAACAGCCAGACATTGATCAGAGCCCAAGACAACAGCTCCCAGAGAAAGATAGAGCTGTTTTTTCTCATCCACCTCTTCCCCTTGTCTAAATCTGCGGAAGAGGGAGCATGGTAGAAATGTAAGGGCTGTCGTTGTGGGTGAATGGTGAAACTACATGACAATATAGCTGGACACTCATTGATCAACTTGATTGAACATACAACCCCGCCCCCCTTGCTGGATGGTGGGACCAAGGGGCTGTGTGAATTTGGACACAACTTCTTGGAAATTGGTTTTGCACGAAGGATGCTTGTACTCATGGATTATCACTTATAGCTAAAAAAGGAAAAAAAAAAAACAGAGAAAGATGCAAGACAGTTATGGCAGAATACATGATCTGGGATGGGATGGGGGTGGGGGGGAAGGGAAAGGGAAAAATGCCTGATCTGAATTGGAAAATGATGTACGAAATGCACAAAGCATCAATAAAAAAAAAATTGCCAAGGAGGGCTGGGGGTGTAGCTCAGTCCGTGGAGTGCTTGTCTTGAATGGCTGAAACCTGGGACTTAATTCAAGCATACTGTAAAGAAGGTGTGGTGGCACACACCTGCAATCCCAGCACCCTGGAGGTGGAGGAAGATTAGAAATTCTAGGTTGTCCTCAGCTGCATAGCACATTAGAGGCCAGCCTGGGGTACATGCAGGTTAGCCTGGGATACATGCAGGTTAGCCTGCTACACAATGAAGTAAAACAAAATAAATATTAAAAAAATCGAATTTTCCCTTGATTTTCTAGGCTTTGGAAGCAATCCCGTGCCATTGAGAGCCTTCTGGAGGTGGCGAGGGCTCTACGTGGCATCCTGGGCGTTCGCTGCTGCTGTTCCTTAACAGTGTTCTGGCTCTTAGCGGAAATTGCTGTGCTAGCACCTCTTTTTCAGTGTTAACAGTTGTCCGCATTTCGTTCTGTCGCAACGTTTATTTCCCACTTTTCCTCCTGTTTTCACGTTAGTTTCACTTCTTCCTCAGGTCAGTGAAGAGCTGTCCACTTTGTTCATTTAACATGGAGCTCCGTCTTACCAAATGACACCTGTTGTTTTCCTTTATGCTCAATGTCAGTAACTTTTGCTTTTTGCTTAATTTTTCTTTTATCTATTTTAATTTGGTGTTCTCTTATTGTTAATATTTTAACTGAATTCTATTTATTCTATATCCTTTCTTTCCTCCTTCCTTTCTCTCTCTCCTTCCT
Source organism: Rhizomys pruinosus (assembly GCA_009823505.1). Lineage (NCBI taxonomy): Eukaryota > Metazoa > Chordata > Mammalia > Rodentia > Spalacidae > Rhizomys > Rhizomys pruinosus. Next base: position 1,110,916 of record VZQC01009646.1, on the reverse strand, counting down.
TCCTTTCTTTTTTCTTTCTTTTTCTTATTACTCAGTGTGTATGGGTATTTTGCAGCATGTAGATAACTGCACCCATGAGTGGAGTGCAGTCTCTGAGGACAGCAGGCAGCATTGGACCTATGGAAATGGAGTTCTGCACAGCTGCTAACCTCAGCGTGAGTGCTGGGAACTAAACTCTGACCCTCTGCATGAGCAAGCAGCACTCTTAGCCTGGGAAAATCTCTCCTGGCCCCTTAGCTGAGTTCTTAATATACTCATTTCACTCTTTTAGGAACCTCGAATTATTTGTTTGTTTAAACTTTTTCCTAACCATCTAAATATGAATCACTGACTCTGATGCAAATACGGTTTCCCTATCACTAAATTTTACAAAATCTATAATTTTTATGTTTATTTTCTTGTTCATCCATACAATATAATTATATTTTTTTCATTTTTACACAGTTATTATCACTCAGTCTTATGGTGATCAACATCTGATATTGTAATTTTTCTATTTTGTTAAAACTAGGCATACTTTCATTAGGTCTACATGTGAATTTTGTGCATGTGCATATTCCACTGCTCTTTCAATAATACGATGCCCCCGTCACCAAGATGTGCACACCACAGACATCCCCATAAGAGCAGGATAATTGATTATGGTGTTTGGGCCTCTGTATTCTAATCTTGTATCCATTTGATTTCTTTTCTACAGAAAGTTGTAGGACTGTTCTTTATTACTGTGTGTTTATCTGTGCATCTTGATGTCCCCAGGAGTTTTGCTTTATAAAGATGGTTGCTATTGACCTAGGCATGAATCATGATACAGGTCTTTAGTCCCAGTTCTGAGGAGGCAGAGGCATGAGGATCTCTAAGAGATTGAGACCAGCCTGGTCTACATAGCAAGACCCAGGCCAGCTGTGTCAACAGGGAGATCCTGTCTCAAAATCAATCACAAGAAAAATGTTTAAATATTTAATTATTTTTATTTCATGAGTGTACTGCCTGCATGTAATTGCACCCATGTCATGCAATGTTCATGGAGGTCAGAAGAGGGCATTAGATACCCAGGAACTGGAGTTAGGATAGTTGTTAGCTGCCACGTGGGTGCTGGGAATTGGCCCCAGGTCCTCTGCAATAACAGCCAGTGCTCTTAACTGCTGAGTCATTACTTCAGCCCCACAATTTTTTTTGAAAAAGATGTTTTGTTATCATTTATTTCTAATAGTTTGGCAGTCATTATGAATTTTTGCTTCAGAGAAATTGTTGAATTTTATTTGTTTTGCTTTTACTGTCATATTTTATGTTTTATTGAATTTTTGACACTTTCATGCAATGTGAATTGATGGTTTTAGATCCTCTCCTATATTTCCACCTCCATCCCCATCCGATGTGATGAACTGATATGTATGTATGCATATATGTGATATATATGTACCATGGTCTACAGAGTCTGATTGGTGTCCCCAAGTGTCCTTCAGTTTGTGTCTACCCAGTGGGCCCACCATGAGTCCCATCCCTGAAAGACACTGTCTTTCCCCCTCTCAGAACCCATCAATTGCCAGAAGGTTCCTTAGGTTGTTTTGGGATTCCTTACTTACTTCCCCTGTCTCTGCTGGGATTTCCTGTGGTTTGAGTTTGTGTAGGACCAGTGCGTGCCGTCGCCATTGTCCTGGAGTTCGTATCAGTAGCTGACCAGCTATCTGGAAAACATCATTTCCTTGTTATTGTCCACGTCCTCTGGATCATGCGATCTTCCCCTTCCCTCTTTCACATGATTCCTTTGCAGAGGTTTGAAATAGGTGTCCTGTTCAGGGATCAGCATTCTGTAAGCCTGTTGTCTGCACATTGTCCAGTCGTGGGTTTCAGGGTTAATCACCATCTGCTGTGTAAGGAGATTTCTCTGCTGAGAGTTTAGAGATTCATTCACCCTGTGTACAGAAGTTGCACAAAGGGTGTGTCACTGAAGGTTAAGCATCTCACAGGCACTTTATTCTGTGTGTTTGACCAGTTTGGAACTCTGTGATACTCTCCATCTATCACAAAAGGAAAGTTCTTTGCTAGGGGTGAAAAGCACACTTGTCCCAGTTAGTTAGATGTCCTCCAGAAACCTGCAGAGTCATGTTTTGGCTTTTTTTTTTCTTTTGTAAAGGGAAGGTCTCATGTAGCCCAAGCTAGCTTGAACTCACTATGTACCTGTGGACAGCCTTGAACTTGTGATCTGCCTGCCTCCCCTCCCTAGATTTAAGATCACAGCTGTGTGCCTGCACCCCCAGCTTGGATTTGATATTCTTCAGTGTGAATTCAACTATCAAGTAAACATTGATAAATCTCTATGTTCTTTTCATTTTCATTGCATCTGTCTGTCCTTTAGAAGAATGTTTACCCCTTCTGAATTTTATTATTCGAATTGTATCTTATCATACCGATGATACTTGGGTCTTTATTTGTCAACCAGTTTGAAAATAGTTTTTATTTTAACAGGTGAAATCAGTCTATTCACATTGATTGATATGTCTTATTTTTGTTTATGTTTTTAAATGTTTTATTATTTTTATTTTATGTGTATGAGTGTATTACCTGCATGTGTTTAAGGGCACCCGTGCCATGCACTGTCCTCAGAGGTCAGAAGAGGATGTCAGATTCTCCTGGAACTGAAGTGAACAGATGGCTGTTAGCCGCCATGTGGATGCTGGGAACTGAACCTGGGTCCTCTGAAAGAACAGCTAGTGTTTTTAATGGTTAAGCTATCTCTCCAACCCTGGTATGTCCTGTTTTTAAAGTTGTATTATTTTAAAACCAAAATGTAAAAATAATTGAATTATTAGTAGCAAATGCCTATTAGCAGTTTTATATATGTTAAATTAATATGAAATAAAAACTAAATCGGACTTCTGTAGTCCCCACACCTACATGAGGGTGGTGGAATGGCTGCAGCTCAGGGAGCAGGTCTGCATCTGTGTGTGTGTGTGTGTGTGTGTGTGTGTGTGTGTACACATACGCATGCACACACGCACACACACACACCTAGAGTACCAGGCAGGTGGTGGGAGCTCAGTAAATATTTTCTGCACTAATTAATACCTGAATATCTCAGAGGAAGAAGCCTCTTGAAGAGAATTGTATTATTAAATTATGTGGGTCATTGTTCCATTTGCCTTTAAATTGAAGATAAATATCTTTTTCTTGTTTGCACAGGAGACATAGTAATTGTTTTAGTGCATTCTATTTTCATGTAATGGTCTCTGTCTATAATAGTTTCTCAAATAAAACACTTGGCAGAGTCCAGCCATGAGCCCAGGTTTGTCCAACCACACTTCCCAGGCTTTAAACCTATCCCCAGATGTCACCTTAATTGAAAACATTTATACTATTGCTCCAAATCTTCAATCTATATGTCCCATAATATGTCAGATTCTCTTCCCCCACACACCCCACCCCCATCTACTGTGCTATTTTGCTAACATTCTTGCTCTTTTTTAATGAACCCTGAGCAGTAGAGACAATGCAGATTTATTGGCTCTGTGGAGAAGCCTTAGGACTGCTGGCTTGTGAGTGCAGCTTCTGTCACCCCCCCCCCAGCTCCTGTCCCCCCCCTCCACCCCCAGTCTTTAGTGCTCTGCTTCTGTTTTCAGAAAGAAATAGAGAGGTTTTAACTTTTATTTTGGATCATTAATTCCACTAAGTTATTGGAGAGAAGGGTACTTAAAGCTTCCTCAGCAATTTGGATGAATGAAGACTTTGAAAGGGCTTCAGCCGAATACTTCCTATTCTAGGTTGAAGGCTTCATTAGAAACAGACTTCACTGTCTATGGAAGATTTATGAGTCTGCAAGTGAACCAGCAGTAATGGTAGATATGAGACGAGCAATGTTCACAAATGCACAGGAGGAAGCACTGTCACTTTCTAAGTGTCATGGAGCAGATTTGCAATTTAACTAAAATAATAAAGAAACAGCACTACTGGAGAATCTGCACCCTTGGAGGAACTAAAAGTTGTAAAAGAAATTATTGAAAAGTACTTGAGCTGTTGTTTTAAAATAACTAACTTGGGGCTGAAGAGAGGACTCCCTCATGAGGACTAAAATTCCAATCCCAGCACCCAGGTCCCACTGCTCACAAATGTGTAGAACTACAGCTGCCAGGGATGTGGCACCCTCTCCTGGCTTCCACAGGCACTTACAGACAGGCATGAGTGCACACACGCACAGACACACTTAATAAAAACAAATCTTCGAAATATTAACTTAAAATAAGTAAAGTTGTTTTACCATTAAACAAATTTTTATTGATTAAACAGTTATAAAATTCTGATTAGTGGAGAAATGGAGGAAATGCCTTCATAAGATTTTAGTCTGTATCATAACCTTCAGAATTGCTTTTAATGAGTATGTGTGTCATCAGTAAAGTGTTTCTAGAATCAAGATACCTGTGCTGACACCTGTATCGGTATGTAAGTGTTCACATCTGTCCATATCCTCACACTCTTACCTTTCAAGAACTCTGTACCCTTAAAGTATTGGTGGATGAAGGCCCTGCCTGGCTCATCACTGAGGGGACACTTTCTCAGTGCCCCAGACTCTCAGCCATCCAGGCCATGGAGATCCCTGTGTGTTCAGTGGCTGGTAGTTGTCTGGAGTTACAGGCATACAGGGAATCCTTCCAACCACAGGGGAAGGCACAGCTTCTTCTATTGTCTACTGATTTAAAAGCTCAAGTTCCACCCACTATGTTGGGGAATGTCCATGAACCATCTCAGTTGTGAGTACAGGCAGGTTTTCCGATTATTGCCAACCCCGTGGGCATCGTGTGCTCACTCACTGTTGCTCTGATTCGTACTTCCTAATGAGCAAAACTATTAAGCATTATTCCTTTCTCTCTCCCAACCCCTCTTTCCCTTTCTCTCTTCCTCCCCTCCCTCTACCACCACCACCAGTGCTCAATTTTGGTCTTTCCCGTGGTACTTTGAATATGTCTTTCAAAGAAGGGGTGTGTTGGAAGCTTACTCCTGGTATCGCAGGGTTATAAGGTAGAGCTTTTTAAGTGGTCAGATCCCGAGGGCTCTGTGTATGCATGACCAAGCAGAGAGATAGATTGGTCATAAGCCGTGCTCTCTCTAACCCTCTCTTGTCCCTCACTTATCTGCCATGGGATGACATTAAAAAGCCCTCACCAGACACATCCTACTTGAATTCCAGCTCTCAAAACTAAAAGATGCACATTTTTTTTCCTTGTAAATATTCTATTATCAAAACACAAAATAGGCTAGAGAGATGGCTCAGTGTTTATGGGCACTGGCTGCTCTTGAAGAAGACTTGGGTTTGATTCCCAGCACCTACAAGGTAGCTAACAAGTGTCTGTAACTCCAGGTCCAGGTTATCTGACACCCTCTTCTGACCTCCTTGGGTATTGCATGACATGTGTGTATTTACCCATGTGCAAGCAGTACACTCATACACATAAAATAAAGATAAAATAACATTAAAAGGGCTGGAGAGATTGCCTAGTGGTTAAGAGTGCCGACTGCTCTTACAGAGGACCCGGGTTCGATCCCCAGCACCCACATGGTGGCCGAGAACTGTCTGTAACTCCAATTCCAGAAGAACTCCAGTTCCAGGGTAATCCAACACCCTTTTCTGACCTGCGAGGCATTGCACAACATGGGTGCACAGACCTGCATGCAGACAGTACATTCATACACATAAAAAAATAAAAAATATTAAAAAAATCTTTATTAAAAAATAACATTAAAAAACACGAAACTTCTAGACTCTCTTTAGTTGTATTATAACTTATTGATTTATGGGGGTTCTTTGTGTGTTTGAGATAAAAGTGACTTATCAGATATAATTTGGAGCTAGACCCTCTCTTTATTTGGTCTGGTATCAATGGTATCTTCAGAAGCACAAAGTTTTTACTTTTGTTACAAACTAGTTCACCTATATTTCTTGTTATTTTCTCATGATTTTTACATTATATTTGAGAGTATATAGAAATACCCAAATCTGAAAACAAGAAAATTTCTTATTTTACCCTAATTTTTTCTAATACTTCTCCAGTTTTATATCTTATAATGCATTCATCTACATGTGAGAAAGTGCTTTAATGTCACACTGTTATGTATATATTGAAGTCCAATAAAATATTAAAATGTTTTTCTTATTAAAGTATTTTCTTCTATCTTTCTTGAAAACAAATTCACATTAATATGACAGTCTCTCTGAGTGCTAAACCTATTATTTGTTGATTATATGCCAGTATCACTTTGATGGCAATGGTTTTCAAGCAAACTTCAAACCATGTGGCCTGAGACCCCCAATCTCGTTTTTTCATCTCAGAACTGCTTTGGCTATTCTGCCTCCTTTACATTTCCATAGGAATTTTAGGTTCAACTCTTCAATATCTATTAAAATTTCATCTATAACTGTGAAAATAATCATTTTGAGTCTGGATATTGAGTTGGAAAACATTACCATTTTAGTAAATATGCATTTTGATTCAGGATCTTCAATTTGTAGTTCCCTAATTTTTCAAAATTTTTGAATTGCAACAGACAGTTTTTTCATTGTTTTTTGAATATTCTTTGAAAATGAATATGTTCAATTATTTTATCATTATTTGTACATGTGATTAATTTTGTCTATAAATCATGTTGTCTAAAGTCTTATTAGAAACATTATTTTAAAAATCTTACTGGTTTCTTTGGAAATTTATATAATTCCACCTTTATTTCTTGAGTTTCTTTAGAAATCCTTTTTGTTTACTTTTCTGGTTGAACAAGTCCACCTGCAGATTCCATTACCACTTGAAAACTAGATGAGCAAGCCGGCATCTTTTCATTTTTCATATTCATTAGTAATTCATGAATTTGTAACATTTTACCTCTGTGTGGCTTATAGGTACTATTTATCAATTACATGAAGTTCTCTTCAGTTTCTATGTTAAGAGTTTTCTAATCAAGAAACTGTGGAATTTTTTCATATTTTTCCCTATTGAGATATTATTGTAAGCTTTACACTTTGAAAGGTGTATATGTCAAAACAATCTCATATTTCTTCTTTAAATTTCATTAGTTTATGAGGCTGCATATATATAAGTACATCTGCATTGTACAATGCCCAGAGAGTCAGAGGAGGGAGTCAGATCCCCTAGAATTGGAGTTATGGGCAGTTGGTAGTTGCCATGTGGGTGCTGGGATTAAAATTCAGGGTCCTCTGCAAGAACAGCCAGTGCTCTTAACCCCTGGGCCTCCTCTCCAGCCCCCCAAATCTTGAATTTCTGTGGTAAGGTCATTGTGTATAAGCCTACTTATATGCCATTGTGTTTGATATTCTATTTATGTCTAAGTACCTATTAACACACTACTGAATCAAAATTTGGTCAAGAACTCAAGAAGGAAATTAAATAATTCCTGTAATCAAATGAAAATGAAATCACAACATATTAAAATCTATGGAACATAATGAAACATTTCTAAGAAGAAAGTTTGTAGCACTGAGTGCATACACCAAAATATTTGAGGCACCTCTAATAAATAACTTAATGATGTGCCTGATGGGTTTGGATAAACAAGAATGATCAACAACCAAAACGAGTAGATGGGAAGAGGTTGAGATTAATGACATAGAAATTACAGAGCAGTAAAAAGAATCAATGAAACAAAGAGTTGGTTCTTTGGAAAGATTAACAAACCTTTAGCCAAATTAACTAAAAGAAAGAGGATCCAAATTAATAAATTAGAGGAAAAGGGAAATATAGTCTTAAAAATCTATATTATATAGTGACGGCCTTTAGAAAAAGCCATATGGAAACCTATCACTATAGAAGCTACTTAAATTATGTACATATTATACATGATTTAAAGTCATTTCTTTATAAAGGGGAGGATAGTGCCCCTACTAGACACCATGGGATAGCAAAGTAAAATCCCAGTGCTAGACATGGACTCTCTCCTTTGAAAATGTCCCACAGGCCCCTCAGGCAACACTGGCCCTGCTCTTTGTTACCCACCGGAACTTGATGATACCCTATTGCTGAACACTGCATACAAGAATCATAGCAAAAACTAGAAGAACTGGATCTGTTCTGACTTCAAAGCTTCATCTCTTCTGCCTGGTTTTCACAGTGCTGGAAGTTGCAATGCATGCAACGAGAGGAAAGAAACTAATCATTAACCTGGCAGAGCTGTGAATCCTGCTTCAACAACCACTGCCCTGGCAAGGTAATGACTGCAGGTGCAACAGTGGCACAAAGATTATAGAAGCAACCAATCAACTTCTAACTCCTCATAAGATGGAGCCCATACCTGACATGTGGATAGACAAGCCACATGCCACAGGGGAGAGTCTAATGCTATTATTCTGGTAATTGGATAGTGATTTATTGTTATACCCATTGATTAATGTGTCTCTCAACTCTTCTGAAAAGCTTCCTTAGGTAGCATATGCATTTAGCACAGAAACCCACAACCGGACAATGTGTAAAGAATAAGACTAGAATGTTCATTCCTAAATAGGACACCTATATCAAACCTCTGGCTCTCAAGCCTCAGGAATCATTGTGGAAGAGGGTGAAAACTTGTAAGAGCCAGAGGCAGTAGATGACCACAGAGAAATTTTCTAGACAGCCAAGAAATTATTCGTGTGACTCACAGCAATGGTGACACATGCACAAATACCAGGTAAGCTCTATTCAGACTAAAATCTACCCAGCATAGACATGGGGAAGTAGGTAGGAACTTCCAACCCTACCTGAGGAACTATTGGACTTCAATGGCTTTTGGGAGGGGAGAGTTGGTCTCCTTTAAGACTGTGACTCCTGGTAGGTTAAGCAGGCTCTTTTCTTTGGACCCATAGTGAAGGACATTTGGGACAAATTTTACATAGGCCTTATGTATGCAATAGAGTCCAAGAGCTGGGTGGGGGTCATTATATTACAGATATAATCTAAATAAAATCAGAATGTACTGTATGAAATTTACAAATATTCAATAAAAGAAAACCCTACCAAAACAAATGTGAAAGAAGTTGAATTGCCCCAGTAAACAAATTATAGGTATTTTACATGTAAAACAAAGAATCAACCAATGGTTATTGTTCTAATAAAAAAACTCACCAAAGTTACAAGCTATAAAAATTATATTTTACAAACTGGAAAATTTAAAGAAATGAATAGATTTCCACATATGTATGACCTACCAAAGCTAAATCAAGCAAAGCAAATAATTTAAATAGACCCTTACTATCAAATGAGATAGAAGCAGTCACTCAAAACCTCCCAACTTAAAAGCCTGGATGGATAATCATAGAATTCCCTCAGACCTACAAATCACTAACATGCATGCCACAAATTATTCCACAAAGAGAATCTGTTTTGAGTTTTTATGTGTGCATGCGTTCACATGTGTAGGTGTTCACATGAGTATGGGTCTTCATATTTGTGGGTGTTCAAATGTATGTGGGTGTTCACATGTGTGTGGGTGTTCACATGTGTATGGGTCTTCATATTTGTGGGTGTTCACATGTATGTGGGTATTCACATGTGTGTGGGTGTTCACATGTGTGGAAGAGCACAGGCTCTCATGTACATGTTCCTATGGAAAACAGAGATCAAATTTACTTACTCTTCAAAAGTCTTACACTTTGGACAGACTCTCCCGGGACCTGGGGCTAGCTGATTAAGCCAGGCCTGCTGGATTAACCTGTGTCTGCCTCCCCAGTGCTGGGATTATGACCTCATGCCTAGCTCTTACATGGTATGGGGATCGAACTCAGGCCATCGCACTTCTGTGCTGCCACATTATCACTGGGGTGGTCTCCACAGTCCTGTAATTTATTTATGAGGCTTTAACCTTATATTATTATAACTGAAATATGGCTCTAAAACAATAGTTTAGAAATTGTGCCTCTTTTTCTGCATTTTGAAACAGTGTATGAAAAGTTGGTGTTAATTCTTCTATACATGCCTGTCACCACTTAAGCCATTTCAACCTGTCATTTCTTCCTGTAGAGTTTGGCATATATCTTATTTTATTTGTTATGTATCTGTTCACATCCTCCAGTTTTTCTTAACTTAGTATGGCTGCTTGGAGTGAGTGTGGTTCTGCTTCATTATTCTAGTTTGATGGTTTATAATATTGTGCACAATGAACTTACATCTTTTTTCTGTTAAGTTACCCAAACATCCTCTTTTCATTCTTGACCTTGTCATTTAAATCTTTCATTTTTTCTTGCTCATTCTATTTTGTAAATTTTAGTTAAATTTACAAGGAAGTGACTTTTGATTTTATAACTTTAAAAATATCTTTATTTGTTCTTTGAGCACTTCATACAAAATATTTTGGTCATAGATTTCTTACCCCAACTTCTTCCAGATCTACCCCCACCTCCCTACCCTCCCAACTTCATGTTCTTTCTTTGCAAATATGTGTTGCCCAAATACTCTTGGATGTGTACCCACCCTGAGCGTGGTCACCCACCTATCTGGGTCCACACCGTTAAATACTCTTGGATGCATACCCGCCCTGCATTGTAGTCACCCACCTATCTGAATGTTTAAATTAAACGGACTCTCACGTGTTGTCATAAGTGCTGTGAGTATATTTGTGCAGCTGTCCTGCTTCAGGAAAACGCTGTTTCCTTGAGTCACCTGTCACCTCTGGCTCTTAGAATCTATCCACCCCCTTTACCGTGAATATCTCTGAGCCTGGGGTGGAGCTGTGTGATGTAAGTGTCTCATTTAGGGCTGAGCACTCTGGGGGCTTTTAGTCTCTGCATGTTGGCCATTTGTGGATGACTGTCTGAATCACCATCTACTTCATGAAGCTTTTCTAATGAGGGTTGTGAAATTCACAAACCTGGGCACAACAGTAGGCCATTAGGAGTCATTTCAATGCATTTAGTAGAATATTAGTGTCAGGTTCTCCCCTAGGGCCATGTTCTAACTTTTCAACTACATTTTTTATTATTTCATTAATTTCTGTCCCATAATTGTTGTTTATTTCTATTTGTTTACTCAACTTTTTCTCCTCAGAATCTTACATAAAAGGTTGGATATTCAGTGTTTTATTTTCTACTTAGTACATACAGCTTGTAGAGCCACGCATGTGCCTGCAAGCATGGTTGTTGTCACTACATGTGATTTATATATATTCTCTCTCTTAGTCACCATTATTCATTCTAAGAAATTTTATTTTATTTATTATTTTTTTTAATATAGGGTCTCCCTATAGCCCCAGCTAGACTGGAATATTATTTTTTATGTGTATGCGTGTACTGTCTGCATGTAGGTAGGTGCACTTGTTGGACTCAAACTGCCACACTTACAAAAGAAACCAATTAGGGGCCACAGATTAATACGAAATTTATTTAATTTGCTGGTGCACCAGAACCCAATTAAGAAAACTGACACATCAAGGGAGCTAATTGCTTATGTGTCAGGGATGCAACCCATTCCACGCAGCTCAACCTGACTGACTGTCTGTTACAGAGACCTTTTAAAGCCCAAGCCACAAACTAGAGGAATTTGGTGACATCATACATACACAATTGCAAGGCTATAGAAACACAATGCAAGCAGTGGTGACCTTTAAGCTGATTGGTTGTGTTTAGCAGCATGAAGCCCCTTGGAGAGGAATGGGCTTCTTAGGGGGTAGGAAGCCCTGCTTCAGGGCTGGGAAAGTTCATCCTGACCTCAGGTGCTGTGGGAACTGGGAACTCAGGGTCAGACTGTATTCTTGTGGTTAAGGTAGTCGTGGGAACCAGACTTGCTTCAACTAGATTAACTCTTTCTGACCTGGTTCTAACACACATATATCATGCAATGCTGCAGAGGTCAGAAGAGGGTGATGGATTCCTCTGGAACTGGAATAAGGATGGTTGTTAGCTACTATGTGTGTGCTGGGAACTTAATTTGGGTTTTCTGCAAGAGCAGTGCTCTTGCAGCCAGTGTTCTTAAATCTCTCCAGCCCCCTAAAGTAATTATTGATATGTTTTGTATCGATTTCTTATTTCTTCTTTGATATTTAGGTGACTCATGAATGTATTGCTTCATATATACTCATGGAATTCTTTTGAAATTTCTGTTAATTTCCCGATTCATTTTCTCATAGGCAGTGGAAATACATTATAGTGTTCTCATTTTAACTTTATTGAAGGTTATTCTATACTGTAGCAAATCATACGCTTTGGAGAATATTCAATGTGCACATAAAAAAAAAAACAAGTTTTATAACATTCTTTAGTCGAGTGGTCTCCACATTAGGCAACAGGGTTGCAAATGGGTTTGCAGTTTTATTCAAACAGCTATTTCCTTGTGGGTACTAGTTCTGTCCTATCCATTAACCAAGGTATCATATTGAATTCTCAGTAACTGTTCTTCATTGCTTTTTGCTTCAATTTCACTATTTTTTTCATGTGTTTGCAGACTCCAGTGTCAAGTGTTTATGGATTTGTGATTGCTAGTTCTTTCTAAATGAATTGGTGGGTGTCCATAGAAAAAAAAACGTGTGGTTTTTTTTTTTTTTTTTTTTTTGGTCTTTTCGAGACATGGTCTCCGGTAGTCCCAGCTGGTCCCGGGAACTCACTCTGTAGAATCAGGTTGGCCTGAACTCACAAAGGATCTGCCTGCCACTGCCTCCCAAGTGTTAGATTAAAGGGCGCACCACCATGCCTGGCATGTAAGTGTATTTTCTGAGTATATAGATACACCAGCTCTTCCTGAGGTTCTGCATATTTAAGCTGTCCTCTTCTATCCTTTCCACTTCCAACCATTATGTGTCTTTGAATCTGAATCTATGCTTTATGACTATTTAGAACAATTTTTAAATCTACTAAGAATCTGTCATGGTAACAAACTATCCTAGCTGGTAAAGACTATGGGGACTTTTGAAGGTGGACTAAATGTGTTTTGTACCAGGGAGTGGAATGTGGAGGTTTAAAAGAGAATGTCCCACCTCAGATCCATATTGGACATTTCATCCCCAGTTGGTGACACTGTTTCAGGTGGCTTTAGGAGGTGTTGTCATGCTGAGGAAATGTCACCAGTGGCAGGGTTTGAGAGTTCTTCATTTAAAAAATTATTTTTATTTTATGTGCATGAGTGTACTGCCTCCATGTATGTAAGTATACCCATGTCATGCAGGGCCCATGGAAGTCAGAAGTGGGCAACAGATTCACTGGAACTGGCATTACACATGGTAGTCACCATGGTCATGTGGGTGCTGGGAGTCAAACCCAGTTCTCTGCAAGTGTATCCAGTGCTCTGAACCACCAGACCATCTGTCTAGCCCCAGCTTTGAGAGTTCTTAAGCCCTGCCAACTTTCCTGTTTTTCTTTGCTTCCTGAGCCTGATTGGAAATGGGAACCCTGGGCTCTTCTCTCCTGTCATGCCTTGCCTGCCATTAGGACTGCAACACTGTAACCCTAAACTGAACAGTATTCCTTTCATAAACTCCCTTGGTCATGATGCTTTATCACAGCAATAGGAAAGTACCTCATGCAGTTCCCATGGGTGGATTTTCCATTTCAGTGATTTTACTTTTAAAATATAGAATTTCCATTTTGTCTGTACCTGTAATCTCATTATTGCCTTTATGTGTTAAAATGTTTTTTAATCCTGATTTCTTTGTGTGTTCAAATCACATTCATTGGCATTTAAAGAGGAAGGGTTTAAGGCTCAGAGTTTGGACGCTGTGGTCCATAGTCAGAAACACTCTGCATAAGGCCTCAGCCAGGCATGCTGGATAGCAGTGCACAGATTGAGTTATAAATGAATCTGTTCTTCTGATGACCAGAAACAAAGAGAAAAGGAGACCAGGACTCCGGACTCCCCTGCAAACACAACACAAGTTATCTAAATTTTCCCACTCATGCCCAGAGCTCAGAGATTCCACTGTGCCCCAATACCTCCACTCTGGTGACCTTCTAGAAACGTGTATCAACATTCTAGTAATGTTTTATCCATTTATTTTTTGAATATACAATTAACTCTAAATTTTTTCTCTGCTAAGTCGACACCTACACCTCTAATCGCTATTTTTTGTTGCTTGTTCACACTTGTAATCCTTTGGTTCAATATGGACATTTTAGATAATATTTTACAAACTTGATACTTAAGGGAAGAAGACCTTGCTGTCATTGGGATGTGCTTATTTATTTATGCTTTGGTTGTGTTGTGTTAATATGTCTATATTCCTTAAAGAGTGTACATAGCCTGTGTATTACCTTTTCAGTCCAATCTTGGGAAAATGTAGAACTCTTTTTAGGCTTGGTGGTAAGTACCATCATTTTCAGGTGTCCTGGTCTTCGTTCTTTATTGCTTTAAGATCAGGTCTCTCACAGAATGTGGTGCTAGGTTGGTGACCTGTAAGCCACTGATCTCCACACACCGAAGTCTTGGGGCAGAGGCACATGCAGCCATACTTGGTTCTTTACCTGGGTACTTGGGGTCAAACTCAGATCATTGTCTTTGTTGCATCAGACATTCTCAGAAGTTAAGTGCACCCATCATATTCATCATATTCAGCTGACTATGATCAAGCTATGACTTCTCAGATGTCTAACATACAGTGAATATTAAAATAACTAAATACCATTTCCTTTATGGAACTATGGCAATTTACTTAACCAATTTCTCCTACAAGAACTAGGGTAGTGCTTCATGTTATTATGACAGCAATTCTTTAGCTAAGTGTTTGAACCCATTCTTCATATAACATGTTCTCATAATGGAAGCTGCCTGGATACAGCATACATAAATGTTAACGTTTTCATATGTCTATCTGAATTATCTTCTCAAGTGCTTGCTTGAAAATACTGCAATCTGTGTAAGTCGGGAGAACGATGTCTCAGGTCTGTAGTCTCGAGCTAACAGAAGCTAAGCATCCTATGTGGGCTTGCTATGTTCCATTCTTGGTAAAATGGAGACACCTGGCTTCCTGAAGTTTCAAATCTTTACCTTTAATACTAGCAAAAAGTTCAGGTCCAAAATCAAAGACGATTTTATTGATGGCAGCTGGCCACGTTAACCCCAGTGTTCATCTACCACGTAGCCATGCAGAGTGGAGTATGGCTTCACCATCCTTAAAAACTCTGCTAACATGCTCTGTAAATCAGGGTCTCCTCAGGATGCCACAGAACACAGGTGCTTACAAATCTGATAGATGGCCCCTGGTTTCACCTGCTGCTGGGATACAAGTTCTATACCGGCTCAGATTCTCCAGGGGACAGAATGTGGTAGGAGACCAGAAAAGTCAGACTGGGTCAGCCCCTGGCTGTGTGATATGCTATCAGTGGGGAACATATGCAGGCCCCCAACACTGTCTTTTAGTCAAGATAAAAGATCTTGTGATCTTCATCTGTAAGAAAGTCTGTAAGGTGCTAATTAATAATTCATTGTTATTCTTATTTTAAGGTGGTGTGTATCTTGTTTTAGTTTGCTTTTGTTTTGTTATAAAACACCATGACCAAAGACAACTTGGGGGGAGGGTTATTTTTGCTTAAAAGTCTCAGTCTCTCATTTAGGGAAGCCTGGGCAGGAACTCAAGGCAGGGCTTGAAGAACAAAACACAGAGGAATACTGCTTACTGGCTCATAGTCACTGAGTTGCCTCTCAGAGCCCAGCCCACGTGCCTAAGAATGGCACTGACCGTGGTGGGCTGCGTTCTGGACATCAATTAAGGATCAAGCAGATGCTGAACATAGTTGAGCACATGTCACTAAAGTGTGTGGGCTAGAAATGCTTCAGGTTTTGGAGTTTGGAAATTTGCATGTATATAATCCTATGATGGGGTAAAGTACTGAAGTCTGCACATGAAATTCACCTATGTTTCTTTTATGCTTTATGCACACTAAATTTTATTTTAATTTTCATTCCTGCTTTACAGTATACAAAATTTAGAGTGGATATGAAACATTTCAGTTCGATATACAGCGACTAATTGAGTGTACGTTTAAAACTGCGTTTAGTCAAATAATCATTAAAACAAAACCAAATCCTTCTTTCATACATATAATACGGTCTATTCTGTGATAACTAAGATGTTCTGTGTAAGCCAAGGGTGTCAATTCACACCTCTAACCACCCAGGAACCAAGGCAGGAAGATAGCAAGTCCCAGGCCTGCCTGGGTTCGATAGTAAAAACTTAACTAAAAAAATCTGTTTGCAAAATATCTAATATGTTTCTAAGATGTGTTTATTTCAAACATGATGTTTTGTCCAACAACATTCTATAATTTTGCTTTGATTTCTCCTATAATTTATTTCAGTTTACTGTCTTAAAATGAAATGTGTACAATATCCCACCAGGTATTACCTGCCAGGTATTCACACATGTGCATATCTATGCATCTCATCTTTCTGGATAAGTGGATGAGACTATAACTCATCTATATTACAAGACCATTTTTGAAAAAAAAGATCATTTCATGTCAGGTGAGGTGGTTTTCACCCTTAAGAGGCAGAGGCAGGCAGACTTCTGTGAGATTGAGGATAGCCTGGTTTACATAGAAATTTTCTAGGCAAGTTAGGGCTGCATGGAGATTCTTTCTCAAAAGACCAAAAAATTAACTTTTTATTTTATTCGTATGTATGTGTGTGTTTTATAGGAATTTATGTCACATGTATTGGGGAGCACCCAGAGGTCAGAGATCCTCTGAGCCTGAGGTACAGGCAGTTGTGAACCCCTCAACATAGGTACTGGGAACCAAACCCGAGTCCACAGCAAGAACAGCAAGTGCTCTTGATTGCTAAGCTTTCTCTAGACGCTACTTTCAGTGCATGTGTGTTTTCACTGTTACAGGTCACAGGCAAGTGGGAAGTTTCCATTTGTGGCATTATCCACAATGTGGATTTGAAGTTTTCAGGCATGGGAGCATTTTAAACCTTGGAATTTCAGATTACAGATGTTCAGGTTCCTTGACGACACTGTGCTGTAATTTATTTTCCTGGGTACTGTTTTGACTTGGGGGGTTTCTGTCTCCACATCTGAGTGCATCAAGGTTAGCACCAGTAGAGCCCTGGGGACCACTGACACCTGCCTTACCACTTACTGCTGTTCTCCTCTTGTCCTGTCAGCCTGTGCTCCTAAAAACTGCCACGCAAACATATTTAACCCTATGTGACAGAAATAGCAGAAATGAGGCGTTTTATGAAAATTCTACACTATTCTGAAGTGGATTAGATACACATGGCTATGTCAGGCAGGCTCTATGTTTCCCTGTCTTGAAGCACAAAGAATGCAGTGAGAATTTGATGTCCAACCTCTACATGTTTGTAAGCAAAATACAGCATTTGACTCAGGGCCTTATGTAAAATAAAACTTTCCACAAACCTTGATCAAAATATTCAGTCATATGTTTCTGCCATTTCATTCCCATCCTGGTCCACGAATTCTTGAGTGAAGGAATATAATTTAAATATTGAATATAATAACATTTTATTACATCTTCCATAAAGAATGATGTGGAATTTAACTAAATAACTTAAAGAAAAGAAAAGCACCACCATTGCACTCTGAGAGCACAACCTCCAGAAGCTGCACATCAAGTTCTGAATTTCCAGTCCGCCAAGAGACGCTAACTTCCACCTCAGCAGGTGTTCCAATCTCTCTGAATCAATTAGAAAGATTATGGACAATGGCATCATAAATTTCTCTAGCTGTTATGTGAGGTCCCTCTTTAAAGACACAGGATGGTTAGTATGATTCCTGTTGCATAGACGGGTCTCAGCAAATGACAACACCCAGAATTCAGTGGGTTTGTTTGATAGAAGAGAATAGCTCTCTAAAGGAACCAGGGTTTAGAATAAATTAAACTTCCTCTTCACGTTGTGCTGATGACAGAAAAAGTGTGCTAAGAAGCCTGTGTTCCCAAAGGCCTCAAGGCTGTTGTCTAGTGCATCCAGCACTCCTCAAGCCTCCTGTCAGGTATTTCAGGGATGTCATTGCTAAAATTTGGTTGGTTTCTCTGTGTCATTGGTCTAAGTATCTGTGTTATTGTCTTCTCAGAGATCAGCTGCCAGCCTGGCTTCTACACACCTTTCATCTTAATTTAGTTTAATTTACATCTTTGTTTACAGGATGGAACTGGGAATTATGCTAGGCAAAATAGAGCACAGTTAGCAAAGAACTACAGGACATCTGTATTTTAAATTTAGTATATGACAAAATGTAGAATTGGGCTCTCTGGGAAGGAGGAGAGAAGAGGAGGAATAACAGGAATGAATAGAGAAACACACAGTGATTTGTGTGGGGGAGGGGGTGGGGGGTACCATAATAAATCCTATTGCTTCAAACACTAACTTCAAAAGCAATTTAAAGAAACATTTTATGGGGTAGCAAGATGGCTCAGCAGTTAAGCGTGCATGCTGATCTTGCAGAGGGCCATTCTCCCAACCATGTAGGGTGGCTCACAATTGCTTGTAAATTCAGCCCAGTTGTGGTAGGGGCATCGGATACCTCTGGCCTCACAGACACATGCCTTCACATGTGCACAGTACCCACAAAGAGACACACACATTACACACAATAAAGATAAATAAATCCTTTCAAAACAGAAGTATTTTATTCAGTCTTGACTCGGCAGCATTTTGTGGGCCTTCAGTTATGCAAAAAAAACAAAACAAAACAAAAAAAAACCCCACTAAAGATAAGTGTAGATAAATAAAGTAGAATAGTAGATCATTTATTTGGTCCTTCATGTGAACCCTTGTCTCATGCAGCACATACAGTGTGTGCTGAAACCATGAGCTTAACTCTAGTCATTCCCGAGGAGACTCAGATATTCATGGATGTCTGGGAGTCATGGGTCTAGAACAGTTCGAGGCTTCTCACAATGTGTGTACTTCCAGATCACTTGCAGATCCTGTGGACAGCTGGCTTGCTGGCTGGGTGTCTAGATGTGGGAGAGGGCACAGGGATTTGCTGCTTCTCTGAGTGATGCTGATGCTGTTTATCTACTTTTTAAAATTTTTCTATTAACATTTCAAAAAGGCCTACAACCATTATTACTGAAACTGTTTAGAAGTATACAATCAGACAGAATTCTCCCAAATTCCTTCTATGAAGCCAGCATCACTCTATTACCCAAACCAGGCAAAGATCCAACTAAAAAGGATAATTATAGACCCATCTCCCTCATGAACACAGATGCCAAAATTCTAAACAGGATACTGGCAAATCGCATACAGACCCACATCAAGAAGATCATCCATCATGACCAAGTTGGATTCATACCAGAGATGCAGGGATGGTTCAACATACGAAAATCAATAAACATCATCAAACACATAAACGGAATCAAAGACAAAAACCACACCATCATCTCAATTGATGCTGAAAAAGCCTTTGACAAAATCCAGCATCCCTTCATGCTTAAAGTCCTAGAAGGAATTGGATTGGAGGGATCATTCCTCAATGTAATCAAAGCCATATACAGGAAACCCACAGCCAATATCATCCTAAATGGGGAAATGACAGAAACATTCCCTTTAAAGGTAGGAACTCGGCAAGGCTGCCCCCTGTCACCACTCCTCTTCAATATAGTGCTTGAAACACTTGCTAGAGCAATAAGGCAAGAAAAGGATATTAAAGGAGTACTAATTGGAAAAGAGGAAGTCAAACTATCCCTATTTGCTGATGATATGATTGTTTACTTAAGGGATGCAAAAAACTCCACCAGAAAACTCCTAGAAACGATTAACAGCTTCAGCAAAGTGGCAGGATACAAAATTAACCTTA
>VZQC01009646.1:957742-1089189 GCA_009823505.1 Rhizomys pruinosus | reverse complement strand
CCGTCTGAAACTCCAATTCCAGGAGAACTCCAGTTCCAGGGGAATCCGACACCCTCTTCTGACCTCCGCGGCATTGCACGACACGGGTGCACAAACTTGCATGCAGACAGTACATTCATACACATACAGAAATAAATAAAATTAAAATCCTTTAAAAAAATTAAAAAATTTTTTCTATTAAATGTTTGCAAATTCCATATATTATATTTTATTGTATTTTAAGCCCTGCCTCTATCCTCAGCCCCCTACTTCCCCCCTGCCTAATTTCATGTACTGAAGTCTGGTTAAACTTCCAAGAGTCCCATCCTTAAAAAGACTGACTGTCCTCCTCCAGCAGCTATCGGTTGGCAATACTCAGATACAGTTGGTGTTTTCTTGCCAGCTTCTTCATGTCTATGCTTGGACTTGGTCTGACTTGAGCTGATAATTGATATGTGCATGCCATCACCATTGCTGTGAGTTCATACAACTCACTTCCCAGATGTTTGGGAAACTGTTTCCCTGTGGTCATCCACCACCTCTGGCTTTTGCAGTCCATCTGCCTCCCTCCCTGATGAACCCTGAGCCTTCAGAGGCAGAAGTTTGATAAAGGTGTTCGATTTAGGAATAAGCACTCAGCAGTCCTCTGCCAGTTGTGAGTCTCCAAGTTGATCACCATCCAATGCATGTAAGGGAGCTTTTCTGTTGAGAACTGAGAGATGCATTAATCGAGTATAACGATAAATAACTTTAATGCTGCATCTATTTAGCAGAATAATAATATTCAGCTCTCCCCTGTGGCTTGTGTGTAACTTTTAAATGGCCTTTTAGTCCAGTCTTTGATTGCTTGACTCCCTGTCTTTGTCTGTGGATGAGGATAAAATCCATGCTTCACATGAGCTAGCAAGCATTTTACCAGTGAGACATAGCTCTCATTCCTTATCTTTGCCTGTGACAGATCTGATATGCTAAAACATTGTTGTCTGTGGACTAAATAAGGAATAATACACTCCATAATACCCTTAAATAGAAAAGCAGCTCAATAAAACCTTTTTTTTAATGTAATAGTATCTTGGGAGAAACACAGTGATCTCTTAGAGGATTCAAGCATATTTGTAAAGTTTGAAATCTAATATTAAATGGCTTAAACCTTGTCTTTCAAGGTAAGGAATTACTTAGAATTGTGGAAATAACGTGAGATAATTGCTTATGATTCGTTGCCAGCACAGCATGTGTCTTGAAGCAAGTCTTAGTAAGAACACTGTTTGATAAACCAGCTATTTGCCCACTTTAGCAGGCTGTTGTTGTCTTATGAGAAGTATTTACCTAGATGACTAAAATGTTTATTCAGACAAATTGATTTGCAGGGGTGTTTTGAAGTAGTAAACGGTATTATTTGTTGGCTTAAAACATTGGGGTGAGTGTTCAGGTCTTTCTGACATAGGTGTTTGCTTTGGGTTCAACTCTGATAGTTCAGCAATGTGGTCCAGGTGGTCTTCAAGGAATGGTCAATAACATGAAAGTACTTCCATGTCAAACACACACCACAAAGTGATAAAGACTGTGATTCAAACAAGAAGTCAGGCTCTGCCACGTTAGTATGAACAGAGAATTGCATAAAAATAATGTTTGGTTAAATGGTAGGGAGCAAAAAATATGAATTTTGTCTTCCCTACCACACATTTAAAGTTTTAAATCATACACACTTGGGAGATCTTAGAATCCGAGTCTTCATGGCTTCATTCATTTCTTTTTCCTTTTTGTTTCACATGCTGCAGGGTCTTATGTTTTAGAGGCGGTACATTACAAACTATCATCAACTCAGAAACTTTTCATTTCAGACGTCCCCTCGGGATTTAAATGTGTTTGGTATTTTTTAATACTAAGACTCATGTTTTAAGTGTTGATGAGGAAAATAAGAAAAAAAATTATTTGTCGAAAATGCTAGCAGAGAATGAGCATTTGGGACCTTGTCCTGGTCACTGCTTATGACACAGGACCCCAGGGAAAGGCAGTGCTTGCTCTCTCCAGAGCTGGTGGAGAGCCCAGAGTCTTGCATAATGTTAGTCTTGTCTAATTCAACATAGGAAACTTACAGTAATCTTCGTTATGTAGGAGCACGGGTGTCTGTGTCATTGAAGGCGTTTAGGATGGACACCTCTGGTCTAGTCACCAGCCTTTCCACATTGCCATCTGATGAAACTTCTGCAAATCCCATATCTACTTTTATTCTTGGGCATTTTTTTATGCTTTTTCTGGCAAAATGAATTTAAAAGTAATTCACACATGATACTCTATTTCTTGATTCACTCTAATCTTTTGACAAGTATTAACAATCAGGAAAAGCATAATGTCTACCACTTTTAATACCATTTCTTGGTATTGGAAAATTCCACTTCTTGCCTGTCTTTCTTTATAAAGTACAGAATAAATTCCACTAACTGCAGCAATCCACAGCGCTCAGCCTTCCTTCACTGTTGGATTCCCTTTCCTTGACCTCTGTCCTCCCTCCTTCCTTCTCTTTCTTGCTTCTACCAGCCCCTACTCTGCTCACTAATTCTATGGCAATACATGTCTTTTTAGCTTCTGAAATATTTGTCTTCCCCTGGCTGGATTATTTCACTGTAATGTCTTCTGTCTCCATCCTTGTTGCAGGGTGAGATTTCACTCATTTCTATGATCAGAGTACACCGAAGAGCCTCCTTATCATCCCGCATGGACACGTGACCAGGTTCAGCGTACACTGCCTAGCCTCCTAGTCATCTCACATGGACACATGACCAGGTTCAGTGTGCACCGCACAGCCTCCTCGTCATCTCGAATGGACACGTGACTAGCTTCAGAGTACACTGCACAGCCTACTCGTCATCTCACACGGACACGTGACCAGCTTCCATGTACACCACACAGCCTCCTCGTCATCTCATATGGACACGTGACTAGGTTCATTGTACACTGCACAGCCACCTCATCAATCTCACATGGACACATGACTATGTTCAGTATACACCTCACAGCCTCCTCATCATCTCAGTCATGGACACGTGACCACCAGGTTCCCTGTTAGCAGCCTACAGGAACCTCTTTGCAGATGGACTTCTTTCCTTCAGATATGTGCCTAGCATTGAGATCAGTGGATCTCCTTGTTGCTCCACTTACAGGTTTTCAGGTAGTGCAAGGCTGCTCTTCATGATACCTGTATCCATTTATGTCCCCACCACCTGTGTCTTCATCTCTGCATTATCTCCAGACTGCAGTTGTTTATGCTAATATGTTATTGAGAATTATATATGTGAGTTCTGTATTTACATTTCCCACCTCCATCTCCCCCTCCAATTCCCCCTGTGTTTCACCATTCCCTCTTAGATTCATGTCCTCTTCTCCTTACATATGCATACCTATGTATACACAAAATGTATATATCTACTATACACACATTATATATAATATAATATTATATATATATATATATATATAGATATATTATACACACACACACACATACAAAGGCCTAAGGCCTATCCAATAAATCCTGATCCCCAAATCTGCTTTGGTGTCAGTCCATCCACTGGACTCTGTCCAGCATCACACTCTTACAAAACTGACTCCCCTTCCACAGTAGTCTCTGCTTGTCAGTGGTTCCTAAGGCAGGGCTGAGCATGCTGCCTCTTCCCACTAGCATGCTGGGACTCTGTCTAGTTTGGGCCTACCTGTGTCTTGTGCATGTTGTCACCATTGCTGTGAGTTTATATGAGCAAGCACTCAGCTGTCTGGAAAATTGTTTCCTTGCCACCATCCACCACCTCTGAAGCTTTGGAGGCAGAGGTTTGCTATAGCTGTCCTATTCAGGAATGAACACTCTGCAGTCTCTTATTCTGTACACATTGGGCAGTTGTGGGTCTCTGGGTTAATCAACGTCTGCTGAAGAAGAAGCTTCTCTGGTGCAAGTAGAGAGAAGCAGTAATCTATGGGTGTAACAATAAATCATTAGGAATCAGTTTAATAGTTTGTCTATTTATCAAAATAACAGTAGTAGCTCTTCCCTATGGCCTATAACCTGGGCTTATTTCCAAAATGATATTGATTCTTAGGTTTTCTTTTTGTATGAGCTTGGAAGTTCCCAGAGTTGCACAATCTAGCATCTATTTTTTTTTTCTAGTGCTGGAAATCGAACCCAAATTCTTGCATGTTTAGAAAACACGTTACAACTAACTTACATTCCCTGCCTTGCCTCAGGATCTCTTTATTAATAGCAAGAAGTGAACAATAAAACATATGTTTGTTAAGTTTGCAAATGATTTTATTGATTTCTGACTTTCTAGAAGCAACCAGTTCTCTCGTTCTCTTGCACTTGTCTGACCTCTTCAGGCTGATAAGGCTGAAGGATAATCCATCTGCATCTAATTATTTTTTCTTAAGGACCTTCCTCAACGCATGGGTTGTAGGTCCTGGTATTTACTTTGTTGCACTTACAGGCGGAAATTTCATGACCTTGTTCTGGAACATTCCCTCCCCAAGTCTGAGAGGCTAATGTGCAATCAAAGAAAAGTGTGGCTCCTAGATCAATGGGCGCTCGCTGGTTTTTCTTTGTCTTTAAAGCTTGTACTAAATACAGCTTCTCATCTTCTCGAAATGCTAGCTCTCGTTTGTAATAATACACCTAAAGGTTTTAAATTAGTAGGGATTGAAACTTTTGCTGTTGTTGTTGTTGTTTTAAGTTACCATCTCCCTGTAGCTCCCACTGGCCTGGAACTTGATATGTAGACCAGACTGGCCTCAGCCTTTCAGACATCTGCCTGTGTCTGCTGGGATTAAAGACATCCACCACCATATGTGACAATATTCAAGCTCTGAAGAAAAGCATTAAAATAATAACTTTAATTAATAGTGTGGGAAAATGGCTTCATGAGACAAACAAGTGGGTTGGGGCTAAAAGTGAGTATAAAAATCCATTTTTTCAAGCAAGTAAGTGCTAAATATATTCACATTAAATCCAGGAATATGTGGACCCATTTTCAAATTTAAAAAGAGTATACTAAAAGGACAATTCATTTCATATGCTCAATTTGGTAGGTGTCTGGTATGTTTAAACAAGGAAGCACTGTGACACGGTGCATACAGCTGGAAGTGCCAGAGTGGTGTAACTAAGCAATTAAAACTCTCATCTCTTGTAGAATTTTCTCTTAATTCTTATTTTCTTTATTCAATATATATATATATATACATATATAAGTCCTTTGCTTTTATACATATATATGTATATATATGTATATATATATGTATATATATGTATATATATACATATATACATATATATGTTAAGTCCTTTGCTTTTATACATAAAAAATGGAAAGCCAAGTCGATTTTATAAATGTTTCTGAAGCAAACTGTTTGTTTTCTTTGTTTTGCCAAATATGGCTTAAAATGAGATGCTATACCAAAAAAACTTGATAAAAATAAGTGCAATCATATCCTCTAACCAGCTTCCATGTTCTATCAAGAACCTCAGATTGCCAGATTTTATCTTTTGAGCAGATGTTTGGAAATAAGGCTGTGTTTCGAATAAGCGAGAGCCAGGATGGTGGTGCGGAAGACAGACCTGGCCTCTGGAGAGTCTGTCTTCACCCCAGGATGGTGGTGTGGAAGGATGGACAGACATGGCCTCTGGGGAGTCTGTCTTCACCCCAGGATGGTGGTGTGGAAGGATGAACAGACCTGGCCTCTGGAGAGTCTGTCTTCACCCCAGTAATGTTCACTTCCAACATCTCAAAAGCACAGTAGATATTTTGCTCAGCCCCCAAATTGGTCGATTATAAAAACAGGGCTTGGCTTTCAGCAAACACTTGAGTGCTGGGGGGATAACGGGCTAAGGCTGTGTTGTCTCAGAATGCTTCTGACGGAGGTGTAGGCTTGGTTCCCAGTTTGGGATCATGAATCCAGAAATGAATATTGAGATAGCAGCAGGAATGAGGCTGGGATTTTGTGGTGTTCTCCTCTGGCTCCTCATCAGCCAATGATACTACCCGTAAATCAAAAGGTAATCAGATCCAATTTGAGTTATGCTTCAAAGTCAAGTCAGTATTTTTAGGGGAAGGTACAACTTGAGACTTGCTTGATTTCTACAGCAAACAACATAATGATGAATGTTACCACACTTAAGGAAGATAAAAACTGACTGTTGACGGGGCTGGAGAGATGGCCTAGCGGTTAAGAGCGCCAACCGCTCTTGCAGAGGACCTGGGTTCAATCCCCAGCACCCACATGGCGGCTGAGAGCCGTCTGAAACTCCAGTTCCAGGAGAAGTCCAGTTCCAGGGGAATCCGAGACCCTCTTCTGACCTCCGCGGCATTGCACGACACGGGTGCACAAACCTGCATGCCCACAGTACATTGATACACATACCGAAATAAATAAAATAAAAAAAAATGACTGTTGACATGTAGTGCTTGCATATTTAAAAAAAAAAAAAAACATATCCTACTCCAGAGAGCACACTCAAGCCAAGATCCTGTCACCTGTGTTACCACAATCTCCTCATAAAGTTCTTGTGTACTAGATTCCACAGACTCCTCAGAACATGGAAGGACCGAGTTCATTAAATTTAGAAGAGTGGAGAGCAAATGTCTCACGTACTCACTCTGGTCTGAGATCCCTTCCTGAAGCCGTTTGGTTCTTTGGCTGCCTTGCTTCTGTACCCTGCCCCTGCCCTTTGTAGGAACCCTGCATTGCCTCCAACTTCCAGTCCAAATTAATGAGGTCAGTTTCCTTGGAAGATTTCCTGAGAGGAGAAGTGGGTTTATAGCTAGAGAGCTGGTAGAATCAGAGATCTTTAGAAATAAGATAGAATGTTCTTAGAAACAATGTAAGTAGAAGGAAGAATTAAGTGCAGACACTGACACAAAGCCCTTGAGCAGGGAATGGGGAGGTTTCCTCATGAGCAAGCCAGCTATTGGCCTCATGGCTGCAGGACACGCCTCCTTCAGAGGTGAAGGGTGAGCAGATATATACCAACCGCAGGTTGGTATATTTTTCCCTAAAAATACATGGAAGCCATCCTCTGGTAGTTTTCTCTGCAAAAGATGTTTCCCCGTCATGAAATTGGGAACAAAATGCAGTTGAAGCATTGGCTTTATCCAGGGTTCTAGTTTGCCAGAGAAGAATGTATTGAAAGTTTGAGAGAAAATACATCCTGCAGAAAGTCACATGGAGGGCTCATGGAGGCCCCAGGAAAATACACCGAGTCCGTCAAACCAGAAAATCACACAGGTTGTTTCTGCTCTCCTTGATAGAGGACATTTTTTATCAATTTTTTTGTGGGAATGAAACTTTGTGTGTGGCTTGAGGCAAGAACTTGTAAGACCTGTGAGGGAAGATCACTGGTTATCTGATATCTCTGTGGGCATTCAGTTGCCTCTGTGAGTTATCTGTAGCAGGAAGTTTACAGTTTCTTGCTTCACCTATCTGCAAAGTTCCAGAACCAGATGGCCCCTTCCCTTGAGGCATTGAGCATAATGCTGCATCTCTAGTTACGTGTTCCACAAATAGGAGCTCTGCAGTCCCCCGATTAGGGTCAAGGTGGCTTGCCCCTCCCTTCTGCCTCCCCCACTTCCTTGCCCAGAACACAGTAGCCTCAATATAAAGACCTCACTGACAGAAAATAAATGGAGTTACTGTCCTCCCAGCTCTCTGCTTATGAGTCCATTCATTTCCATGGGTGATCTCCTGCCGTTTTCCCTCCCCGCTTCTTGTGAGAGTGAAGCCCAGAGACTGTCAGCCTGCAGGCAGGGGACAGTCCTAGGGCTGAGCCAAGAAGGGAAGGACAGCGTGTGGAATGAGATCATGTGTGACTCAAAGACATTGAACAATGACAATTTTTTTTGAAGATTTCAATTGTACAAACAGGACTATGAACATATCTTCCCCGTTTCCTGGTTCCTACTCTTCCCATCTCCCACAGCACAGCCCTCCCAACTTTGTACCTTTATCTGTATATTTTATTGAATTTTTGCATATTTCATACACAACATGGTAATCATCTTTATACACCCTGGGTAGCCTCTCCATGGGATGCCATGCATGTTGTCTTCTATGTGAAGACCTACAGAGGCACATTAGTGTCCCCAGATGTTCCTCAGTCCAAGTCCATCCACTGGGGTCTAGTCAGCCTATCTCTAGAGTCTCTCCCTCCCAATGTCATATCTTTTTCTTTTTTTGTAATCCACTAAGTCCACCTAGTGTGTGTGGGCATCCATGGAGGCATAGATAATCTACACACAGCCACATCCTGAAACAAGAATGGTTGTCCCTCCTTCAGCAATGATCCACTCACTACCACTAGCTCCTCTGTAAGGGCTGTGGCCTAGGTATGATGATGCCATTCATGCAGGATTTAGGCTGTCTTGGTCTCCAGTAGGTGTGGGAGCTACCCAAGGCTGCTTTGAGTTCACGAGTGTGACAGCCACGTCACACCCAGAAGAGCAGAGGACAGCCCTTACCAGTTCTCCTCCCCCTCCTGTCTGCTTTCTCTTCTGGGATGTTCCCTGGGCCTTGGTGGTGGTTGGGCCAGTACAGATGCCCCATTTAGAACTGAGCACTCAGTCTCCTCAACACTCTCTCTACAACTGCTGACCACTGCAAAAAGAAGTTTCTCTGACTAAAGTTGAGAGCTGCCTGGGTTTATGATTATAAATATGAACATTTAGAGGGAAATTTGACAGATTTTTTTGAAAGACTGCATGACTTTATTATTACAAAGTTTTCATTGCAGAAAACTGACATGGCTCCTGCTTTCTTCTCCTTAGCCAGACCTTAAAGATACTTCTCAAATTCAAGGTATCACCTGTTTTCATCCATGATATTGCTTTGGGAAGTGGAGCTATTATGTAACATATTTGTGTTATCATATAAGCAATTCATTTTGTGAACTTTTAAATAGATTAATAACTCTTTTAAACATTTTTGTTTTGTTTTAATTTCCTATATTAGGAATATGGGCAGATCTCATCCATATAAGGAAAAATTCATACTTCAGTAATTTTAAGATCATAAAATTGTCCTGAGGTAAGGAAGTTTGAAATAATGGGTCTGGGAAATCTTTTTGTCTGCTGCGTAGCACTTACCTCAGTGATTGAACATTGAAATAAAAGCCAGTCATTATTTTTATGTTTTCTTTACATCAAATTCAGATGTCCGGGCACTGTCATAATGTAGTTGGAGCATTGGATTTATGCAAAGTTAGATTTTACCAAGCAAGTGGCACATGGGAAGAGAAGACAGAGTAATGATGGAATTGATGGGATCAGGGGGAAGATGGGGAGCTGAGGGGTCCGCAGACTGAGAGCATGTGGGAGAGGTGGGCCGTATTACTCTGCAGTTGAGAAATCACTATATAGTCTATATAGTAAAAACAGGAAGCAAACAGGACAGGCAACAGAGGTGGCAGCATGGTAACTGGAACTAACTGGAACTTGCTCTGTGAAAGCAAGTAGGTCCCCACACAAGGACAGAGCCTGGCTTCCTGAGAACAGAGTACCAGATCACTGGAGTAACCTCAACCTATAAAACTTTAAAGAGAAAGAAAGAAAGGAAGAAGTATGACCACAAATCTACATCTCTGGGGGAGGTACTATGTCAAGCCATGGAGGACAGGTTTGTCCATAGCTCATGTCCAGGGAGAAGCAGGGACCCCACTGCAGAGATGCAAAACAGGGACTGCCCTCCCATCTCCTCAGATCACCTTGGACAAGACTGTCACCATTTTTAGCCACAATCCTATGGCTATGATTTGATATCTAGCTACAGGCTTTCGAGAAGCTAAACTGAAACAACATATTGAAGAACTCACAGTAATCTGACACCTAGGGACAGCCAGAAAGCATTCATTATTAATGCCCCAACTGTACCCACTGTAAAATTCTCTGTATTTAAGCTAAGGCATCTTATTTCCACCTCATTGGTATCTCTGTTTCTTATGGAGAGGTAGGGATGATCAATGCTTGCAAAACTAGATTTAGAAAACACACTAATTTTCTACTTCAACTAGTAAATGTCACTAAATGAGAAGCAAACATATGCACCTCTATTTCTAGAACACTTTTCAATAGCCAGTATCTTGTCAGAGAGCGTTCGGTCATTTGTTTGAAAATCTTGCTTCCCACCTATGATTTGGCATCTCTGCAAATGGAGGCTGAGAAGAGTTTAGATTTACAAATGACTTTTGAGTCTGTGAGTTGATGCAGCACTAGAATTAAGTTGTTGCCAAATTTAAACTAGATTTCACTTGATGTATGATACCTCAATTTTTCTTAAAATTGTACCTAATCCCAAAGCAAACCTATGGTTTCAGCTCTTACAGAGACATTGTAGCCACAGAATTCTGTATTTGAAATGTGAATGCTATCTCTTACCATAATGCTTTAAGTTTGTTGATTTGGAGAGAAGTGTCTGGGAACATGCAATTTAAGGCTGTCAAGCTGCTTGGAAGTGAAAAGCAGCACTTCACTGCTTCTAAGTTGAATCAGGCTTTACATTTTCATAGACTGGTCATGGCAGCCATTTTGAAATGTGATCAGGGTATGTTTGCCTTAACTGTTGGTTGCCACGATGAGACCTCTGTAAATAATAAACACTGGAACAGTGTGGAGATGAGAGAGTGCGTAATAGCCATCCTGACAGTGTATATTTATCAAGCACTTACTGTATGTTGCCTATGAATTCACTCTTACTGTATGTAGCGTTCACTGAACCTCTAACCGGGCACATGCCCCATGGGTTCTGTTATCCCTGCTAGGTAGTTCAGAGCAGAGAGATTATCTCGGTGACACAGTCACCTAGAGAGCAGATAGGAAGCCCAAACTCACACCTGGGTGAGACCTGTTCACAGTGACTGTTAGATCGCCGGACCTACTTCTCTAGTCATTCTTCAGTGTTTTGCATATTTAATGATCTTTTTTTTTTTAGACTAACATACTTTTTTTCACATGATGAGATGTTAATGCTCAATTACACTTTTTGACTTTTTTCCCTAATTTTCTTATTGAGCTTTTTTGCAATTCATACAATATTTTTAATCAAGTTTATGCCCTTCCCCCATCTATGCCCCACCCCCCTACTCATGCCTTCTGCCTTACATGTTATGTCCTGTCTCGTAACTTTTTCTTAAAAGTCTTTTTTTTAAAAACTTTTTTGATGCAGAAGTTTAATTTTTGGGTAAGTTCTTTGAGCAAGTCATTTTGTTGATGTTGTTCCCTTTAATTTTTTTTTTCCAAAAGTTCTGGGATCACCAGCTCCATCTCAGTGTCCTGAGTCCTGGGATCACAGGCTCCATCTCAGCGTCTTGAGTGCTGGGATCACGGGCTCCATCTCAGCGTCTTGAGTGCTGGGATCACGGGCTCCATCTTGGTATCTTGAGTGCTGGGATCACGGGCTCCATCTCAGCATCTTGAGTGCTGGGATCACAGGCTCCATCTCAGCAGCTTTAGTCAACTAGGTAATTGGCACTAGCATCCACAGATGAGGGATACCATTCCTCGTTTGTTTTTCTGGGACTGTGTTACTTCACTCAGCATGATATCTTCTAGCTCTAACCATTTTCCTGCAAAGCTCATGATGTCATCTTTCTTTACTGCTGCATAGAACTCCATTGTGTAGATGTACCACATTTTCCCTATCCACTCGTCAGTTGAGGGGCATCTGGGTATCTTTAATGATCTTGAACATATATGGAGTTTTATCTTTTTATGACTTCTGAGAAAACATGCAACAGGCTTGGTAAGCACCAGGGCGACCCTTTCCAATCAAACAAGAAGAATTTCTTTATTTCTTTTATTGGGCTTGTTGGATGAGAAATAAATCTTCCTCCAGCAGTTCCATAAATTGTGCTGGGGTTTTACTGAAGGTAGATGACATTTCGTAGTGTGGGGATCACTTCCTGTATTTGTTATTGTGTGATCAGGAAGAAGTGGTGTGGGCACAAAGTGAGAATGGTTAAAAACTGGGTGAAAGTTTGCCATACCCCAATTCCAGGCCTAGCTGCTTCTTTGTTTTATTGATTTATTTTAATTTAGATTAAAAATAAGGGTCTCTCTTGCTGTGAGAAGAAGCACACGAGGAATAACCATTGAATCTGCTCCTTAAGACATGCCCTGAAATCCCAGACTGTCGGTGAGGAGTCAGGGTGCCTGGTGTATTTTCTCTTCCATAGAACAAGATGATGGAGCTCGGATCTCTTCTGTCCTTTCCCAGGATGACTCTAGAACTTCCTTTTTTACTGAAACCTGGTGAAAGTTAAATAAACCACTGACTCTCTGTCTGCCCTTTTCTTTCTTACAAAACATTCCTTTGGGTGAGCAGCTGATAGCCCTGCCCAACACCCAAGCACACAGTTGGTCAGTTCTGCTTTGCTTACCACCTGGGTTCCTATGGTTGAGTGGCCTGGCACAGGTTCTGGCAGTGGGGGCACCACACCTGCATGGCACATCTCCTACCTGGGGGCTGGACCCACAAGCACACCCATGCTTGTCCTAGCCCCATCGTCATCCACTGACTGTCCAGAACTCCCTGTTGTCCACAGCAGCAGTAGGAGGCTGAGAAATCTACACATTTCAGGACAGTAGGCTGCTGAAAAATTGCCATGTGACAGTGTTACACATCTCGGCAGCCACTCAGAATCTTGGAGTCGAGGCCTGTGAGTCAGCTAGTGCCTGCTGGTTGAGCCTAGCTTCTATTTTTATGTACAGTGAAACCCTTTGGGAATCAGGCTTTTGGAGACTGTTTTGGAGCACAGTGTGGTGAATATGCCAAGAGAGGCCTGAAAACAGCCAAAGTTCGCCCTGCATGTACTGGGGCTGTGAAGAACTCACCATGAAGAATCAGAGTGTCTGCTGATGAAAAGAGAATCCCTACTTGAAAAATCCTAATTGGTGTGATTCCATTCCAAGAAACCTGGGTGTGTGTCAGTGACTAGGATGAATTGACTCGGAATAAGCAGAGCTCGGGAATTCTGGGAAGCAGCTTGTGGCCCAGAAGGGGAGTGGGAGGCTGCACAGCAAGCTCACAGAGACCCTATCTGATGGCCGACCACCAACTGATCAGGGACACAGCTGGCCACCCAGATATTAGGCCCCTTGTTCTAAGAAGAGACACCTTGGCCAGCAACCTGCAACTGTTATCTGCTTTACCTTCTCTTAGTGAAAAGACTCCCCTGACTTCTGTGTAATTGGGACACCTCGTCCATTTTTTTTTTTAATTTTCTTAGAACTTTGCCTCTTCTGCCTGCTTTCTAAAGCTGCCAACTTTTTCCCTACATAAACCTGTAACCTTGGAGAAATAAACTGATATTTACAAAAGACAAATCATCCCAGGAAACTCATTCCTGCCCTGTTGGGTGTGTGTGTGTGTGTGTGTGTGTGTGTGTGTGTGTGTGTGTGTGGTGGGGGGAGCACATACTTGTGAATAGCAGGAATTCCTCACAGGGGTGCTCTGACCTAGAGGCATGTACAAAGGAAAGGGAGTGGACACTTACTTTGGCCCTTCAGAGAATAATAATTATAAATCACCAACATTCTAATGAACTATGACTTCCTTGGCACTCAGTTCAGATGTGTTGCATAAGATGAATGGAGTTATATACACTGATGGAGGTTGTGGTGTACAGATGGGGAGGGGTCAGAACATAATCAAAGCACATTGTATGAAATCCTTGGTTCAATAATTAACATTTATTGAGCTTTTTTACATTTCATATAACAGGTCTTTTTTTTTTCTGAAAGCCAACCATTATTTAAGTTTTGTGCATTTCATACAAAACTTCCAATCAAATCTAGACCTGTGCCCCTTTCCTTTCCCTCCCCCACCCCACCAGAGCTCATGCATTATGCCAAACCTGTTTTCATCTTTCTCTCAGTCTCTTTTAAAATTCTCTATGCAGAAGTTTACTGTTTCGAGCAGAAGTTCACCATTTCAGTTAGTTCTTTGATCCAGTCTTCTTGTTGTTGTTGTTGTTGTTATTCCCTCCAATTTGCATCACCCCAAAATATGCACATATGCATGCCACATATATCATAGATTTTAGCATCTTCAGCTTATGACTTTTTTCTTTATTTTTAAAAATTTTTTTTATTAATTTTATTTATTTCTGTATGTGTATGAATGCACTGTCTGCATGCAAGTTTGTGCACCTGTGTCGTGCAATGCCGCGGAGGTCAGAAGAGAGTGTCGGATTCCCCTGGAGCTGGAGTTCTCCTGGAATTGGAGTTTCAGACGGTTCTCGGCCGCCATGTGGGTGCTGGGGATCGAACCTGGGTCCTCTGCAAGAGCGGTCAGCACTCTTAACCGCTAGGCCATCTCTCCAGCCTCGATTTTTTTTTCTTTATTAGGCTGAAAGATGTCATGTTTGAAGTCTCCTCCTTGGCAAGCCCATACCACCATTGGTTCTGCCCTTGTGCTCCACACTGGGGTTTTCCCTTCCCATGGTCACCAAATGAGGTCCATTAAGCACCGCGTCCTGTCTTGATCTTCCTGTACTGGTTTCCGTGATACAGCCTGGAGTCCAACAATGTCAGTCTATACTCTGAAGAGGCTGAAACCTCAGTAGTTGCTCAGTTCACAAGCTGGATGTCTCAGCAGTCCCCACCTGGCACTGAAGGTTTGGCGTATTCTTGGAGAGATGTGAATCTTCAGTCCATATTGGAAGGTTAAAAAGCTGTGCCTCATTTGAAGGATTGCAAAAGCAGTGGCAGCCACAGGGTAGCTGCACTTGCCAGTAAGACAGGCAAAACAACAGTTTTTAATTAAATTTAGACCTTTCTCCTAGCTGTGACCCCACCCTCTAGCAGAGCTTATGCATTCCACCATACTTGTTAAGTCCTATTCAGTCAAGGATTGATACCAGATGCTTTTCCATGCAGTCTTCCACTGGAGTCTAGCCACTCTCCCTAACCCTGTGGTAATCATTCTCCAACAATTCCCAGGCTAGGACCTGTCCACCACCACCACCCCCCACTGCTCCGGGCCCTCATCTGATTGTTTTTGCATTAAAAAGATCTCTTTGTCAGTCTTTAATGAAGAAATGAGGATTTTAGTTTCTACATGCCTCCTCTAATGATTTCTGAAGAACACAGATGTGATCATCAGGATTGCTACAGGGAAGTGGCCCAGGCAGTGGTGCCTCCACCCTATCCCCCACCCCCTGCCTGCATCTCCTCATCTGTCATGAGCATTCAATGTATGAGGTGCCATAACTTTTATATCCATAACATTATTGTGTTGAATACTAGATGATTGATGTGGGCCTAAATATGCCTGGGTAGACAGGAGATCCTTCTGAAATAACCTCTAAATGTGCATGGGTAGAGAGAAGATCCTTCTGAAATAACCTCTATTTCTGAATTATATTTTATTGTGTGTTATAAGCCCATACTCAATTAGCAAATCTATTTAAATGGGAAAGGTTACTCTTCAAGCTTTCAAAAGCTCTTGTTAAGATCTCCCTCCACATTCCTTTCTTGTAGTCTTCTGTCCTGACCTGTTCAGACCAGCCTAACAGGAGAGACTTGGCTCCATGTGTGCCCAATGTCTTTCCAAAATGACCAACAATGTCTCCTCCTTCTAATTCCTAGTAAAGCAAAATAGACCTGAGGCCTGTTCCTGATACTGGCTGGCTGAACACTGTATGTGGACAGTTATTGATCAACTGTCTAAGCAGACTGACACAAATTTCAATAAGCAGTAACCTTTCCCCTATTCCAGGTGGCTGCTTAGGAGTGCTGTTGTCCCTTCACCAGGACTAGTAGAGGAGCTCACTGCCTTTCAAGCCTGTCTCTGGGCAGAGGCAGAGCTCTTGTGAAAGCCCAGAGCCAAACTGTGATTTTAGACAGAAATGTGGAGTCTTTTAATGTTTGATTTGCTGTTTGCTTCCCAGCTAATTAAAATTCTCTTTTCCTGGCCCCTAATATGAACTCAAGCATCTCTGAGACTATTGCTGTAACTACCATGGATTAAGAATACTTGTGGGATTGTGTTTGCTGGTCCTGGTTTTAAGCACATCTGACAAGTGAGAAAATAAACAGGAAAAACTAAGCTAAAAGCTGAGCTGGGGGNCCCAAGTGCTAGGATTAAATGCATGTGCCACCATGCCCAGCTTGATGGACTCTTATGACCTTCACTGGCACTGCACTTACAAACATACAGGAACTCCACTCATATATATATATATAGTGTGTGTGTGTGTGTGTGTGTATTTAAAATGTTACTGGTAAATAATACATATACTTTAGAGCCATCTTTCTTTCCTCTCCCTGAGAAATTTTGAGGATACTTTTTGAAAAATAGATGGGTACATGGGAAGTCAATCGACCTTGACAACTATTTCTCAATACTGTCCCAGTCCCCAGTGTTAACTACTGATCCACGAACCAAACCCTGGAATGAGGGATCCTACTGTAAAGGGTAGCATCAAAAATTAATATCCATTCATCTGGTATGAGGCTAAGTCTCTTTTATAGAAGAGTGAGTAATTAATTATAAACAGCTTAGTTTCATCCTTTGTCCTTCTAGGAATTTAGCCTGTAAATGAAATGATTGCATTCAATTTGTTTTCCTTTAAGCACAACCAATTTGATTATGCATTTTGCTTACTTCTGGAAAAAATATCATAATCACTAACGCATTTCTTCATTTGCGGTTGATAATGAAGATGTCCACTTTCATTTCATCTTAGTACTGAGGCCTGTTCTGCTGTGAGAGGCCTCACCTGCAGCTCTGTGGGGGGGGGCTGGTTTCTTTAATTACTCTCTGACTGTTGGGCAAATGCTCCAAGCTGTAGTGGAAAGCAAATAATTGTCTTTTTATCATCATGTCCCTGGGGAATTCATTCTCCTTGTTTACTTCTGTGTGTGGTTGACTGAATAAAGGGTTCTATAATTAGCATACATGCAATCATCCTTGGTCTATCTGGGGCCATAATTAATGCATTAGGAAAAATTTACTGTCAGGGAAATAGGTATTAGCATAAATGAGTTTATTTTACCTGATGAAATGCAGAAGACACCTTTTAAATACAATGTTTATTAAACAGAGCAATAATAGTATCCACTAGTAACATTAGCTCACATCATGAGGAGTGAGGATTATTGTAAACTCCTTCTACGTAATATGCCACCACAACAAAAGCTGATTTGATACCTTAATAAATAGCCATAGATGTAAAATAAGGGGAATTAATTCATCTTTCATCTTGCTCTTGCTTCTTTAATAATTATTATAATTTTGTTTGCAATTTTCCTAGGCTTGGTAACTATAAAAAAACCAAAACCTATCAACTAGGGATTGATCCTCCCAAATAGATCAGTAATCAGTTCAACACCCCCACAAATGTGCCCAGGGGCAGCCTGATCTAAACAAGACCTTGACTGAAACCTTCTCAGGTGATTCTAGGCTGTGGCCGGTTGACATTTAAAATTATGAGAGGAGCACCAGCTTCCGTCTGTACAGGGAAAGGGAAGTGTGTGACGTCAGACACAGAAGGGGCAAAAGTTGGAGAAGTAAAGGCTTGGCTGCCAGGGCACATAAAACATCTTTCGCTGAAGACTGCCTTCACCTGTCACCCATGTCCAAGTGCGTGTTCAGGCTCTCAAGGCCAGCACTCTTACCAGCTGAGCCATCTGCACAGAGGCTAACTTGCGTCTTCTTCCTACTCACACATTTACGGTTTCTTGACGGGCTCCAAGGTCGTGCAGCCGACCTTTTCAACATCAGCTCCCCAGTTCCTTTTCCTCCTCTCCCTTGCTCTACCTGCAAGTGCTCCATCTTCTCGGAAGTGGATGAACCCTAGTCTATGTCCTCTCTCAAGAAAGCTTCTGATTCCACTCACGGTTCCAGGAGTTTCCGTGTTCCCAGCACTCCCAGCCAACACCCACCTCACGCCATCCTGCCACATTTGCAGCCTTCCTTCAATCCCTCCCTTTCACTTTCATCTTTCCATCTCATACATGATGCTCGCCCTTAGCCTCATCAGATTTTTCTCCCTTTCTGACCTGGTCTTCATAGCTGATCATCGAAACCACTCACTAACCCAAGCTTCCCATCCCTGCTTACTCTTGCATTGATGCACCTTCTCTCTAAGACATGGACTCACTCAACTGTTCTCAGATTCTGAACATTTCTGGTGAATCAGACACTGGGTTACAAACATTACTCCCAAGAGAGAACATTAATGTCTGTGGAATTTTCCAGAAAGGCTGTGCAGCCTATCCCAAGATAATCTCCTGACAATGTTTCCCTTTGTTTTCAAATGGTTTAATAGCCTCTCAATAATCCATTTAGATGATTTATGTGACCCAAAAATGTATATACCTGTGTGTAAGTATCTCGTCAGCATTAGATGCTATTGTGCATATAGATTAATATGTGGATCAGGATCTCCAAAATAAACAACTTGAAAAGAGAGGGGATTTAAAAGTTAGCAAGCTTTAGAAATCTGGTTCATAAAGACAAATACAGTTCTTATACTGCAGTGTGTCTCAGAGAGTATGATTTCTATTCTTTATATTTAGGAGATCTGGATAGCTGCAGAATTTCTAAATTTTATTTCACTGAGGAGACTTCTTAGTAAAAATCATCTAAGACTTTGCTATTTTGCAGACCATATATTCCATTGTAAGACATTTATTTGTAGAGTCCATTAATAGACACTGTTGTTTGTCCTATTAATAGACAGAAAGGGTGGCCTAGAACTCAACTTATCAATAGTCTTACTGGTTAACAAAATGCTATGTGAACACAAAATGTTATTCAGATGAACAAAGCACTAAGTAAACAAACTATCTCCAAGCATAGGACAGAACCACTCAGCATTGGGGGAAAGTAATGCCCTGCAGAAAACTCACCTATTCATAATCGTTGACATAAAATCAATGATCTGTGAAAAATAATCTATGATAAAATTAGAAGAATGTTTATCCCAGAAGGGGAAGCATTGATTGACCAGGGTCATGAGCCTTTCTAGAGTTAAAACATTGAGTAGCAACAATTCCAGAAATTTCTTTTATTGAAACACATCAAATAGTACACTGAAATCCAAGTATCTATTTCACAGTAGAGAGATATTTTTAAAAAGAAAATTCTGTTCAGTTAGACTTGATAAGCCTTTGTTAAAATAGTTTTTACTCAGCGAAGCAGAACAATACTGATGAGAATAATAAAACGATGTGGGTTTTCCAAGTGCCCAGCACTCTGCAGATGGCAGGCGCTGCCATTTCCATTTCCTACTCAGTATCAAAGACAGAGAAAACTTTCTTTTACCTCGGTGTCACAGTTGCCTTCAGTTGTCAACTTGATTCACCTGGGAAGAAGGATGGGCCAGTCCCTGAGGCATTTTCTAAATTGCTAGCCCTGTCCACTGTGGACAGTGCCATCCCTGGGTAAGTGGGCCTGGGATGTACAAGAAAAATATGTGAGCAAGCAAGGTTAAATAAGCCATTGAGCAGTGCTCTTCTGAGGTCTCTGCTTCCATTCCTTCCTACCTCCAGGTTCCTTCTTTGAGCTCCCGTATGAGCCAGGTCCTCCCCAGGTCTCTCTGGGTGAGTGTGTTTCATTTCTGCAACATAGAATCAAACAGACTACCAAGAAAATAGATACAATTGCCAGATTTGAGAACTGATGCTTATTTGGGCGCCCAGTGCTGGAGAAGAGGGGGACTGACCTAGCAGGTTTGGGAACCAGTCATGCTCTGCTTCCTGTGCATTTGCTCCATGCTCCTCTTTCCACCAGGCCT
This sequence comes from Rhizomys pruinosus, assembly GCA_009823505.1. NCBI lineage: Eukaryota > Metazoa > Chordata > Mammalia > Rodentia > Spalacidae > Rhizomys > Rhizomys pruinosus. The sequence continues at coordinate 1,069,439 of VZQC01009646.1, read as the reverse complement.
TGGCTATGATGGATAAGATCAACTTTTATAAGTTCCCTTGGTCACAGTGTTTAATCACAGCAACAGAAAAGTAACTAATACAGTAGTTGGTACCAGAGAGTAGACAGCTGAGACATCTCCCAAGTACAGCTACACACAGAGAGTGGTACCAGCCCAGGAAAGAGACGCATGTGCACAGCAAAGCTGGAGGGGCTGAGCCATCTACATCCTCTGGAAGTCAAGTCCCAGAAGTCGCACATGGAGCTACTGAGCTTGGTGTTTGCCCTGCTGATTTTCGGTCTTTTTTTGGTCCAGTATTTCCTCACTATGCCTCTATTCCTCCCTTTTGGAATGGGAATGTGTATTCAGTTCCACTGTATGTTGGGAGTATGTAATTTGTCTTTTGATTTTATAGGAACTTACAGGTAAGAGATTGGCCTGTGTCTCAGAATAGACTTTGGACTATAGACTTTGAATAGCATTGAGATTGGTAAAGACTATGGGGACTTGTAAGGTTGGATTAAATGCCTTTTTGCATTTTATATGGTCTTTTATTTATTTATTTATTTATTTTTTATTGATGCTTTGTGTATTTCATACATCATTATCCAATTCAGTTCAGGCATATTTCCCCTTCCCTTCCCCCCATCCCACCCCACCCCATCCCAGATCGTGCATTCTGCCATGACTGTCCTGCATCTTTCTCTCAGTTTTTTTTTNAGAAAATAAAACCATTCTGGAAGGAACTGAATGACAATGATAACTCAACACCCACAGCCCAAAACTAGGGACACTTTAACGCAATCCTTAAGAGAGAAGTTTATAGCTCTAAGTGCCTACATTAAAAAAAAACAGAAAGAGCAAAGTGAATTTGATCTAACACTTGCAGCTAAAAATACTTGAAAAAAAAAATATGAACCCTAAACGGAGCAACAAGAAGAAATAACAAAAATCAGAGCAGAGAGAGCATCAATTAAATAGAAACAAAGAAAACTATCAAACGTCAATGCATCCAAAAGTTAGTTCTTCGAGAGAATAAACAGGATAGACCGACCTCTTAGCCCCAGTTAACCAAAAAGACAAGAGGGGAACAACTCCAAATCAGTCGAATCTTTGATGAACGGGGAAATATCACACCACACAATTGAAAAACGATTCCAGACCATCATACGGCAACAATACTTTAAAAACATTTACTCTACTAAAGTTTGAAAACCTAGAAGAAAAGACTGGATGAATATCTTAAATACTGGGAATCACCAAAGCTCACACACCAAAGAGATCGACAGCTTAAAAAACCAATAATATACGGAAGAAGTTGAAGATGTAATGAGTAGCCTCCCAACCAAAAAATGCCCTGGCCCCAGAAGATGGTTTCCAGCAGAATTCTATAAAATATTTCAAAACGAACTTACAACCATTACTTACTCAAATTGTTTTAGAAGGATACAACACGGAGGGAGTTCTCCAGATTCCTTCTATGAAGCCAGTCTCACTCTAATACCAAAACCAGGTAACGATTAAACCAAAAGAAAGAAACTATAGACCATCTCCCTCATGAACACAGATGCCAAAAATTCTTAAACAGGGATACTGGCAAATCACATACAAGCCCACAGAAGACGGATCATCCATCAGGACCAAGTTGGCTTCATACCAGCGATGCATAGATGGTTCAATATACAAAAATCAAAAAACATCATCAATCATATAAATGGACCTGAAGACAAAAAAACACACATTATCATCTAAATTGATGCAGAGAAAGCCCTTGACAAAATACAGCATCCCTTCATTTTGAAGTCTTGGAGGGAATTGGGCTGCCGGGATCAATTCTCAATGTAATCAAAGCCATTATACAGGAAACCCACAGCCAATCTCATTCCTAAATGGGGAAAACAACAGAAGTGTTCCCCTTAAAAGGTAGGAACTGGCAAGGCTGCCACCATCAACAACCGCTCTTCACTATATTGCTTGAACCCTTGGTAGGGCAATACGGCAAGAAAAGGAAATTTTAAAGGAGTTCTAAATTGGAAAAGGAGGGAAGGTCAAAACTTATCCCTTTTTGCTGATGTATGATTGTCTACTTAAAGTATGCTAAGAACTCCACTAAGAGAAAACTACTAGAAATGACTAACAGCTTCGGTAAAGTGGCAATACAAAAAATTCTAGAAAAATCAGTAGACTCTCTTTACACCAACAAATCACGCAACTGAAGAAGGAATACAAGGAAAACCTTCCCACTCACAATAGCCTTTCAATAAAATACAATTAAAATTAGTAGGAACACACCTAACCAACGACACCAAGGATCTCTACAACAAAACTTTTAAACCCTGAAAAAGGAAATTGAGGGGAATGACATAAGAAGGGGGGGGATGGACCAAACCTCCCATGCTCATGATTGGGAAATACATATAGTAAAAAATGTCCATCTTACCCAAAAAACTACTGTACAGCTTTAATGCCAATTCCCCCAATTAAAACTCCCCAAGAGTTTCTTTCACAGGCTTGGAAAAAAAAAAAATATCCTCAATTTCATTTGGAAAAAAAACAAAAAAGAACCCCAATTATCACCCAAAGCAAACCGAGTTGAAAAGAGCAATACAGGGGGGGAGGGGATGGATCGCTTTATACCAGACATTCCAAACTATACTACAGTGCACTTAGTTTCATAAAACAAACAGCCTGGTACTGGCACCAAAAAACAGACCAGTGACCATGGAATAAAAACTGAAGGTCCAAAACCGAGCCAATCACAATTTCAGCCACCTCATATTGACCAAGGGGGCCAAAAGACACAGTGGAGGAAAGACAGCTCTTCAGTAAGTGGTTGTTGGCAAAACTGGATCCCAACTTGCAGAAGAATGAAATTAAAACCTCTCCTCTCACCTGCACAAAAGTCAACTACAGATGGATCAAAGACTCAACGTGAAACCCCCAAAATAACACTGCGATGATAGAAAAGAAACTTGGCAGCAGATACAAGACATAGCTGTAGGAAAAAACTTTATAAATAGACCGCAGCTGGCACAAGAAATTAGATCGCTAATTGACCAAATGGGACCTCATTAAACTAAAAAAATTTCTGTACATCAACAAGAAACAATAAAGGAAGTGGAAGAAGAAAAACCCACAGAGTGTCGAGGAAGGGAAACCTCACAGCAGATACATCTGGACAAAGCATTAATTTCCAGGATATTTCAAAGCTACTCAAAAAACAAAGAAGAAAGAAAAAACAAATGCACTCACTCAAAAGATGGAGCAAAGATCTGACTAGAGACTTCACACAGGAGGCAATAGAGATGGCCCTGAGACAGAAAACATCTTAAGAAGTGTTCAACATCACCAAACATTAAAGGAAGCACATGCAAATTAAAACCACTCTGAGATTTCATCTTACTCCAATAAGCCTGGCTAAGGATCAGGACTATGAATGATACCAAAGTGCTGGAGAGTTTGTGGGGAAGGGGAACACTATCCCCACTGCTGGTGGGAATGTAAACTTGTACAGCCACTATGGGTAAAGCAGTGGAGAACCCTTAGAAGGCTCAAAATGAGCCTGCCCATTTGATCCCAATTATACCACTCCTGGGTATATACCCACAAGACTCATCTTACTGCAGAAGGCATAACATGCACAGGCTATGTTATTGCAGCTCTGTCACAATAGCAAAAAGCTGGAACCAGCCCATGTGGCCCTCAACTGCCGAGTGAGTGGATAGAGAAAAGTTGGTACATGTATACAATGGAGTTCTATGCAACGCGAAAGAGGGACAAACATCATGAACTTTGCAAGTAAGTGGATGGAGCTAGAAAGCATTATGTTAAGTGAAGTTCAACACCCGCCCAGGAAAAACAAACGACAACTGGTGTCCTTCATATGTGGTGCTAGTGCCATCCCCAGGTATAAATATCTCTCATGGAGAGGGATGCATAGTAAAAGAACAACAAACAGAAAGACTGCATCCGGGAAACTGGTGAAATGGTGAATTGGGAAAAGGGGGGGGAGGGGGCGGGAGAGGGAACGGGTTGTATATTCGATTAATGCATATTCAGGTGACATGAGTTCAACAAGTATCCAGTTTTCCCCATACTCTGTCTACAGGTTAAATAGTGTTTTAGGACTCCGTTAAAGTAATAAGGTTGGTGGTTTGTTGTGGTGTTTTTGGGAAGTGGTTTGGTGGGTTGGGGGGGTGGTTTGGAATTTTGTTTTTGGGGGGTGTAATGGCGTCTGGTATGTTAATTATTTTTTTTTTTTGGTTTTTTTATATTTTTTTCTTTTGTTTGCTATTTTTTTTGTACCTTTGTCTTGGGGGTGTGGTGGGTATATTACAAAACACATTGGTTACAGGCTCTATAAAAACAGTAATGCACTGCAGTTAAAATGGAGATACTACATTTTTTCTTCTTTTTTTGCTGTTGTCCACGTTTGTTCTACATTAAAATCGTATAACAATAGCTTTGGATTGGCACATACAAACGTTCTCTCTATATTTTTGTTGTGTATGGTATCACTCGTAGCATTCTCTCTTAGCCTATAATGATGACTTAACGGATTTGAGGTCTCTTGAGCCCAGCTGCAGGTGCCGGGGGGCGCGGGGTGAAAGAGCCCCCCCCCCCCCCGCCGCCAACTGAGATTACGAATAAGGATCTGAAGGAGGCAAGCAACAGCCCGCCTTCAACCCGTGAAGAGGCCTTCATTCTCAGGGACTCACATTGGAATACAGGCAAGAGAAGCCCATATGCCCGGATCACGAAGCAGAAACTACTGGAAAGGTGAGGATAATCCCATGCCAAGGCTTTACTAACCCTATGGATGACTCTGCAGTGGGATCCCCGGGGATGCCCCAGGACCCAGACATCAGAAACACACACAATTGGCAACATACTTAAAGAACTACAAAATCATTAAAGAAAAATTAAAGAAACTAAGAAAAGAGAAAAAGAGAAGAGGACCGAGCGAGAGAGAATGACAAACTCCGGGAGGAAGTGGAAACATGAAAAGATCCCATTGCTGAAAAAAGAAAAAGAAACCAAACCAGCAAACAAAGAGGCTACAAAAAGAGACCGAGAAGCTCCAAAAAGAAATAGGGGTGGGAAACAACACTAAAGAGAAATCTTAAGAGGAAAAGAAAAAGGAATTCAGAACACTCCACTGACAGTTCAAGAAGGAAAGGAAATGAAAAAAGCCTCGAAGAGAATGGAGGAACCAGAACAAAGAATATCAGATCTGGGAAGAAACACAGGCAATTCAAAAACAAACTCAGAAAGATTATGAAAAAATTAAAAATACACAAAAATGGGACCAACCAGGAAAGTAGTGGGACACTATGAAAAGACCAAACTCTCACGCATAGGAATAGAGAGGAGGAGAAGAATCCCAAGAGGAAGTATTGACAGATCTTCAGAATAATAGATGAAAACTTCCCCAAACTAAAAATAGGACACCCATCAAATATAAGAAGCACATAGACACCCAAACAGACAAGATCAGAAAAGAAAATCCACACGGCACATCATAGTTAAACGCATGATCCCAAAACAAAGAAATTCTTAAAGCGACAAAGAAAAACAACAAAAGTGACAAAGGGGGAACCTACAGAATAACACTGACTTCTCAGCCTGCAAACCATGAAAGCAAGAAGAATGGAGCAAAGCATTCCCAGTGTTCGAGCAATGGATGCCAGCCCAATACTTATACCCATGCAAAAAATGTCACATCAATGTAGGAAGGAGAGCGGAAGATCTTCCAGACATAAACAAGAAGATGAATACATTCATCGGAACAAACCAACTCCACTCAAAATACCTTGAAGCAATCAAAGGCCAACAGAAGAAGGAGCAAACCAACCCCAGCAACTCGAAGGAGAAATCAAAAAAGCATAATGCAGAAGTAGAAACACAAACCCAAACCCGCAGATGGATATAAGGCAAAAGGAAGAAACTCAAACCTATCAGTCATAAACCTTAAATATTAATGGACTAAATTTACCAATCAAAAGACATCATAGACTGTAGACTGGTTTAGGAAACAGAATCCATCGCTATGCTATCTGCAAGAAACACCTCTTACCTTCAAGGACATGCACCACCTTAAAGGTGAAGGGATGTAAAAAAATATTCCAGCAAATGGTACCTCCAAAAAAAAGAAAAAAATAACTCAAAACAAAACAAAAAAAAAAAAAAAAAACAAAAAAAAGACAAAAAAAAAAAAAAAAAAAAAGGGAAAAAAAAAAAAAAAAAAAAACATAAAAAAAAAAAAAAGAATAGGACAAAGAAAGAGCAGGTGTTGCTACTTAATATCGAAAAATAGACTTCAAAGCTAAAAGAAATCCAAAAGAATGAGACCAAAGAAGCCATTACATTTGTTCATCAAAGGAAACAAAGCACGATTAAAGATTCACAATTATAATATATATCGCCCAAAATCTGGTGCACCAAACTTTATAAAGCACATTCTTCAGACCCTACAAGCCAGATCTAACCCCAGCACACTATGTAGGGGACTTTCAGATACCCCACGATTCCACTATGATAGGAATACAACAGCGACAAAGAATAAACCAGAGAGACATCTTTGAACTAGAATGACGATACACCAAATAGGAACTCACTAGACCTCTACGAATATCCACTCAAACCAGAGAATACCTTTTCTACTCAACACCTCCACGAACACTTCTCCAAAATAGACATATCACCTGGGACACAGAGAAAGAAAAAGAAACCTCTACAAATAGCAAAAAGATTGAAATATCTCATGCATTCTAGTCAGGACCACAGTGGCAATAAACTCAATATCAACACAGGACAACGCTACGCCCTACAAGAACACATGGAGGACTAAACAACACCTCTGCATAATGAATGGGTCAAGGAAGAAGATTAAAGCAAAGAAATTAAAACCATTTTCTGGAACTGATGACACTGTATCAAATACAACCACAGACAAACTTATGGAACCTTAAAAGCATCCTAAGAGGGCAATATTATTAGCTCAGGTGCCTACATTAAGACACAGAAAGAGCACAATGAAATGATCTTAACACTGACAGCTAAAAACACTTGAGAAAGGGACCAACAAGATGAACCCTAAATGAGCAGACCAAAGAAGAAAAAAACAAAAAATCAGACACGAGAATTCAAGAAATAGAAAACAAAGAAACTATACAAAAAATCAATGAATGCCAAAAAGTTGTTCTGAGAAGAATAAACAAGATTAGACAGAAAAGACCTTCTTTAAGCCCGCCCAAGTTAACCAAAAAGAAAGAGGAGGAACAAACTCCAAAATCAAGTACATCGTGATGAAAGAGGGAAATATCACAACACAAGGAAAAGATCAAGACAATATACTGGGACATACTTTCAAAGAACCTATACTTCTACTAAGTTTGAAAACTCTACAGAAATGGTATGAATTCTGAAATCTGGGAAATCACCCAAGTAACCAAGAGAGATGGTTTAACCAAGCCTTTAAACTAAGACAATTTAGGACATAAATATGAAGCATGTAGATAGGAAAAAACCTCAACACAACAAAAAAAATGCCCAGGCCCAAGATGGTTTCACCAGCAGGAATTCTATAAACATTTCAAAAAGACCTACAACCATTACCTCTGAAATTGTTAGAAGGATACAAACAGAGGGTAACTCCCAGAATTCCTTCTATTGAAGCCCAGATCACTCTGATACCAAACCGGTCAAAGATACAACAAAAAGAAACTATGACCCAATCTCCCTCATGGAACACACGATGCCAAAATTCTAAACAGGATACTTGGCAAATCGATTACAGACCCAAGTAAGAAGATAATCCATCAGGACCAAGTTGGATTCATTACCAGAGATGCAGGGGGATGGTTCAAAATTAGCACGAAAACTCAATAAAACATTCACAGAAAACAAAATGGACTGCAAAGGACAAAAACCACACCATCATCGCAATTTGAGCGGAAAAGCCTTTGACAAAACTACACCGCATCCCTTCATGCTTAAAGGTCTAGAGAGGAATTGGATTGGAGGGATTCATTCCTCAATGTTACTAAATGCCATATATACAGGAAACCCACATGCCAATATCATTACCTAAATGCGGGAAATGACGGAAAACAGTTCCCTTTAAAGGTACGGAACTTGCGCAAGGCTGTCCGCCCTCACAACTCCTCTTCAATATATGCTATTGAAACCCTGTAGGGCAATAAGGGCAAGAAAAGCGTAAATTAAAGGAGTCAATGGGAAAAGAGGAAGCCAAACTATCCCTATTTGCTATGATATGATTGTCTATATAAGAGTTGCAAAAACTCCACCAGAAAACTCCTAGAAAGAATTAAGAGCTTCAGCGTAAAGTGGCAGGATACAAAATAACTTAGAAAAATCAGAGCCTTCTTTCCACCAAAACAAACAACTGAAGAAGATATCAAATCAGAAACCTAACTCAAAATTAGCCAAAAAAAAATAAAAAAAGATACCTAGGAACAAACCTAACAAAGACACAAGATCATCTAACTAAAATCTTTAAAACCCTTAAAAAAGGAAATTGAGAAGACTCAGCAAGATGGAAAAACCTCCATTGCTCATGGATTGGAGAAATAAAATTGTCAAAAATGTCCATCTTTACCAAAACTAGCCTGTACTAGATTAATGCAATCCCAATCAAAATCCCCAAGAGTTTCTTCCAGGTTTGGAAAACAAAAGTATCCTCAAATTCATTTGGAAAAACAAAAGACCCCGAATTAGCCAAATCACCCTGATTGAAAAGTAGCTACAGGGGGATCGCTTATACCAGCGTCAATAAACTATACTAGCAGAGCTATAAGTCATAAAAAAACAGCCTGGTACACTGGCACAAAAACAGACCGTCTACCAGTGGAACAAAACTCGAGATCACAAACTTGAGCTCATACAATTTCAGCCACTTTCATATTTCCAAGGGGGACCCAATGAGAAGAACCACAATGGAGGAAAGAAAACATCTTCAGGTTCAAGTGTGTTGGCAAAACGGATCACCACTTGCTAGAAGAATGAACATTAAACCTCTACCTCTCGCCTCTGCACAAAAGTCAAAATCAAGATAGGATCTAAAGACCTCAAACGTGAAACCCCCAAACACTGAAGGTGATAGAAAAAAAGTTGGCAAGAGAATCAAAGACTAGGCGTGAAAAAGACTTCCTAAATCAGACAGCAGCTGACGAGAAATTAAGAGTCGATAATTGACAAATGGGACCTCATTAAACTCAAAAATTTCTGTACTAAAATGCAAACGAACTAATAAGGAAGTGGAGAGAACCCCACAGAGTGGGAGAGAAACCTTCACAGCAGATACATCTGACAAAGTATTAATTTCCAGAATATACAACTACCAAGAAAACAAGAAGAAAGAAACAAATGAACCGACCCTCCATAGATTGGAGCAAAGAATCTAATCAGAGGACTTCACAGAGTGAGGAAATTAGAGTTGCTCGAGAAACACCTCAAGAAGTGTTCAATTTCATCATAATATTAAGGAAATGCAAATCAAAAACCACCTGGATTTATTTCATTTCCTAGTAACGACTGGCTAGATGCAGAATAGAAATGATTACAGGTGCTGGAGAAGGTTGTGGGGAAATGGGACACACTCATCCATCTGTGGTTGGAATTGTAAACTCGTACAGCCACTATGAAAGCAGTGTGGAAGAACCTTGAAGACTAGAATGACTGCCATTTCGAACCAATTAACCACTCCTGGGTTCATTACCCTATAAGACTCACTTACTGCCCAAAGATACATGCAAGGCATGTTTATTGCAGGCTCTTTCACAATAGCAAAAAGCTGAGAACCAGACCAAAGGTGCCCCTCAACTGAGATGGATCAGGAAATTGTTGGTATACCAGTTCTACCACCTGGAGTTCTATGCACGCAGGTTAAAGAGGACGATGACATCAGAACTTTGCAAGTAAAAATGGACTGAGAGCTTAGAGGACATTCATGTGTGAAGTGATAGTAACACAGTCCAGAAAAAACAACCGACAATTGGTGATCCCTCATTGTGTGCGCAAACCAGTTAGTCTGTAGCCCTGCGCTTTAAAAGCCAGTTACATAATATGTTCATGGAGGGATCAAGTAAAAAGCCAACAACAACAGAAAAAGTACTGCCTATCAGAAAATGATGAAAGTCTGAATTGGAAGTGAGGGCGAAAACACGTGGCTAATTCGATATGCATACGGGTCATGAGTAACAAGATCAGTCCCCATGATACAGGATATGTCTCAGTAAAGGAATATGGTACTTATGAAACGAGATGAAGCGTTTCAGCTCTAAATCAGGTAATGCATCTGAGCTTAAGACGTGGGAGAATATATAGCTGTGCGAACAGTGGTCTAATTAATTGTATAACAATAGTTGGATGGCACATAACAAAATGCTCAATTGTGGTTTAGATTATACATTCACAAAGAACAACAAAAAAAAAAATGTTTGCTCCCAAGTAATCACATTACAGTCACCAAACAGCATGGGGCATTTATGAAAACTGTGCCTTGATTCCACCCTATTAGGTATTGTATATTACAACTGCCTTTTGGAGACCCTGGGTCAAAAACAACCCACCCCCCCAAAAAAAGAAAAAAAAAATGGGGGGCGGATACAGATAGAAATGAACACCTCTCTGTCAAAAACCTTGCCAAGTCAAATCTTAAAACTAACGTGGAGAAAAGATTTGTTATGTTCAACAGGTCAAAATCGTCACCAACTTAACGGCTTGAAAGAAAGATACAGCTTTGCATCGAGTAAATTGTTACCATGAAAGTGCAACAGAAAGGTTTGGCCCATCTGAACATTGAAAGGAAGAAAAGCCTCAGATGCTACAAACATCAAACCCCTCTTGGATCCTACTTGTAACAACTATTTACAATGAGTCCTAATGAAACCTTACCTTCTAGGTGCCAACAAAGGTTTTAATACAAGGGATTTTCTTACCTCCCCCCATAGAACAAGGAGAAATATGATGATAAGGTCGTTCTCCAACTGTAAATTGGAGCCAACTGTTATAGAGGTAATCTTTAAAAAACTGGGTTTATAAAACTGCCCTCTTAATTGACTAATAGACATGGGAAATGTGAAAAGATTATTCTCTATTCAGAACCAAAGATAATACTAAAGTCTCCTTAATCTATGCACTTAAGCAAAATATATTAATGCAGGAGCTCTGACATCAGCAATGATTATTCCACCAAGGAGATGGCTGGCCAGGGGATCCAAGCCCCCACAAAAAGTAAAGGTTCCTTGCCTCTAAACTGGGATACCTGCAAGAAGAGAGGCGATAAGGCCCTGCTTCGAAGACCTGATGTTAACATGGGAAAAGATCTATCGAGACCACACCTGCAAGTGTACAGATGGTCCTCTGGATACCAGAGAGTTGTTACCAAAGGCCACTATACCAAAAAAACAAATATGGGTCTCCTTGAGTCAAGCAAGAATCCACCGTCAACCAGGCTTACCCTTTCACCTGCCTGGAAAATACTGTGCAGCAGAGGTACCATTATGCCTGTATATCCCAAATCAATTGGCTATGGCTCTCTCCTTGGAGGAATACTAACCACGGCCGATGCCACAAGCTTGCCCTCTAGTGGTCAGGAGATGTTTAAGCCACGAGTAACGACCCTGGCATATTTACGAAAAAAAATGTAATTCATGAGATACATACCATCCAAATATCTGTGCTCATACCAAGGTAGTAAGTAAACCTATGATAACAATCATACCTGTTTAAATACCTATATATCAATTGCTTGTGCTTCATTGGACGGGATTGAAAGGTTATTCCTGGACACACACTTCATCCCATGAAAAAAAAAAAAAACAGCAAAGTGACCAAAGACCAGACAACAGCTCCAGAGAGAAAGTAGATGTTTTCTTATGTCCACCTGTCGCCCTTGTCTAAGCCCGGGAAAAATTGCAGAAGAGGGGCATGCGTAGTGGACATGTTAAGCGGGCTGTGTATTAGGGGTGAATGGTTGAAACTACACCGCAGTAGCTGGACACTCATTTGATCAAACTTGATTGAACATAACAAGCCCGCCCCACCCCCCCCCCTCGTGATGGTGGACCAAGGGGCTGTGTGTTTGCGGCACAGCTGCCTGCAGATTGGTTTTGCATTGAAGGATTCTTGTACTCATTAATTAACACCTTTGACAAAAATGAACCTTCTGATGCTTTTTTCCCTTTCCTCCTCCTTTTTTTTATTTTTTATTTTTTTTTTTATGGTGTATTGACTTGCCTAGGTTTCAGGTTTTCAATTTTATGTATATATTGAATGTTGGAAGCCCAAGTCAGTCTTCTTTTTCTGTTCTGAAGGTTCTCCAAAAGGAAGACCACTTAGATTTTCAGTAATTCCCATTGGCGGGGTGGCAGGGGGGGGATTGCCCACCTGACCTAGCCCGTGCCCCGGTACCTCTGGGACAGGGACCCCGGAAAGAGGGCTCAGAGCCAAGACCCTCTCCCAGCCGCCCCTGTGCCAGACGACCCCACCTGTAGCTGTGTACCTGCCCTGCTTGCACAAGTTATGGCATCTTGCCTGCGACTCAGGAGCCTGCCCACCATTTTATATGGTCTTGAGCCTATGAGGAACAGGGAGTGGAATGTGGTGGTTTGAATGAGAATGTCCCCATAGGTAGGCTTCAAGTATTCAGGCATTTTGTCCCCTGGTGGTGGCACTGTTTTGGGAGATCTTAGAAGTTGTGGCCATGCTTGTCACTGGGGGCAGGCTTACAGATTTCTTAAGCCTTGAGGGCCCTCCTGTCCCTCTCTGCTTCTTGCACCTGCCTGAAGATGTGACCTCTCTCTTGTCAGTCCTCTTTCTACTCCAGCTTCCTCTTGTCACCATGCACCCTCACACACACACTGCACTTGATGCCATGATGGACTCTGATTCCTCTAGAACAATAATCTCAAATAAACTCTCCCTTTTATATGTTCCCTTGGTCATAGGGTTTTATTACAGCAACAAATAAGTAAGTAACACAGCATCCCCTTAGGGTGTGATGTGGTCCTTTCTCTAGGACCAAAGCCTGACAGGGTCTGCATCTGGCCAGCTTCAGGGAGCAGAGCCATATGAAGAAAGTATCAGTGGTGAGCACTATGGCAGACAGAACAAACAGCTGGTGGTTCAAAGCACAGCTGAGAGTGTCGATCTGAAAACTGATGTCTGGGAGCTCCAGCCAGGAACACGCTGATGAAGTAGATTACTAATAACAGGATTTGTATCATGGTTGTGAGAATTAACCATGTGAAAACAGCTCAAATCCTTACAACAGTTTCCAGCTCATAGTCAGTGGTTGATAAAGATTGAATTTTAGGATCACAATATAGTTCCATCAATTCAGTTTCATTTGGTTCTTGTAATAATCTTAAGAGGCAGCCTTTGGGGCTAGAGAGATAGCTCAGTGGTTAAGAGCAGTGACTGCTCTTGCAGAGGACCCAGGTTCTATTCCCAGCACCCACATGGCCGCTAAGAACCACCTTTAAGCTGGGCGTAGGGACACGTGCCTTTAATCCTAGCACTCAGGAGATAGAGGCAGGTGGATCTCTGTGAGTTCAAGGACAGCCTGGTCTACAGAGTGAGTTCCAGGCCAGCTGGGACTGTAGGGAGACTTAAAAAAATAAAGAGGCAAACTTTTATCTGCCTACTACACAAGATTCACAAAAGAAGTTCAAAGAAATCAAATATATCACCATCTCAATAAATGTTTCAGCATGTGCAGGTCAGAGACCAGAGGACTAATCTTACTTGACTTGCCCAACAACATGCAGACCTGAGAACAGGGACTATGAGAACTTAGAAAAAAAAAAAAAAAAGAAAGAAAGAAAAAACTATCCTCCTGTCAGACTGGACAGACCTTCCCAAAGTGTTGTTACAAAAACAAGTATGGGCTGGAGAGATGGGTCAATGGTAAGAGCATTGGCTGCTTTTGCAGTTTGATTCCCAGCATCTACATGGCAGCCAACAACCATCCATAACTCCATTTCCAGGGGATCCAATGCCCTCTTCTGACCTCTGCGGGCTCTATTTGACATGGATGCTCTGACCTACATGGAGGCCATGTATACATATAAATATAGGAAAAATAAATAAATAAATAAAATATCTTTAAAAATAAAAATGAAGCAAGTATCCTAATAATGGAAATTGTATAACATAATTTTATTTTAGTTAAAAATCTTTCCTGATCAATTTATATAACTTTGTTGGTTTTCTTCTTTGACTCATGAGAAAAATGATTTATCATTTTTCATATAATTTATTTCTAGAGTCTAAACTCTGCTTAGGCTTCTGTGAGCACAGACACCATTAATGTTCCTGAGACCAAACAGAAGCTCCCTTCCTGCCTCAGAAATGCTGTCCTCACATGTAATTGTCTGCAGTGTATCGTTATACAGCTCAGCATTGCTGACATGAAGATTCCCCATTCTACAGACTCTAAAGTTCTCAATATTTTTAATATGAGCAAATAAGAGATTTCACACCTGGACTCATATCACTGTGAAAGTGCAGTTTCTCTAAAATCATGGTATAAGATTAACTTTAGTTAGTCTCAGCATGGAACAGAAATGCATGTCCTGTTTAATTTTAGTCTCATCTCTAAGATGTCATTAGATGAATAAATAATCCAAAAATACAAAAATAATCTGAAATGTGAAACACAGCTGATGCCAAGTGTGACAAGAGACTTTCAGTCTATACTGTGTGTGTAAGCTTGTGTGTGCAAGTGCATGTGTGTGCATGTGTACACGTATGTAAGTGTCTTTCCGCACATGCATGTAGGTGTCTGGAGGGCAGGTGTCAGCCTCAGGCACTGTTCCCTCAGGTGCTGTCCACCTTGTGTACTTGAGAAAGGGTGTCTCACGTGGTGCCACCCACACCTGGCTCCTTCTTAGATGGTTTCTGGGGATTAAACTAGGGTCCTAATGCCACTGAGATGGGCACTTTCCTGCTTGAACCATCTCCTCAGCCCTCAGTCTGTACTTATGGAGGTCACATGATCCAGGACCCATTCTTTTTCTCTGTCGTCTCTTTGCTTGTTCATCCCTGGGAGGAATTTCAGCAGTATTGCTCAATTGCTAAAATGATGGCAGATAAGGCAGGCTTTGGCCATTAGCACCAGAAGGTAGTGAGGGCCAAGGCATACATAGATACAGATGACCTTTGATCACCAACGACACTGGAGATGTAGCTTGTATGCGACCTCCTTGGAAAAGTGGGGCATGAGGAAGAAAGCTTGATGGAAGGAGAGGAGGCTCAGAGTGCATTCAGAGCTCATTGAACATCATAATTTTATACTGGAAGAGACTGGCATAAGGTTATTGACTGGACCTCCCAGACACCCACTGAGATGGATGAAGTCACAGAGACAGCTTTGGGTGACTTCTGCCTCATTCCCACTCTCCCATGTCTTCAGAATGTGGAGCATTCAGACCAGGTGGTTTTAAAACATAATTTATTACTTTTGTTTATGAGTAAATTGCCAGTATGTAAGTGCACCCATGTTATGCAACATCCTTGAAAGTAAGAAGGTGGTATTGGATCCCCTGGAACTGGAGCTACTAAGAGTTGTTAGGTGCCATGTGAGTATTGGGAATAAAACCTGGATCCTCTGCAAGAACAGCCTGTCTCCAGCCCCAGATCATGTGTTTTAACCAGGCCTATGTTTCTTTCATGCTGATTTATAATGGTTTTACCTTTTCCTGTGTTTTAAGAATTCTGAATATTGGGGCTGGAGAGATGGCTCAGTGGGTAAGCTGTTGCAGAAGACCCAGGTTCAATTCCCAGCACCCACACGTTAGCTAGCATCCATCTGTAACTCCAGTTTCAGGGGATCTGACACCCTCTTCTGACCTCTGAAGGCACTGCACTTACACACACACAGGCAATGCACTAATACATAGGAAATAAAAATAATAAGTAAATGTTGCAAAAAAGAATTCTGAAGTTAATTATTGTGTGTATATGGTGTTAACTTCTTCCAAAAGTTCAGATCTCCTTACTGTTAATCACAGAGAGGAGGGAGAGTGAGGAACTGGAGACAGAGGGAAAGAAAAGGGGAGGGGGAGGAGGAGCCAGCCAGTGACTCATCTCAGTTGGACTCAGCTGTGACTGTCCCTGAGGTCCCCTTTCCCTGCTCAGGGCTCTTAGCTGAGACCCTTGTGTGCTCAGTACTCTCCTTTCTGAAAATGAGCATTAAATGCTTCATTCTCTCTTCAGTCAATGCGAATTTGTTTCGCTGCTTTTCAAAGGTTTTCAGCTTAGATCATAGACTCCTATGTTAAAGTTGGAAAATACTTTGAAAATAAACTTGGCCAAGTCCCCTTTACTCTCCATTTTTATATGTCTGGTCACTTGAGATTCTCAAATCTGTGGACAAGATTTCATTTTATTCTCCAGCTGTGTACAGAAAACTGTGTATTTCCCCCAAGGAAAGGTGGTGTGGACAGATCTCTTCACCTTCCTTCTTTAAAGACTCCCAGGCTCCGTCTTTAGTTTAAGTAGCTGGCAAGGGCAGCAGCCTGGGGACTTTTTGGCTTATGGTTCTTGTGATGAAGCTTCACTCTATAAAGAAATCGCGGGGGCTGGAGAAATGGCCTAGCAGTTAAGAGCGCTGACTGCTCTTACAGAGGACCCGGGTTCAATCCCCAGCACCCACATGGCGGCCGAGAACCGTCTGAAACTCCAATTCCAGGAGAACTCCAGTTCCAAGGAATCTGATACCCTCTTCTGACCTCCACGGCATTGCACGACATGGGTGCACAAACTTGCATGCAGACAGTACATTCATACACATACAGAAATAAATAAAATTAATTAAATAAAAAAGATACATCGGGCAGAAGATACAGTCGGGTCCTGCACCCTGTGCCAGCCACTTCCAGCCTGGAGAACAGTCTCCCTGCCCTGGGGCTGCATGGAGGAGGCATGTCTGACCTCCTGGCATTTTCTCGTTATTTATTTATTTATTTATTTTTGGTCTTTTCGAGACAGGGTCTCCCTGTAGTCCCAGCGGTCCTGGAACTCACTCTGTAGACCAGGCTGGCCTTGAACTCACAAAGATCCGCCTGCCTCTGCCTCCCAAGTGCTAGGATTAAAGCCGTGTGCCACCACACCCGGCTATAGACTGCAGCGCACAGCCAGAGGCTGAGGGTTGAGACCTGTCCCTGGCTGGCTTTCCCAGGAGGTGCCACAGACTTGACTCTGATCTGAGGGGATGAAGGACTCTGTGGTCCATGTTCAGCCTGTTCAGAGAGAGCTGCCACCAAGCTGAGAGTGGAGAGAGGTGAGGGAGGAGCTGGGCACGGTTCGAATGATGCAAATTTGTGCTGTTTGCACCCTCCCATTTCCTGATATTTAGCTGATGATTTGTTGAAGTGTTTCTTCATTTTTCTATATGCCTTTAGGGCTATTTAGAGCATAGTTTTAAAAAATTTTTTTTACCAACTGGTTTGGTGAGGAGGGGACTGAATTCCTCATACTGCAATCCAGGAAGCTGAGTATAAGACCTGTCCATGCAGCATCTAGTTTCATATTTATTAGAATGATCATAATCAGGTATCTAGCTTGTCCTCACTGCAGAGTGCAGAAGGCCAGGGCCACCAAGAATTTGCATAAGTTTCTAGGGTATCTGGCCTTTGGCTTGAAACCAGACTGAGAGGTCTTAATAATACAGGGTTGACTGACACAACAGTGCCTGCCTACAATTTTCCCCAACATTGCATTAGGGTTGATTCTGAGTGAGAAAGTGCACACACACACACACACACACACACACACACACACACACACGCACACACACACACACAGTGAACTTACACCTTCAGTGTCAGAGGTTTCTCATGAATGGGTCTCTCACAACTGATGTTGGGGAGCTCCTCTGTGCCATGAGAACAGAACTGAGGGGCTACGCAGAAAGCCCAGCCAGCACCTGGGAAATGGCGTTCCAATTCACAGAATCCTGTCTTTCCTTTACTCCTGCCAACAGTTTTGAGGATTTCCATATTCTGAGTTGATTCTTCATTCAATGCGTAATTGCAATACAAGATTGAAAATGCTGTTTACAGTGCAATTCCAAAGTAGTCTGCACTCTTACATTATTGAAATAGCTTGCCAGAAACAGCCCACTGCTCCTAGAGGAACATTCTTAGCTAAGCAGAGGTTGTTTCTCCAGAATCCTTCTTCACAAACTAACAGCAACCAGTTGAAGTATAACCTGTTACTGGCTGGGGTGTTTTAAATGACTGCATTTATTCAGCATAAGGTGATCTTTTCTTTATTGTTTGCTAATCTAATTTTGTGAAGACTGCGTTGACAGTTTTATAATGGAAACAATTCCTTCATTGAGACAATTATCAAAGCATTTCCTGTATAGTGGAAGGTTCTAAAAACCACATATAAATAGTACATACCTGCATCCAAGTGCTTGGAAATCTAAGGTAGCAGGATCAAGTGTTTAAGACCAGCTTGGGCTACATAGGGTGTTCTAGTCTAGCCTGGACTACATCACATCCTATCTCAATGAATAAACAAATAAAAATAAAAGTAAATAGAAGTAAGACAGCTCAGTTATGCTGTAGGCTGTTTTATGTGACTGTGAGAGTTACAGAAATAATTCACCGTCAGTCTGTAAGCTAACGAGACAGCCCAGGAATGTCTTCAGTGAGAGAGATGCAAACTCACAAAGTCCATTGTGGCTTCCTAAACACGTGGGCTCCTGGGGGAAAAGCAGACTTGTTCTCAGGTTCTGAAAGTCATTTACCCCTTCAGGTGCACTAGAGGGTGAAGAGAGGAAACCAATTCCTAGTGCTGGCTACCATATTTTATCCTTTTAGGATGCATTTCAATTCATCCAGAAGGTTCGATCCAGAACTATATTCATTACATAACCAAGAATGTGGAATGTAGATATGCATATAGGCTAGTGAGTCACATGTCCAACCTTTTGCTCTGTACATGATTTTGTGGGCAGAATGCTAGGACAACTGCCCAGAGCTCTTCATTCTTGGATAAATAACTCTCTCCTGAGGAGATGAGTGAGGTGGAAACCCTGACTCTTCCTGTTACTGCCATCATCCTGTCATTTCTATTGTAAAAGGGATTTTCAAAATGTAATTATGGGGGCTGAAGAGATGGCCTAGCGGTTAAGAGCCCCAACCACTCTTGCAGAGGACCGGGGTTCGATCCCCAGCACCCACATGGCGTCTGAGAACCATCTTTGACTCCAGTTCCAGGGGAATCTGATGCCCTCTTCTGACCTCCGTGGCATTGCACAACACGGGTGCACAGACCTGCATGCAGACAGTACATTCATAGACATAAAAAAATAAATAAAATTAAAAAAAATAAAATGTAATTATGTCTCCTAATCAATTACGTAAATGAAAAATGGATTACTTGGGTAGGACTGCACTAATCACAGGAGAACTTTAAATGTGAGCCTAAGGTTAGAATTAACAAAATCAGATTTAAATCTCCAGAGTTGTGATCCTGCTGGCTGTGAAGAAGCAACTTCCACACTGTGGACACACCCAGACATCAGAAATAGCATCTGTTCTAGAACCAATGCCCACCAGCCAATGATCGGAGGAAAGTAGAGCCACACAGAGCAGCAAGGGACTTGCCAAAAACCCACTGGAGGCTAGAAAAGCTGAATCTGTCATGTAATCACCTGCTTCAAACAAGTACTTACATGTGGACCAACTAGCTTCTTCCTTCAATGATGGATGAGATACACTGTTTTCATAAATTTGAAAGTATTAAATGTTAGCAACAAGGTAGACACGGTCAATTCAGTGTAAGGACTCAGGTAACACTGGCAGCTTCCACTGCAATATGCTCCCAGTGAAGAGGCTCGGTCCTAATTCCAAGACATGGGCACTGCTGGGCCCTCCTTTTGGCTAAGGTAGAAATTATTCTAACCATATTTTAATTTATAAAATCCACACCTCTAATCCAACGTGTGGGATCTTCACACAGCATGTGCATTATTGTTCTGGAATGTCAACAAAAGTTGATTAATCCCTAACCGTCTGGTCTATCTCAAGAGATCAATGTCACAAAATCTGATGCCATAGGCAAAATTATGAAAATAAAACTGAAAAAGTGAGACCCACAGAAAAATGGTGGAGTAATCTAAGTATTTGTAGGCCTAAGATGCTATTGCCATTTGCAAAACTCCTTTTGTATTGTCCTCATTTCAATAGAGTCTAATTAAGATGGTGAAATGGAGACCTTCTTAGAAGGATGAGAGCAGTAACCACCCTTCAGGGTACCCTGGAAACAACACGTCTGACCTTCTGTCACCACCATTAGCTCTCAGAGCCCAGCCTGGCCATGTGGTACTGCTGTTACTCTAGACTTCAGAGTCACCCCTCCATGTTGCCACAAGATCCTCCTTCCCTTGCCAGGGTAGACACACAGAGAAAGCTGGCCATCCTAAGGGACATCCATTTTCTTCTATTACTAATTCTCTTGGGGTTTCAGACTAACAAAAGCAGCTGACATTTTCATGTTCAGAGAAAAGCAAGGACAATTTATTTGGAAATTGTTGCTTCTAAATAGACTATTGTTTGAAAGAGACAACAGTGTTTTCATTTTTGTGTGTGTGAAGAATATAGGAAACACCTTCACCCACCCACCCATGTCCCCACACATCTGTCTGTAACCCGCTAAGACCCAGCAGTGCTGAAGCTTGCTAAGGTAGACTTTTGTCCAAAGGAGATCTCAGTCAAAAGAGGAAGAGTTATATCTCTAGCTACTCAGAACTTAAATGACAGAGTTATCAGAGACTTGGGGACAAAGGTGAAGTCCATTGCTCTTGCCTCGGAATATAAAGGAAGCTGGTATCTGAGGAGGACAATTGCCAGTGAGGTTTACCAAGTTACAAGGGTTCAATAATATTGCAGGAAGATTACTCTGCAAGGATTTCAAACATTTAGAAGTGTAGACATTAAAACTGAAGTGCAACTCTGTGATTTTGGTGAAGACAGAACTTTTGGTCAATATGTCTTAGTCAACTATTTAAATGGAATATGTATGACTCTGAATCATCCTCAGGGGTTGTTTTGTTTCTTTGATAAGAATTTGAGCTCATGATTCCTAGGATGGGCTTTCATCCTAAAGAGAACTCTGTCTTTTGAAATGACAGAAAACCCCCTGAGAAAACGTCTTTCACTAAGGTTCTTAGAATATAAGTAATTTTTTTCTAAATCTGATGTTGGACTTCAGTTGGAACAGGTAAAAATGTGAGCTTTAATCAGAGCCAGTTTGGTAAGAATCTTGGTACAGCAAAGCTCAGCACCAACCTGATTTCTCCCTGTCCCGTAGCCAAAGTGCATGGCATCCTCAATAGGAGGTTCTGGTGGGCCAAGAGCAGTGGTAATAACTGTTACCACTTTGGGGGTCCCAGACACCCCAGACTAAAACCTCCAGGGGAGGTATCCTACACCTGGGACTGAGCTTTGCGTTTAGCCTTCTATGTTTTCTTGGAGGAGCACTATTCCCTCTGTAGGGTAACTAGCATTAAACTCTTTGGTATGAAAAGTATATGTATTTTCATGTTTTATATAAATGTAAATATTTTTTCATATTTATAATATTTTGTCTTTTTGAGGCATGGTCTTTCTGTAGTCCCAGCTGGCCTTGAACTCACGATGTAGACCAGGCTGGCCTTGAAATATTGAGGATCTGCCTGTCCTTGCCTCCCGAGAGCAGGCATTAAAGGTGTGCACCAACATTCCTGGTGGAATTTTTAACATTTTTATTGAGCTTTTTTATCTCCATGCAGCAGCTCTTATTCGAATTTTAGGCACCCTCCCCATCTATGCCCTGAACCCTTCTAGAATACCGTATGGCTTTTTCATTTCTAGGATTTGTTATTTCACCACAGACCCCCATTTTTTCCTTTCATTTAATTCTTAAACATTTTTATCATAGAATCACATTAGTACATTAATTTGGAGGTATTTTTGAGGCTTTCTATTAGACTAACCACTAGGCTTTAATGAGGTGTAGATATAACAATGCATAGATTTTGCAAATGTTTCAAGTTAGCTTTGAATATACTTATACGGGTGATAATGCCCATGAGACCAGAATTGTCTGTTTATGCACAACAGTAATATTAGTACCTAATGCATGCATAATTCTAATAAATCTGCTGACTGCTATGTTTATAAGTGTCTTGTGTTATAAACATTTCAAGCCCACTGGAGTTTCTTCCTCCTCCTCAGGCAACCAAACACACAGCCTTTCTTCTAATCTTTCATCTTTCATTATTGTTGCCTACTGACATGGTTCAATTTTTGTTTTACTTTGTTTTTATATGTATGTTTAATTTTCACTCCAAAATTGAAGCCCAATTTTAATTTCACACCCATTTAATTCTCATATCTAGCTTGGGTACAAGTGTGTACCAATGTCCAACTAAAGATTCCTTTACTCTGTTTCCATTTCATAGTTGTGCTTGATAGGTTTATTTAATGAATGCACATAAAAATTCATATTTATGAGATAATTTTCATGGACTTTTATTTTTATCTATTTCTTGTAAAATTTTATTTTAATCCACGCAAATGGTTTTAAAATTAACAATTACATAAAAGCTTTAAATAAACGTACTTTCTTCCCTTATTTCTTCAGAAGGCCATTTAGTCACTTTTTTCTTTTTTTTAATTCTTATTTTTAAAAGTTTTTTTTGAACTTTTGTGTATTTCACACAGAACATCCCTATCATCTCTGTAGCCCCTTCTTCCATCAGCACCCTCCCAAACCCCCCTACACACACGCGCATGCGTACACTGGAATTCATACATTCTGTCACCTGTGTTAAGGCCTATCATGTCAAGTTAGTGTCCCTAGATGTCCCTCAGTGGGAGTTCACTCACTGAGCTTCAGTCAGCCTATCTAGAATCCCTCCCCTTAAGAAGGGCAGCTCTGGGGCTGGAAAGATGGCTCAGTGGTACAGACCACTGACTGCTCTTGCAGAAGATCTGGGTTCAGTTCCCAGGACCCACAGGTGGTTAACAACCATCTGTAATCTCTGTTCCAGGGGATCTGACACCCTCTTGTTACCTCTTCAGGCATTTCAGGACAAGAGTGCACTTACACACATGAGGGGCCACATTCATATACATAAAATAAAAATAATAAATAAAATATCAAAAAGGAAAAAAAAAATCAGCTCTTCCTTACCCTGCAGTAATCAGCTGCCAATAATTCTTTGACTAAGGTTGGGGCCTGCTGCCCATTTCTATAGTTCGGTGCTGGGTTTTGTCTGCCTGAGTTTGTATGAGTCTTCTGCATGCTGACAGCATTGCTGTAGGTTCATATGAGCAAAGTTCCAGGAGCCTGTAGGACTCTATTTCCATATGGTCATGCACCTCCTCCTTGGCTCTTAAACCTTTCTGACCCCTCTTATGCAATGATCCCCATGCCCTGGGTAGGTGACAAAGAAGCTTCTTTGCTGAGTGGTGACTGTAAATATAATGATCCACATTTTACACATAGTAAGAAATTACATTTGTCTAGGGATGTGACAGCTTTGTGGTTTTCTCTAAGATCTATAACCTCTCCAGCCATGTGTATTTGGCTAGGTTTAAAGTACCACACATGAGTTTCCTCCCACTGAGTGGGCTTTGAGTCCAAATAGGTAGTAGCTGTTGATTACCCTCAAGATAAAAGTGCCAGTGTGGTTTGCTCTGCTGGTCATTGATGTGGTTATTAGGATTCAAGGCTGTGGTAGAAGCATCAATTGATGTTCTCTCTTAGCAGCTTGGATGCTCTCCAAATGTATGAGAGCTAGCCTTCAGGGGAGGTAGGTTCTAGGTAGGTTCCAATTCCAATGCTTCAAATCCTTTGTCCAAAGTGTTTCCTGTCTTCAGCAATCAGGTCTTACCTTCAAGTTCTTTTTTTTTTTTCATTTTTTTAAAAATTTTTATTTATTTAGTTTTTAAGGGATTCTACAATATAGGAGCACAGTTGTTTTCATTCCCACCAGCAGTGGATGAGTGTTCCCCTTTCCCCACAACCTCTCCAGCACTTGGTATCATTTGTTTTCTTCATGAACACATATATGCACATAAGCATATATCCTTGAATAGTTTCAATAACGTTGATGTAGTATTATTATGATGTTAAAAATAAAATTACATTTCATTCTCTCTCATCCATTCAATATAATTATACTGTATTATTAAGAACATTTGATATTTGTAAGAATTATAACTGTAAGTACCTTACTGTTTCAAGTTTCCTTTTTCTTAAAATCTTTTGATTGTATTAATTTTTTTTTTTTAGCTTTCTAGCCCTCTTCTCAAACAGTTTTTCAGGTCATGGTAACAGGGAAACATTCCAAGCCTCACTGCATGGTGCCAAATTCAGCAGATTAGAAAGTCACTTAGCCAGAAATAAACTCAACCACCATAACCTCTTGCAGTAAATATGAGTTTCTTACAAGCACCGTTGACAGATATTTTGGCTATTTTTGAACTCTAGGTTAAGGAAGAATTTTGTCTAAACGTTTAGAGTCCTGTTTTATTGGCTTTAAGTTCCCATTGTTGTTTTAAGAAGCAACACACAGCTTCCATTCTTGAAGTCCTCTGAGGCTATAAACGCCATTCTACCAATGTAAATGCACATCCTCTCTGCTCTTTGATATCCAAGGTTATCCCAGTCAAGGGGGCCTTTAGAAAAATGGATCAGTATGGGGCTGGAGAGATGGCCTAGTGGTTAAGAGCGCTGACTGCTCTTACAGAGGACCCGGGTTCGATCCCCAGCACCCACATGGCGGCCGAGAACCGTCTGAAACTCCAATTCCAGGAGAACTCCAGTTCCAGGGGAATCCGGCACCCTCTTGTGACCTCCGTGGCATTGCACGACACGGGTGCACAAACTTGCATGCAGACAGTACATTCATACACATACAGAAATAAATAAAATTAATTTAAAAAAGAAAATAAAAAAAGAAAAATGGATCAGTCAAGAGGAAAATAAGTTGCAAAGAATCTTATAATTGACTCAAACAAGTCTGAAATGAACAAGAAATGTGGGAAGTCATTACTTTTATTACTGGGAATAAGAGTTGGAGATTGTAGCCCAGTTGTATGCATGGTCACACCTGTGAATAATTATGGTGAGTAATTATATCCACATGCCTAGTCATAGGCTGTTACAGAACCACAGCACCTGCATGTTCACATGCTGAAAGTCACACCATTGGAGGAAGGGATTAAAAGAAAGAGCTGCTGGTGGCATCCAGTTTCCAAATTTAAAGGGAAGAGGAAGAAGAGAGGTGAGGCATGCCTGCTGCTACTCCTAAATGGAGCTCAGGATTGCTCTTCTCTAAGTGGTGGACACAGGAGGATGTAAAGCCTGGTGTTCATCAAGTGCCATCTTTGCAGATCTGTTTGTCAAATTCCCAGCATTATTGCAACAGGCTCTCAAACTTCATGGATTAAAGCTACAGAAATTTACTTTGTAATCCTGGGGACCAGAATTTTGAAATCAAAGTGTTAGTTAGAAGGGGGCACTGTGCCTCCACTCTGTTTGAATTTGTCCAACAACGACCACATGCTGGTACCTTTATTCTCATCACACCATTCAACAGTGGGATCCCTAAAAAGCAACTAAACCGTTAGTGATATATCCTCACAAGCATATTGATACCATTGCAGCAGGTGTGGGCTGGTGGATTCACCACAAAAGAACACACTGGGGGGCTGGAGAGATGGCTCAGCTGTTAAAAACACTTGCTGTTCTTCCAGAGGATCCAGGTGCAGTTCCCAGCACCCACATGGTGAATAGCAGCTCTTAGTAACTCTCATTCCAGGGGAATCTGACACCCTCCTCTGGCTTCTGTGGTGCATGGCAACACACACGGTGCACTTACATTCAGACAAAATACTTATACAAAAAAATAATAAATATTTTAAAAGAATGCATTTAATAGCTGTCCCCATGAGGTTTGTCTTCCCAGTACCTCCATCTTCCACCATGGGGTGTGTAGTGCTTAATCTTATTGTCATCTTGTTTGCACTGAGTTGTGCACAGGAGATTACACTTCCAGGAGTGTCTGTGAGCATGTTTCTAAGGACAGTGACAATCTGGAGAGCAGTTTGGATGGGAAGATCTGCACTGAATGTGGGCTGCTCTATCCAATAGTCCAGAAGAAGGGAGCCAGAGAGGAAGAAAAAGCCTGATTTCCCTAGCACGTGCCTGCCTGTTGTTCTTCAGTGCCTGTGATTGTCAGATTCCAGCTTCTCAGCTTCCTCTGTGCATCCACACTTTGGCACCTCAGGGATGCTCCTGGTAGGTGTTTCAGACTGCAGCTGCATCTTTGGTCCCTCCTTTTCATACCAGGTGTTATTCATGTAACTATAATTTATTACTTTTTTCCAAGGACTGGAAAATAATTTGCAGGTAAAATATGGAATAGTTTGGAAAGGCAGATTAGAGATGAGGCAAGACGAGCTTCTGAGTTCTTCTGGTGAGAGGTCACAGGAATGTACAGGGTGAAGGCTGTGCTCAGGGATCTCAGGTAGACATGAGGACTCCAGTGGGGACTGACAGACAGAGGACAGCCCGTTTACCTTTTAGAAAGGAACCTTTGCCCATTTTTTCCAGGCCTTGAGATTTTGTGGATAGTATTATTTAACCATTATATATTGGTTTAGTTTGTGCGAGGGCCTAGGTTCAATCCCCTATACTTAGTAAATAAATATAGATAAATAAATATATGATAGTGATAGAGGTAGCTGGTAAATTATAGTGCTAGAAGGGAAGATAGATGAAAGATACATGAAAATTATAGAGGTAGATGAATAGAAAGGTGATAGATTAATGATAGAGGATAGGTATAGAGATAGGTGGTGTAGGGGAGACAGACAGGTGAGGGAGATAGAGAGACCTGATAATCATCTGGGAGAGGATTTATAACATTTAGGTAATGGTGTAGGAAATGTTATCTGCTTTTAGCCAGATTTACAGTGAAAATTGTGAGGAAAGTGGAGCAGAAGTATGTAAAAGCCTTGCACTTGGGCTGTAAAGGAAGCATGTTTAAAGCTGGAAATGGGAAGATTGCCCAGGGGTTAAGAGTGCATATCACTCTTGTGCAGGACAAGAATTTGGTTCCTAGCACCTATGTAGAAAGCTCACGACTACCTGTAACTCCAGCTCTAGGAAGTCTGATGACTCCAGCCTGTACAAACACCTGCTTTTACTGAAGACATTGGTGTTACTAAGACAAAGCCAAATGCGTGCATTGGCACAAAGGAGAAGGGGCCTTGAGGACAGTTGAAGAATTGTCCAAGCCCAGGAAAATGAAAACTTAAAAGGCATTACTGTGAAAAGTTATTGCAATAATTTGCTTTGAGAAGAGTCGATAGGGATGCCTGTTTCTACAAGACTCCCTAAAGAATTTCTTTTGAGTCCACTGTCCAAGCACTCAGGGTGCACTGCAGGGATAAAGAGGACCCAGGCTGCTGCTTGAGCCTGTGGCAGACCTGGGCACTCAACGCATACTGCTGCTTTTCCAGGTCTGCAAAATACAAGAACTATGGAGTCCTGGGTCCTCGATCCAGATTTCAAAGGGAAGCTGGAGAGCCCTGGCAATATGTGATAGTCACGGAGGAACGCTTATGGTGCTCAAAGCAGTGCCTCAGTGGAGACCCTGGGGTATCAGAGATGCCCGAGCATAGCTATCAAGAAAAGCCATAGGAAGTGAGCAAAGCCAGCCCACGAGGCCCAGGAGAGAGGCTGAATAGATCCAAACTGCAGGATTGGGCTGCCCATGGCTCCTGGACACTCATTCTACCACATGCTGCCCCTAGTGAAATCCAGGGAGATAGAGGATTTAAGGTTTAAATTGTTTAGTTTAGAGACATCCTTTGATCCATTATTTTTGTTTTAGTGTGTGTGTGTGTGTGTGTGTGTGTGTGTGTGTGTGTGTGTGTATAAATCTGTGCAGGTAGCCACAGAAGCTGGAAGCAGAGGGTACCAGATCCCATAGAGCTGGAATTACAGGTGGTTGTGAGCCACCTGATGTGGGTGTTAGAACTGAGCTCAGTTACTCTGGAACAGCAGCAAGCACCCAAAACAGTTGAACCATCTCTCCAACCCTGATTCATTCTTTCTATGTCCATTGTATAATGGAAATGTTCAATCTATGATCTTACAAACTGATATTTTGTAGTTAATTTATCAGTTTTGACATAGACTCACACCCAAGTTTTGCAGCCTTAGGTGAGGTTTGGACTTCACTAGGGGCAGCATGTGGTA
Organism: Rhizomys pruinosus; assembly: GCA_009823505.1. Lineage (NCBI taxonomy): Eukaryota > Metazoa > Chordata > Mammalia > Rodentia > Spalacidae > Rhizomys > Rhizomys pruinosus. The sequence continues at coordinate 1,041,161 of VZQC01009646.1, read as the reverse complement.
GAATGAGTGTCCAGGAGCCATGGGGAGCCCCATTCCTGCACTGTATACAGGCAATGGAGAGGTGATCAGATCATCATCACCCTGCCCAAATCAATGCATTGATTACTCCATTGAAAGATTCATAGTTTGATGACATTATTGAGTAGTGGTGGGAACTCAGGGCTAGAGTAAGTGGAGGATGTAGCTAACTGGATGTGTGTCTTTCTAGGTAGAGCTTGTCCTGCTTGTGAATTCCCTCTCTCCAGCCAGCTATGGTGAGGACACAGCTTTGCTCCACCATCCTCTGTCAATATGATCTGTCTTGCTTCAATATCACAGCAATGGAGCCAGACCTTGAGCTACTGATGAAGCAGAACTTTAACTCCACAGGAACTGTGTGCTGGCATAGTTCACAGCATTGTTTCTGCTCTTTCTGTGCTCCTACTACATGTTAACTTTGTGTTTTTGTTTGCTTTCTCATTTTTCCCATTTTGGGGGGGAAGGGTGGCACTTATTTTTCTATTAAGGTCTACTGCTAGACACTTAATCTTTATCTGATATGGCTTTATTGATTCAGATACCAGCCTCTTTTCTTCCTTTTCTCGCTTGTGAGTTTCATGCACATTGCGATACAATGTGCTTTGATCAAACACCTTCCTTTCCTCCACCATGTTTCTCTCCCAACTTCATGTGCTCTGTTTTTCTTAGATTTTTACTTATTATTTATTGTATTTTATGTGCATAAGGGTATTGCCTGCATGTATGTAAGTGCATCCGTTTTGTGCAGTGCTGTTAGAGGTCATAATAGAGTATTGGATTCCCCCACACTGGAGTTAGAAATGACTATTAGCCATCATGTAGTCGCTGGGAATGGAACCCAGGTCCACAAAAGAGAATCCAGTGCTCTTAACTACTGAGCCATCTCTCCAGCCCCATTTGCTCTTTCTAACACACTGAGTTCATTTACTGCTCACTATGTACATGGGTTTTGGACCATCTACTGGAGGGGGGGGGCTCTCAAGTCCCCATCCCTGATCTGAGTTTTACACGGATGAGAGTTGTGCTTCTATTTTCAAGAAATCTTAAAATACTTACGTAACATATAGTGAGGTAATAGCAACTGCTGAAAAGCTATGGCTGTTTTTAGTCCTTTGTCTAGTGAAAATCATAAGAATGCTCATTGTATACTGAAGAGAATCACCCTTCTATGAAATTCTAGACAGAATTTCATAGTTCACAGACAGAAAGATTGTGACCTTTCTTCCTTCAATTCAAGGATTTAAATTTTATCAAGGTCTGGGTTTTATTAAGAAAAATGAGTTTATTTATTCATTTGAAATATATTTATTTAGCACTTAATAACTAGAAAAATTTTGCCAAACACTGAATTGTATTTGCCTATGATTTCCCAGAGAATGCATTATTGATTCTCTGATTCTACAAATAGATTTGACCATCATCCTTTTTACACTGCATAGGACTTGCCTTAAACCCCGATATTAAATGTTCCCTTAAAGAGTACCTCACAGATGCCTAAATAAATGTTTGGAATGGCAATGATGTAATTATCTTTGATTACTGACTAAAATAACCAACACCCCCATCTCAGTCTTTTATTTTAGACAGCAGCAGTATCAAAAGCACTAGATGTTGATTATTAGTCACTAATGTAGAGCATTCATGAATAGCTATAATTGGGCTCATGATTAATCATGGGTATATGTCAATTGTTTTTCTCAACCTACATGGAAGGTACCTCAACAAGTGCTATACACATATGGGATATTAGAAACCAATTCCGTGGAAAACATTGGTTACAATCCAGGATCTCTTGCTGTCTTCCCTAAGGAAATAGCCTCTTGAATTTTCATCCAATACATCAAGGCAGTTGATTTGAGCAGTTGCTCAAAATGATGTCACTGCACAGCAATGTTCATGTGCGTTCAAATAAAATAATATATACTTCTTAAACTCTGAGCTTTTATTTGGTATAGCAATAGAGACTATGCTGAAAGAAGCCAGAGTAGCTTAATAGCTTTTTCTGAACTGGAAACATTTACTAAAACATATAGTTTCTTTTTTGTCTTCTTGAGACAGGGTTCCCCTTTAGTCCCAAGTGACCTGGGGCTTGCTCTGTACAACAGGCTGGCCTTGAACTCATAGAGAGCCACCTGCCTCTGCCTCTCGAGTACTGGGATTGAAGGGGTGTGCCACTATGCCTGGCAAACACAGAGATTTTAAAAGAGACGTCCTTTCTTCAAAATTAGTAAATGTAATAAAGTCAATTTAAATGGATCAAAGACCTCAATGTGGATTCTTAAATTCTTAATATGTTAAAAGGTAATTTAGGCAGTAACCTACAATATATAGGTACAGGAAAAGACTTCTAAATAAGACAGCAGTTGTGCAGGATCTAAGGTCCACAATCAACAAGTGGGACCTTATTAAACTAAAAAGATTCTCTATAGCAAAAGAAACAAAGAAGTGAGGAGAAAACCCACAAAATGGGAGGAAATATTCATTCACTAGTGATACATCTAAGAGAGGTTTAACATCCAGAATATATAAACTACTCTAAATACAAATATCCAAGAAAATAAATGATCCAATTAAAAGATGGGCTAAAAATCTGAACAGAGACTTCTCAAGTGAAGAAGTTAAGATGGCTCAGAAACACCTTAAAATTGTTCAACTTCCCTAGCAATTAAAGAAATGCAAATCAAAACCACATTAAGATTTCATTTTACACCAATAAGATTAGCTATGATCAAGAAAACAATACTAATTGGTGAAGGAGTGGAGGAAGGGGCACTTATTCATTGCTGGTAGGATTGTAAACTCATGCAGCCCCTATGGAAAGCAGTGTTGAGAACACTTAAAAGACTGAAAATGAACCTGCCATTTGACCCAATTATACCAGTCCTAGGTATTTACTCAAAGGATGCATCCTATAGCAGAGATTCATGCACAGACATGGTTATTGCTGCTCTTCTCACAATAGCAAAGAGCTGGAGGCAGCCCATATGTCCCTCAACTGATGAATGGATAATGAAGATGTGGTATATTTATATAATGGAGTTGTATGCAGCAGTGAAAAAGGATGACTTCATGAATTTTGTAGGCAAATGGATGGAAATGGAGGTTGTTATGCTGAGTGAGGTGACACAGTCTCATAAAAACAAATAACATGTGTTATCACTTATTTAGTGTGGGAAGATCCAGTTTGAATTAGGGCTAGTTCTCAGCTAGCACCTCTCAGGGCACCATGTGTGAGTCATGGGGCTCCTCTGACCTGACCTCAAGAAGGAGCAAGCAACGTGGCCCGGGTACATGATGCTAGGTGGAGCAGCATCATACAGTGGTGTGAAACTGGGGGTTGGTGATTGACTCTGGCAGCTGACATCATTTTCCTTATATAAGTGAGTTGCAGCATTCTCCATTACCATCATTACACAGAATTCTCCATTACCATCATTACACAGAATTCTCCATTACCATCATTACACAGAATTCCTGGCCATTATTTTGCATGTGTACAGGCTGAAGCAGGCCTGGATTTTGAGTGTTGGGGCCAGTGAGTTGGACGGTGGTCCATCAGACCACCAATCTTGTAAGTTGGTGTGGGGTTGGACAGAGACCTCTCAGGTCACCGGCAGTGAAGTGAATTGTGAGTGGGTGTAGGCTGATTATAGGCCATCAGCCATCAGCCTGAAATTCCTGTCCAGAGATCAGCTGTCTTTGTGCAGGTGGGAAAGCATGGCCAAAACAAGAAGTGTTCCACTTCCCAAGCTAAGGTCCTGGGTTGGAAGTACCTCTCAGGTTGGGTTATGAAAGTAACCAACTGCACTCTGCACCAAGGGGTCAATTCCCTACAGTGACTGCAGGTGGTCACTGTGCTCCCCTTCCCTTAGCAGGACTGCGCTGTACCTGCTCGTAGTAAGAGAAGCTCCCACAATTTGTGGTTTCTAACCCCAAGTATCTATATGTAAATTAAATTGAATAACCTATCAATAAAGATAACATCAAAATAATTGTTATTGCCATAGATATACCTTGAGATATATAACTATTTTTTCACATCTAAGGATTAAGATATTGTAAAGATGAGAACATTTAAGGGATGAACTAACTTCAACAAAAGTTATTGCCACTTTTATCATAGTACACAATGTCTATATTTAAAATAACTAATGGAATAACAAAGATATAATATCATTTCAATGTTCTACTACCTAAATATGGCCTCTTCTTACTTACTGGCTGCATGCCTTTGAAACTTGAGGCAAAGTTTTTGACATTCTACTCACTGATAAATAAATGCCCATGTATGCTAAGATTATTACATCACAATAGGGTTCTTGATCCTCAAGAACAGTAGTTAATTCAAAGGAATGATAATTTCTGCTCCAGGGAGCTATTCCTTTCAACATTTAGTTACATTTTATATGCAAGACATTTGACCATTTGGTAAAACATCTTTGGAGTGAACAGAAAGGCTTTTTGCCAAAACCATGTAAAACATCTCTGAACATCTGGAAAGATGTGGTCATCTAGAAACTATCCCAAAACTTGCAAAGATATTTCAAATTTTATATTTTATAGTGGTATATTCAAAATAAGTGTTCCATCTATACATGGGTATTGATATTGAATATTTCATAAATTATAATAACTAGGGGCAAATCCTTCATGACATGTTACTAAGTCTCATGGCATTAACTAAAAGCCTCCTGTATAAAATTAAAATGGATGTCTATCTCCAGAATAGAAAATAGTAACATGCTTAAGATAATTAGAGATACAGAATTTATAGAATTACTGTCAATTTTCAATCTACTCTTGACTTGTACTGAGGTCCCAGTTACAGCTACTAGATTAAATGGACACAAGTGTTCTCCATATTTCCCTGTATTACACAAGTGATGACTCTGACACTTCTTTTCTACATAACAAGATAATTTGGCTCAGGAAAAGCTGGGTTCTACCGTCTTGAACCAGCAGTAAGCATTCCAGAGGGAGACAGTCTGAAAGGATATGGTAAACCCCTTCAGTTGGGTTCTTGTTTATAAGTATGTGATACAACTCCTGCCTTCTGGAAAACTATAAACCTGGATTTAGGGGTCTGGGAAAAAAGAGGGGCTGCTCTGATTGTAGTGACAATTACAAAAACAGAAGGGGAAAGAATACGCCTCCTTCCTCCAGGATGCAATTTTGCCCTACATTTAAATAAAAAACATTGGTAGATAAAGGCTTCAGTGCCAGTTTTGGGCTGCCCTATAAGGAGCTGTTGGGCAGGGAAGCTTTAAAATCCCCCCAAATAAAGGTCATTATCCTATAACTTTAAGTGCACATAAGAAATGGACAGTAATACCTTGTTTCTGAAGATGTGGCATGGGAAGAGCATGAAAAAAAATTATATTGATAGCCAGGCATGGTGGAACACGCCTTTAATCCTAGCACTTGGGAGGCAGAGGTAGGCAGATCTTTGTGAGTTCAAGGCCAGCATGGTCTACAGAGTGAGTTCCAGGACAGCTGGGACTACAGGGAGACCCTGTCTTGAAACACCCCTCCCCCTCAAAAAAGTTATATTGAGACCCTGCACTACAAATTAACAGCTGAACTTCATGGTGTCAGAGAGCACTATATAAACCACTAGAAAGACATGGTCTCTGAAGCTTTACAATAGATTTCTTGTACTACACTTTTATGTGCCAAAGGAGATATAGTGCAATAGTGGAAGCCTGAAAACTGTACACCCTAGAAGAAAAAAAAAAAAACCAATTCTTCCTATGACCCATTCCCTGGCAGGGTATGACACATGACTGAAAATGTAACTTTGATGCCTCCTAACATCATGAGGCTCTATTGACCACATTAGAAAGTTATTGGCATCCCCTTGTCAAAGCTATTGGCATCCCTTTGCCCCAAACAAAATATTTTCCAAGCATATGTGTCTGTTCCCAGAGAGTAATTTGTTATAATCTTTAATATTTGTTGCTATCTGTGTTTTATTACTAGAATTAAAAGGGGACTGTTAACCCACCAGTCCATTGCAAAGAGAACTTGGACATTCCCAACAGTTTGATGTGTCACCTCAGAAAAACAAAAGGATCTTCTATCTCTCACTCTCTTTCACCCTCCCCTCCAGAGCCTAGGGGGACTTTCGCAGAAGAAGTTGGCACATAAGATTGAAAGGGTCAAGGATGGACAAAGGAATTATGAGATCACAGCAAAAACGGACTGGATTTTTTCTCTTTTCTTTTTTTTTTCTTGATCAACATGTTTGTGCAAGCATATCTCTTCAACTGGAATTGGGGACCCAGGATTGTACGAAAACTGAACTCATATGTTAACTAATTGGGTTTATATGGAATTCTTTATTGCGTATGTGTACTTACTGATCAATAGATTTTAAAAAGTTAGTAAATGTCATTGGTTTTAATTCTTGTTGAATTCATTAAACACCCCTTAGAGTATTCTTTTCTAGTCCTGCTAAAGGGAAGTTTGGAAGAACAAGTGAAATGCATGAGGGAAGACCTGAGCTTGGGTGTGGGCTGATATTTCAGCCAGCATACTTCAGAGTTATGAGTAAACCTCATACTACCTCTCTACTCCCTGTGAGTTGGGATGACATATGATGGTGTAGAGGTCTGGGACATTTGACATGGTCTGTGGGCTGTTATTGCACACATGCTTTGTTGTGGAGCTATCAACCACACAGCTGGCTCTTTAGCTCCTTAGATCATGAGAGCATGCAGCTCCACCCACATACAGTTGTGTGTTTCATTGAAGGGCCATCAGCCCTGCTGTGTGTTTGGTCATGAGAGTTACCAACTCCATGGCTGAGTGTTTAAGTGCGGGATCATCAGTTCCACACCTGAGTGTTTGGCTACAAGACCATCAATCTCATAGCTGCATATTGGCTGTGAGATCATCATTCTCATGGTGGGTCATGGGGCCAGCAGCCTACTCACAAGGACCCACATCTGGCACTCAAACATTGTGCAACTGAAGTGCTTCTGAGAGTCCAAGCCCCTGCAAAAAAATGGGAAATTGCCTTCTAGGGAGACCATCCTTCAGACAGAGTAACTTTGGGACATTGTCTTCATGTGCCCCCTGGATCTCTGCTGTGAGTCTTTTCTTCTTCATTGCAACTATTCTCCTCCAATTTTTGGATCAGAAATAGACTAATATCTTTGAATTATTGCAGGCTCAAATAAAAACTACCCTCCCACACACACACATGCTCTGCTGCCTCCACTCAGGAGAGAAGTCACCTGCCCTTTTGCAAGCTTCAGCTCCAGCCCCAACCAAGAGCAGCAAGCTGCCCTTCACACCTTGTCTGGTACACCCAGGTCTCTGTAATTCAACAGAAACTGCAGGGGAAGCTTCCTATGCTCCATGACCTTAGGGCTCTTTTCCATTCCTCTGCACTCTGAGGTTAGACCTCTGAGAGCCTGAAAACTGGATCGAGAAAGTCAAATAAACTCACTTTCTGAGCTGGTGATGAATTATGGGATTGGTATTTGCTTAACTTTCATGCTCAAATCTGCTTTAAACTGCCTTTTGAGTCAGGTGTGGTACAGTACGTTTATAGTCCCAGCACTTGGGAGGCAGAGGTAGGCAGACTTCTGCAGTTCAAGGTCAGCCTGGGACAGCTATTGGGCTTTGTGCATCTGCAATAATGTAATTTTCCCTTCCCATCCTCCTCATAGGAAACAAAGGGACATCTCTGGGCATGCACCCCACTGGCCTGGCAGCCTGTCCCATGTAACTATACCTGTGTTTTAATCTCTCATATCTTCCTAGGGACCTGTATACTACTGTGGGAAAGAATTTACTGCAGTCACTGCTGGTGTTGTCAAACTTTAAAGGATCTCCTGTTCTATGTAAACCACCGAGTTAAGTTCTAAAGAGAAATGCCTTTTTTGTGTAAATTATTGGTAAATAATAACATGCTCTTTGAGATAATTGAGAAACTGACTGAAGATGGGATTGGCCCTCCCAGTTCAGACTTAAACCTGTTATTTCAAGATGTTCTCCAAGTCTGGGTTCAGCCTCTGACCCTGTGACAAGAAAAAAATGAGAAGAAACGAACAGCCTAAGAGTAAAGACATTGTGAAGCTGAGAACAGCTAAGAGATGAACTAACTTCAACAAAAGTTATTGTCATTAATCTCATGGTGTATATTGTCTATATTAAATGTAACTAATGGAATTACAAATGTTTAATATCAATTTAATGTTTTACTAAGTACATATTGCCTCTCTCTCTCTCTACCTACTCTTTACACTCCTTTGAAACCTAAGGCAAGGGTTTTGGTAATTTCCCTGATAGAGAGATTGTCATGTAAGCTAAGACTGTTAAATTACAATAGGGTTACTGGTCCCTGAGCATATAAATTAATTTTAAGAAATGATTACTTCTGCTTCAGGGAGCAATTTAATTCTGCATTTAGATGTATTTTATATGTAAGAAATTTGACCACTAGGTAGGGAATCTTTGGAATGAACAGATAATTTATTTTTGCCAAACATATGTGAAACATCTCCAAACATTTGTGGAGAAATTGTCATTAGGAGCCTGCTCCAAGGCTTACAATGACATCTCAAAGTTTATACTCTATAATAATATACATAAAATAACTGTTCCATATATATATATATATATATATATATATATATATATATATTTGGTAACTAATATTAAATACTTAGTAAAATTTAAGAACTAAGGGTAAATCTGTTGATAAATGGAATTAAGTCTCATGGTATTAACTAAAAGTTTCCTGTATAAAATTAAAATGGATGGCTATTTCCAGAACAGAAAATAGTAACATGCTTAGGCTAATTAAGGATACAGAGTTGTTTATTTTCAATCCACTCCTGGCTTGTACTGGATTCCCACTTACAACTTGGAATTAAATTAGCCCAGATGTTCTTTATGTTTTTCTACATTACACAAGTGTTACCCGTGGCATTATTTTGCCCATAACAAGATAATTTAGCACTTGGGAGGCAGAGACAGATGGATCTCTATGAGTTCAAGGCCAGCCTGTTCTACATAGTGAGATCCAGGACAGCCAGAGCTACAGGGAGGGAGACCCTGTCTCAGAAAGACCAAAAAAAAAAAAAAGATTTGGCTCAAGAGAAGCTGGATTTTACCTCCTTGAACCAGCAGCATGCAGTGCAGAAGGAGGCAGTTTGGATGGGCTTTGTAAACATCTTCATCTTGGATCCTGTCTATAGGTATTTTATACACCTCCTGCCTTCAGGAAAACTATAAATCAGGTTATGGGGGTCTGGGGAAAAAAGAGACTGTTATGTTTGTAGTAAAAACTGATAATTGCCTGGCATATACCACTGTGTAATCCTCAGGGCCAAGACATTGTTGAAATAACACATAAAACTTTAAAGAAACAATTATAAAAAGAGAAGGGGGAGCCTATCCCCCATAATGCAGTGGGTAGAGCAAATTTACCATAAACTTTTTGTCAATTTTGAAACCAGACATGATGACTCCAGTCCACAAGCATTGAAGGCCTATAACAGAGCATCATAAACACCATTAGTACTTTGGAAAGATCCAATGTCAGGACAATAGAAATGTGCAGACCCCCTCTGACAATGAGAAGAGGGTTTGCTTGTGTGTTCCCACAGACAGAACCATGATCAATCTGGGTGCCTTCAAGAACTGTCCATCTTTGGACTACAAAAGATGGACCAGAAATCACTGGCAGAGAAATTGGCCCAACTGAGCATCTAGGAGAGACAGAATAATCCAGGAAGATGCCACTTTGCCAGGGACCAACACACAGGGTGACATGGGGGGGATCTTAAAGAGCTAGAGTCACAGGTGCAGAGCCTGAGACCTCTGGGAACAGTGCCGGCCATGGGCCCGCTCCTGGTGGCCCTTCTGTGTGCTGCCCTGATTACCAATAGTGCGGCAGAGCAGCTAGCACAGGTAGCCTGGGCAAATGTGCCCAGCCCACTGTTTCTGGTGGCATCTCTCTGGGCCCTACCTTACAGATTAAAACAACAGCTCACAATCTGTCCTAATGGCAGCTATTTCCAGGTTCTACTTAACTCCAGTGTGAAAGACTTTACACTTTCTTCTCCCAGCTGTGAGAAAAGCCAATAATTATGGTAATGACCCTATATAGGACTTGCCTGCTGGCTTCCTTTGCATGCCTCTTAACTGACTCCTCAGCTAAACTTATAGAAACAGATGTGAGAATTGTTGAAGAGATATTCAATGCAATCCCCCCAAAAAATCAAAGATAAAGACTAAATTTATTAAAGGGGTACCAAGGCCAAGTACAACTATGATAACCTTGAGAACTTTATGTTTAACTAAGACATAGTGGTAGATAAAGGCTTCAGCACCAGGGGTGGACTACCCCACCAGGAGTTGTTGGCCAGGAAGGTTCTAGAGGCCCTCCAAACAAAGGCCATTTGCCTATAATGTTGGGCACACACAAGAAGAAGGTGGTAAGACCCTATTGCTGAAGGTATGGAATGATGTGAGCGTGAGAAAGAAAAATCCTGCTGAGACCTTGCCCTGCAGCTGAAAAGCTGACCTTCATAGTGCCAGAGAGCACTATGCAAATCACTGGAAAAAATGGTCTCCAAACTTCTATTATAGACATCACATGGTGCACTTTTACATGCTAAAGAAGATATTAAGTGTGATATTGGTGCCCTGGTACATGTACACTCAGAAAATTTTCTTTTTTTAATTTTTTAAATTTATTTATTTATTTTATTTATTTCTGTATGTGTATGAGTGTACTGTCTGCATGCAAGTCTGTGCACAAATGTTGTGCAACACCGCGGAGGTCAGAAGAGGGTGTCAGATTTCCCTGGAACTGGAGTTCTTCTGGAATTGGAGTTTCAGACGATTCTCGGCCGCCATGTGGGTGCTGGAGATCGATCCTGGTTCCTCTGTAATAGCGGTCGGTGCTCTTAACCGCTAGGCCATTTCTCCAGCCCCAGAAAATATTCAACTGAATCTATGGCCTGCTCCCTCATGGAAGGGTGGGGGTGCATGCACTATTGATAATGCAAATTCAGTGCCCCTAGTGGCAGAAGAATTTATAGGCCACATAGAAACCTATGACCATTGAAGCCAGACAAAATGTAACTGACCACCATTACTATCCTGCTCTTTGAGATTGTGGGGGCACAAACAGAAGGGGAGAGGTGAGTGAACCCAAGCTTAGGTGTGTGTGGGCTAACATTTTAGCCAGCATGCTTCAAGTCATGAGGAAATATCACGTGACCTTGCTGGGCATGGTGGTGCTAGCCTTTAATCCTGGCACTATAGAGGCAGAGGCAGGCACATCTCCATGTGTTCAAGGCCAGCCTGGTCTACATAGTGAGTTCCAGGACAGCTAGAGCTACTGTGTGCTTTTTTTGTTAGTTTTCTGTGGTCACCAAAATGTAGGAAGCTTCCTTTATAATGAGCAGGTACAATGCAGCCCTGCTAAGGGAAAGGGAAGGACAGTACCTGCCTTCAGCCACTGTAGGGAACTGACCTCTCGATGCAGAGGTCAGGTGGCTACTTTCATAACCCAACCTTGCGGCATCCACCTCCGCGTCTGCCACACCCACTCCAGTAACGCCTGTGTAAACAATATGAGAAATCATATTCAAGGCAGGCGGGGGAGCAGTGTCCCATGGGGCTAGGACCCCCTGGAGGTCCCTGGCAGAACGCTCAGCTAAGATAACTCCCGAGATTGAGATGCTTTTCTAGGATCTTACGTTTTCTGGTGTTGGACTTAGCATAACACTGAGCACAAAAAGATCTTTTCTTAAAGCCAGCTTATAGATACAAAATAAACGTTTTGAATGTGTCAAGAACTGGCAATTAAAATGCCTCTCTTGGGCACAGGGCTTTTTCCTGGCAGCAAGAATTTTCTGCAGATCCAAAGTAAAAAACAGACCTTTCTCCTTAACAAACAATGTAATGCAAGCTGTTAATATATATGGCAAGGTTAAAACTTGCTTCAGATCAAGAAAACAAAATAATTGCATGACAGTAATGTTCTTGCCTTACATGAATGTCCTTAAAGAAAACAGATTCCAGTGGTAAAAATGTATGATGAAAAGACATCTCTACATTAAGGTTAAAATAAAAATTCCCCTCAAACCTAAAAATAAAAGAATTCCTTTTTCCTCTGGTCCTAGACAAAGAGGTAGATAAGACATTCCTTTTGTTAAAGCCTGGATTCTAACACTCCCCAGTAAAGCAAGATAGAGACTAAGTCTCCTTACACCAGCCACTTATCTGACAAAAACAAAGCTGTTAGCTGGAGCAAACAGTGGGACAGCTCTTGGTTCTCAGTAAAAATTTAAACCTTAGATTAGCAGTCAGAGTTAGAAAACTAATAGCTAACTTAGGACATTATAGGAATAAGGTTTTTACTTCAATAGAAACTTAAAAGCAACTATTAACTTTAGGATGTATTTACTCTAGCCTCAGAATGGAGACATAAGACCAATATCTGCTGCTAAAGAACTTTGTAGTTACTACTCTGTGAGCTATGACTTTTCAATTATGACTTGTCTTCTTAGATGTTATTTCCTCAGTAAAGGTTGTCTTAAGATTTCTACATTTTACTTCAAAGAAAGTTTATTTCCTAACCAAACTTTGTGATGTTTTAGTTTCCTGCTCTGAGTACTCTGAGCTTTTCAGTTAATCTGTAAATCTTGACTTTTTTACCTACCTATGTAATTGTAAAGCTTTGCCAAATCCTTTGTTCTGCCCTCTCCCAAAGACCACTATATAATCACTGCCCCAGTTCAATAAAGTTGCTGTAGATTTGGAAAACTTCTCTTAGTGTTTCATTTCTGCACGCCGTTCAAACTTCCCTGTGTTTTTTCCTGCCAAGTGGACTCTGCAAAAACCCACGACCTCCCGAGGAGAGCTGCCGGTAGCAGGCAGCCGGCAACACAACCTGAGAGGCACTTCCGCCTCAGATCCTTAGCCTGGGATGACAGAACGTTTCCCACTCTTGGCTGTGATTTCCCACCTGCCCAGAGTCTGCTGGCCCCTGGACAGGAATTTCAGGCTGATGGCTGATGGCCTATATTCAGCCTATGTCCACTCACAATTCATTTCACCATACCAGCTATCCAAATTGGTGGTCTAAGAACCGCTGTCCAACCTCCTGGTCACTGGAACAAAATGCAGGCCTGCTTTGGCCTGTACAAGCACAAAAAATGACGGCCAGGAATTCTGTAGTGATGGTAATGGAGAAGTCGGTTTATTGCCTTCTATAGCTTGAATTTATAAGCAAAATTTCAGCTCCCAGAGCCAATCACAGACCTCCAATTCCATGCCATTGCACACTGCTGCCCCACCCAGCATTATGCACCTGGGCCACATTGTCTGCTCCTTCTTGGGGTGGGGTCAGAGAAATCCCCTGACTCTCATCCACGTGGTGCCCTGAGGGGTGCTACCTGAGAACTAGCCCCCAATTCAAACTGGATTTTCCTACAGTCATAGAAAACTGAGGAAAGGCAACTTGCAGAGGAAAAGATTTACTTGGACTATACTTCCAGGTCACAGTCTTCACCAATGTCTGGCCAGGAAGCTGTAGCAGAACCATGGAGGGGCACTGCCCATGGCTTGCTTCAGCCTTTAACTCTGACACAGTGTCACCTTCAAGCTTGTTTCCCCTTCCACCTTTACACGGTTTCCAGGGTATCAGGCATGGGTGCAAGCTCCTCTACTCACTGTGCCACCCACCAGACCCACAGAAACCATCTTTCAAGCAGAGAAAACAGCTGTTTCCACCTCTTCAAGGCATTACAAAGCCTGTGGGATTTTGGACATGGACAATAGATAAAATATCATTCGACTAAAAACACTCATCATTTTATTCATTTTACTGGCTATCTGGGGAAAGAGTACAAAAGCTAAAGTTCTAAGCAAAAGATCAGTTTGAAAGTTTCTTTCTGTAACCCGATGGAGAATTTGGAACCTATTCTTAAGGGGCAAGATTTTAAGCAGGAGAGGAATGATCTGTGTTGAATTTTCAAAAGTTCATTCACATCGAAAATAAAGGGTTTTTAGAGAGGAAATTTATTGCCTGGAAGTCAGTTTTCTTTTTCAACAAGCAAGATGAAGGTTTGGAGTAAAAGTCTAAGGAGCTCTGTGTACTGCTGAACACTGAGCACTGTCCACTGTTCAGCTGCAGGGCACACTGTCCACTGTTCAGCTGCAAGACACCCGGTCCACTGGTCAGCTGCAGGGCACCCTGTCCACTGGTCAGCTGCAGGACACACTGTCCACTGGTCAGCAGCAGGACACAATGCCCATTGGTCAGCTACAGGACACACTGTCCACTGGTCAGCTGCAGGACACACTTTCCACTAGTCAGATGCAGGGAACAATGTCCACTGGTCAGTTGCAGGACAGACACTGGGGTTCAGGGGGTACAGCATACAAATCCAATTCTTTTTCTTACCTTCTTTTGCCTTTTAAAAAAATCAAAATATTTTATTGGTGTTTTGTGTTTTTATACGTCATTTCTCAGTCTACTTTAGGCACACTCCCATTTCCATGCCCCCACCCCACCCCACTTCATGCATTCTGCCATATATGTCTTTCATCTTTTTCTCAGTCTGCTACTGGCTAGCTCTCCTCGGGGGGTCGTGGGTTTCTGGGAGAGTCCTCTTGGCAGGAAGAACACAGGGAAGTTTGGACGGTGTGCAGAAATGAAAAACTAAGAGAAGTTTTCCAAATCTACAGCAACTTTATTGAACAGGGGCAGTGATTATATAGTGGTCTTTGGGAGAGGGCAGAACAAAGGATTTGGCAAAGCTTTACAATTACATAGGTAGGTAAAAAAGTCAAGATTTACACATTAACTGAAAAGCTCAGAGCACTCAGAGAAGGAAACTAAAACATCACAAAGTTTAGTTAGGAAATGAACTTTCTTTGAAGTAAAATGTAGAAATCTCAAGACAACCTTTACTGAGGAAATAACATTTAAGAAGAAAAAAGGAACATCAATAGTTTACAAGTTGTAATTGAAAAGTTACAGCACACAAAGTTCTTTAGCAGCAGATATTGGTCTTATATCTCTATCCTGAAGCTAGAGTAAATACATCCTAAAGTTAATAGTTTCTTTTAAGTTTCTATTGAAGTAAAAACCTTATTCCTATAATATCCTAAGTTAGCTATTAGTTTTTCTAACTCTAACTGCTAATCTAAGGTTTAAATTTTTACTGAGAACTAAGAGCTGTCCCACTGTTTGCTCCAGCTAACAGCTTTGTTTTTGTCAATAAGTGGCTGGTGTAAGGAGACTTAGCCTCTGCCTTGCTTTACTGGGAGTGTTAGAATCCGCTTTAACAAGAAGAATGTCTTATCTACCTCTTTGTCTAGGACCAGAGGATGAGATAAAAGGATTCTTTATTTTTAGGTTTAAGGGGAATTTTTTTTAACCTTAATGAAGAGATATTTTTTCATCAATACATTTTTTACCACTGGAATCTGTTTTCTTCAAGGACACTCATAGTAAGGCAAGAACATTATACTGTCATGCAATTATTTTGATTTTCTTGATCTGAAGCAATTTTAACCTTGCCATATATATCTAACGCTTACATTATATTTGTGTTAAGGAGAAAGGTCTGTTTTTACTTTGGATCTGCAGAAAATTCTTGCTGCCAGGAAAAAAGCCCTGTGCCCAAGGGAGGCATTTTAATTGCCAGTTCTGACACATTCAAAAGTTTATTTTTTGTATTATAAGCTGGCTTTAAGAAAAGATCTTTTTGTGCTCAGTTGTTATGCTAGTCCAACACCAGAAAAACGAAGATCCTAGGAAAGCATCTCAATCTCGGGAGTTCTTAGCCGAGGTTTCTGCCAGGAACCTCCAGGGGGTCCAGCCCCATAGGACATTGCTCCCCCACCTGCCTCGAATATACTTTCTTATAGTGTTACACAGGCGCGTTACTGGAGGGGGTTGTGACAAGACATTGTGGCAGGCACGGGAGTGGAGGTGCTGCGATCAGTTCTTTTACAGTTTTTCTTTGCAGAGATAAAAGTGTTTCAGTCAGTTCTTGGTGATCCCAGTCTGTTTTTGTCAGTTGTTGTTCTCCTTCCCATTTCTACTGCTCCACATTCTATATATATATAAAATAGAAATTTATGCCTTTTGGAAATTATGACTTTGAACAATCAACTGTATGCCAATTCCAAAGTATGTTTAGAAGTTCACATTTTTCCCTTTCACTTTATATAGTTGTAATATATGAAACATACCCTCCACACATTATTCCCACAATTACAAAGTCTGAAAAGAAGTGAGTAGTTAATTCTAGACGCCCTAAGGAATTCATATTCTAACACACATATGTTGCCTTCAGATAAAAAGAAAAAAACATTAACTTTTCTGCAGCTTACGTTATCAAACTATGGATCTGGGGCTAAGCACCCGCAAGTCGAAGGATGCATTTCATACTTGTTTTTTGGGGATGTGTTACTCACTTAGCATAATGTCTTCTAGTCAATCGCATCTACACCTGATAAGTTCATGATATTTCACCTTTCTTTACCACTGCATAGAACTCCATTGTGTAGATGTACACACATTTCTATCCAACATCATCAGTTGAGGACATTGGGTTGCATTCCAGTTCTTTGCTATTGTGCGAGAGAGAGTTGTGATAAAACAGATGTGTTTGTATCTCTCAGATACGGATGGCAGTCTTGGGGGTAAATGCCAACAGGAGTGGTATGACTGGGTCAGGGTGTAGGCTCATTTTCAGTTCTTGAGGAGTTCTCCACACTCGATTTCCATAGGGTTGCATGAGTTGCATTCCCACCAGCAGTGGATGAGTGTTCTCTTTTCCCCACAACCTCTTCAGTATTTGGTGTCAGTTTTTTATGATTAGTAGCAGAGAAGAGCAGATGTACTTGGCCAGGACTCCCAAACCAAATCTCTCTCTCTCTCTCTCTCTCTCTCTCTCTTTCTCTCTCTCTCCATTCCCCCTCTCTCTAGCATGTAACAAGTTTGCCCCTGAAAACACATATAGTGTGATTGTATCCCATGTCTGTCTTTCCTTCCTCCCTGATGTCCTATCTTTCCACTCTATTCTTTTCATCCTTTCTGTTCTTCTCTTGTTTTTTTTCCCTTTTTACTCCACAGATGACATCAGTAGACATTATCCCCTAGCCACACAACTTTTAGGTTATTAATTTTAACAAATGAATAACATTTACACCTTTAAAGGCTGAAGGAGCTCCTGGAAGCTCTTGGGTGGGTCCCTGGGAGCTCCTGTGCTCTATCTAGTGTTTCTTGCTAAGAGCAGAGTGTGCTTCTGTGTAGGACAGGGAAAGGAAGGGGAGGAGGCACACTTGGTGGTCTAATGAAATGAGTCTCTCTTCCTCAGTGCCCCAGGGCGGACTCCATGCCACAGATTTAGAGCCTAAGGCTAGATCATGACTGTGGGTTATCTATCGATTACTAAGTCTGTGGGACATGGTGTGCCCTTTAAAGTTAAGTTTTAGAAATACTGTTCAAAAACTTGCTAATTCTGCAAGAGCAGGTCATAGAAAATTGAACTCAATTTTCCTTTCCTTTCTCTCTGTCTAAAGCCCCAAGCTATTGTAGAAAGAACAGATTACATTCAAAAGTCTCTTTTAACTATAAAAGGGTTACCCCCAGAATTTCTTCTCTTCTCAAAATATTTCTTCAGGCTGTCTCTGGGGCCTTGTGAAATCAAAGATAACTTTTAGTTTGTGAAGCTCCGTGCAGGACTTGGAAATGCACCTTCCCTTTTCTGGTGGGTTGGTTTGGGACAGGTACCGGCTTTCCTGCCTTTGAGACAGTGGTGACCTTAGAAGGTTACTGTGTATCAGTGGAAAAATTAGGAAACCAGAGAGGCAGTAAGAACCAGCATTTCATAAGCAGGCTTGGTGGGCCAGGCTCTCCTGTGCTGGGCGCTTTCACCCACTCAATCTTCGGGAATCTTTATTGTCACACAACCAAGGGCATTGCACTGTTTCTAGTTGAAGAAAAGAGAATTGGGGGATGAAGGTGAAATTACCGAGCTGCTCCCGACAGACCTCAGTGGCCAATCCTGACTGTAATTACCTCGGAACCATTCTGAGTCATGTGTCTCCACAGAACGTCTCCGCAGAACAGCTGATGAAACCTCATATCTAAAGAACTCAGAGTTGTACATAAATGGAAATGTGAGAACCTCATTTAAAGAATTACTGAAGACCTGCAGAATGTATCTATTTACCTGACAAGGCAATATTTTTTCTAGAAGACTAAAGACAATTTATGAACAATATGCACTTAATGGGCAAGTTCCCTTGCTATTTGTCATCCACAAAGTCCATAATTTTGTTTCTGAGGGATTTGAGAATGTTTTGGAGTGAGCATGTCAGCCTGGGAGCCCTGCCTTTTTCTGTTTCTACCAGTTAAGTAAGGTTTTTCTCCTCTGGGAAGATAACAATTCTTAGTAACCATTATAGTCAGTAGTGTGCTGGTTAATGCTTAACAGTGAACTATGTGCAGGAGGAAAGGGTGCCTTGATTTGTTCCCATGGTGACAGTGTTTCTACCAGAGCTTTGTTCACACTATGAACATGACATTACTACAAATGGAGTTGGAAACAGATGCTTCATAGATAACGAATATATAATTATTGTCATGTCTATAATCAAAAGAGAGTAAGTAAAAAATGCAATAAAGTTATTAGGAGATAAATTTGGAATATTTGCTAGATTTGCTTTTAAATTCATTATTTATTATTATTGTGTGTGTGCATAATGCTTGGGGGGCATGTTCCATGGTGCACATATGGAGATTAAGGGACAACGTCATGGATTTATTTCTCTCTTTCCAACTTTCCATGGGTTCTGGAGATAGAATGCAAGTTTCTGGCTCATGCAGCAATACTGAGCCATGTACTACACCCTTTACATGGATTTTAACATGATTTTAAGCTTATGTAATTTATTTTTAATGACAACTGTGCCGAAGGGCTGACTGAAAACTGGAGAGTCGTTGGATCTCATGGCTCTAGGCTCCAACCTGTCCTGTCACTCATAGCTTAGAATCATAACTAAATTTGGAAATTGCTTTCAAGAGCAACTACTCCAGATGTGTGTATAGACTTAGCACATTCCTAAGAATAATTTCTTCATTGACATAAGTAGTGGCTGATGGTAAAATTCCAGATCATTACAGAGCAGTGGGTAAGTGACAAGTACTGACAGAATTTTCCATTTACCTAAAATCACCAGAACCCTTAGCTGTGCATGTATCATACAAATGTAGGTATTAACATCTTAATCCCACTATCATAAAATACTCATGGCATACAACTCATCTCCTGATACTAACCGGACCTGAGCCTGTACTAGACCAAACTCAGCAGTTCAGAAGATGACCCTGGAGTTCCTTGAGTGAAGCAGAACTTCATTGGGTAGATTATTGTTTGCACTGAACTGATATGTTACAAATGTCAGCAAGAAATTTATTTAAGCAATAAAAGCCTTAGTTTCAAATCTGAGAGGGAAGTTGTTGGGCTATCAGGATGAGTTGAGGCTTTCCTTCTCACAGGGTGGTATTTTTATCTTCACAGATATACAAGGCTATCTTTCTTTAAAGCTGTCTGTAGGAAGACACTTAATAGCTGTTCCTGTTCAGATTCAGAGAAGGCTTTTCCACTGGAAGAATCTATTCTTTCTGTCATGCTGAAGCCTCTCCTGCTGCATTCTGTATTTCAAAGTCTTCTGCCAGTGACTGAATTGAGAAGCTTGGCCGTTGCCTCCTATGGTCACAGAGCAAAGCCCTCTCTTGTCGATCGTTGGTTAACTGCCCCCACCCGTCCTTCTCATGTTTGAGCAAATCTTTCTGGTAATAACCCTATTTGCTTGTTCCCCTCTGAGTAAACATGGCGGTCTCTTTGTAGGCCACTCCACAGTGGGGCGTGACTGGCGGGTGCTGCCACTCCTCTAAACACAGTATCTGTTTATTCTGAAAAGTGCAGCAGCATTGCACTCTGGGAACTCCATGAATGGCATCATGCCGCCATCAAGGAAGTTGAACTCTCCTTTGGAATAATAATAATTTGTGCCTATGTCACCACTTTGTAATTGTTGAAATCTGAACGAGACTCTAGGATCTAGGGATCCTGATCTAGAATGAATTTGTCAGAAAATCAGTGTTGAGATAAGATTGGAACAAACTCCAGAAGGAGACCTTCGGGTTCCCATCCAGTGATGCCACTGCGTGGGGTAATTAATATGCTATTTAATAAAGTAAGTTTAGAGGCTGGAGAGATGGTCCAGCAGTTGAGAGCGCCAACTGCTCTTGCAGAGGACCCGGGATCCATCCCCAGCACCCACATGGCGCTAAGAACTCCAGTTCCAAGGGAATCTGACACCCTCTTCTGACTTCTGCGGCGTTGCACGACACGGGTGCACAAACCTACATGAAGACAGTATATTCATATACATAAAAAATAAATAAAATAAAAATAAAGTAAGTTTAGTTGAGATTAGATACTTATCAATTTCAGGTTTGACGGGAGAGGTCTCTTACATGGCAGGTCAGGAGATATGGGTTAGTCTTAGCTGTGTCTTCGTTGACAGTGGCTTGAACAGTTCAATTATGTAAACATCATTAGGAACCTACATTTGCTGAGCAACATGAGCACCACTGCCAATAAAATCAAATGTCTCCTGCCTTCAAGTACTTACTCATGATATAGTATGCAAATCAATCAATTTATCATTTTACAAGATCTATAAAATGAGCATTGGGCTTTCTGTTGAATGAAGTCCAGGATCACTCTGAGCACCACAGGACCAGGGAGCAAGTAGCAAGTGAATATTCTTTTAAATTCTATTTATGCAATTTAATTTCTCCCTCCCTTCCTTCCTTCTTTTCTTCTTTATTGTCACATTTTGAAACTAAATTAATATGAACCTAAAAATTTTCTAACCCCCAGTTTCCTTATTAGCACAGACAGAATACCAATATCAACTTCTCCTATGAAAAGACCATAGGAAATAATTTAGGCAAGCCTAGGCATATAAAGAACTCAGTCAATTATAGTTGTTATTATATTAGTTAATAACATTTTCAGAAGGTTGAAATAAGAAAAATTATATAGTTACAATAGTCTTTGCTACATAGAAAGCTTTCAAATACAAGGGAGTCGTATCAGATTATTTTGCAATTATTATTTTAAACCATGTACAGTATCTCATTTGCATTCGTTACATTCACAAGAATTATGAGATGATATTTTAGCATATATCAAAGATAAGAGAGAAAATAAACTAATGTGTAGGATTATACAAAGTAGCTTTCCCCACAAACCCTAAAATATAACTTAAAGAAAATGTTCTGTAAAGAAAGCACTGTATCAGCCGGGCGTGGTGGCACACACCTTTAATCCTAGCACTTAGGAGGCAGAGGCAGGCGGATCATTGTGAGTTCAAAGCCAGGCTGGTCTACAGAGTGAGTTCCAGGACAGCTGGGGCTACAGGAAGACCATGTCTCGAAAAGACCAAAAAAAAGAAGAAAAAAAGAAAGCACTGTATCTGATAATTTATAAAGTACAAAAATCAGCTCAAGTAATCCACTCTAGACTTTTGCTACATAGGTTTCTTTTACAAATATTATTTTATTTATTTATTTATTTATTTATTTAGTTAGTTAGTTAGTTAGTTAGTTAGTTAGTTTTTGTTTGGGTGTTTTTGAGACGAGGTCTCCCTGTAAGCCCCATCTTGCCTGGAACTCGCTCTGTAGACCAGGCTGGCCTTGAACTCACAAAGATCCCCTGCCTCTGCCTCCGGAGTGCTAGGATTAAAGGCATTGGCCACCATGCCCAGCAATTATTATTTTTTACTTTATTCATATGAGTGTATTTTCTTCATGCTATCTCAAAATCACAGCAAGGATCATAGAGAAACCATACTAACTGTAAGCTGGACTTCCACATCAATAAGTAATGTCAACCACCAAATTTAGAGAAAATCGAATTGGTTTCACTGGAGAAAGTTGAAAAGTCTATAAGTCCCTATTAAGAGAAGCACAGTGAAACATTTATTATGTGTCCTAGTGAAAGGAAATTTAGCATGAGTGCAAAGAGCAAGAAGATGTTAAAGAAGCAGAGAAAGGATGTAATAGACCTGGAGGAAGCCAGTCTGTAAAATCATGGGCATGTAGTTAAATAGTCCTCATCATTAAAGCAAAAAGATTCTGTCATGAGCCTCAATGATAGCTCACCTCAAATATCCAGGTGTGGAAGACTTAACCCTCACTGTGCTGGGATTGGGAATATGGTCTTTGGGAGGTGAAGCCTAGATAAGGTCACCAGGTGATGCCCTAATTTTGGGAGAGTTTTTATAAGAAAAGGAGGAGAGGATTAGCTCTCTTTTTCTGTACAGCCTGAAGACTCAACAGGAAGGCAGCCCCGTGCAAGCAGGAAGAAGTATTTCTGCAGGAAACCAATGGAACAGCACTTAAACGCTGCACTTTCCAACTCTAATGTGGTGAGGACTAAACACCTGTTGTTTAAGACAATCATCTCTGCATCTGGTCTATCAGCCCTAGGAAACTACTGAAGCAGCAAAGGCTCAGATTGTTGATGTTTGGTCCAAGTTCACCGTGAGAACAAGAGTAAATGTGAAGATGTTCTTACCTCTTGAAGAACATAACCCTCTCTCCTCCTTTCCTGGGCCCCGTGTAGGATTCTAGTGTATAGATAAATATTTTGCCCATGTCAAACCTATCTCCAATCACTTGGCACTCTTATAATTCTCATGGTATAAACAAAAGAAAGATCACTCTGTGTCACCAACTCCTGGTGTCTGACAGGACCATCCTTTAGATTTATCTCAAAGAAAATGCCCATGATGCAACTTGCTTACCGTGGCCGTGTGGGGATCTGTTAATGATCACATCTATCCATCTGTAAAAGCATATGAAATCTATTATGTACACAATGGTTTTTTTTTAGTTTTTTTTATGTGTATGAGTGTACTGTCTGCATATAGGTTGGTGCACCCATGTCATGCAATGCCTCGGAGGTCAGAAGAGGGTGTCAGATTCCCCTGGAACTGGAGTTAAAGACAGTTCTTAGCCACCATGTAGGTGCTGGGAATCGAACCTGGCTCACCTGGCTCCTCTGGAAGAGGAGTCGGTGCTCTTAACAGCTAGGCCATCTCTCCAGACCCATGCGCAATGTTTTAGGCACTTAGAAGAACTGGGTAAATCGGAGACTAAAATCTCTTCCTTCAGAGGCCTACCACCACACACATACACACACACACACACACACACACACACAGAAACACACACGCACACACACATGCACACACACAGATACACACACATGCACATGCATGCACACACACGCACACACAGACACACACACACATGCACACATACACACACAATTTTTAAGCAGAAAATCTGGTGGAGGAGGTCCCTTGGGAGAGGATGTCGAGGAAGAGAAAGACAAAGAAATCACTAGGAGGGAGAATGTTGAGCATCAAGGAAGGCAGCAGGACTGGAAATGAGTTAAAAATACAGACAAGGAATTCAGGTGGTAGAGAGGTCTACATGGATCTGGAGGAAGTTTTGGGAAAGAAACATATGATCAAAATATATTGCATGAAGTTCTTCAAGGATTAATAGTATATTTATTTAAATATAAATAATACAATTATAGAAAACAGCAGTGAGGTGATATGCATTGAAAAATCTTACAAATAATTTTGGAGCATTTTGGTTTGCTGCTGGTATGAAAAGCCATGGCACATTATGAGTTGAGTGCTAGTGTCACAACCAGAGTTTAATTTTATAGTGAGTCCTCTGAATGACAGATAATGAAAAACAATAAAAGAATTGAGTGAAAAATCTACTGTCCTAATACAGATAAGAGAAAATATCTGTTTGAATCACATGTGGCAAGCGATGCAGGTGTTAAATCTGTATTGATTTTTATTATTATTGATTTAGAAACTCTGTTTATTTCCATATTTCAGAGCTTTTAAAATATAATTTATTTAATTTTGTGCATTTCATGCAAATCATCTTAATTGTGCCCTCCCATATCGGCCCCCCACCAGATTCATGCATTCTGTCATTTATAGTAAGGACTATTGACTCAAGCTTTTATACCCACAAGCCCCTCAATGTCCTTCATTGCAAGTTCATCCACTAGGGTCTAGTCAGCCTATGTAGAATCTCTCTCTTAAGATGATCAGCTCTCCGTCACCCAGCAGTAATCAGCTGCCAATAGTTCTTTGGCTAAGAGTGATCTCCAAAAGGTTTTATACTGGAAGTTCAGATATGTGATCTGTGGTTGTAAAACTAAAACAAACACAGATTCCAAAATCCCTGTCTTGACTTTCTAGAAAAGTGGAGTTTGCCTATTAAAGTGAGGATGATGGCTGACTAGCTTATAGAGAGGTCGGTGGCAGAGAGTCTGGCTTTGGACATAGGACATTTACATGGCCTATGAGAGCTCCAAGTGGATATTTTGAATGGTAAGTGCTTCCGTTAATTTGGAGAAGAGAGGGGACAGTTACATTGGAGACAAAACCTTGGGAACTGTCAGTTTCATGAGAAAGCCAAGAGGGGGCGCAAAGTCCAAAGCCCAGGGAATCCTAGGCCTTTTGAATTCTTTAAAATGGGGAGTGAAGATGGTGCAGCAGAAGGGAAGGTCGCCATGAGGTGAGAGGGTGCTGGAGCAGTGTGGGCCCTGCATCAGACAGGGAGGGCAGATCCCCAGTGTTACAGTGACCGATGATTGATGATGGACGGGGGCGGCAGCTGTCCAATCTGCTCTTTGCCGCACAGCAGAATAGTTCCTTTCGATGGTTTCATAAACTCTATTATTCTGAAATTTTCATTGGCTCTCGCAAGAATAATCACATGTCTCCAGACAGAAGCCATTAAACACCCAAGAGGCCAATGGCAGGTTTGCATTCTGCGTTTCCTGCTTACCTCTGCCACTCCATCACCCACATGGTGACGGCTGTCCTCAAGGACACACTTGGGCTCTGTCTCCAAGCTATGTTCTCTATTGTGCTTTCCCTTTAGCTTACAGTGCAGAATATGGTCAGGATGACAAGAGGTGAGGTTTGAGGAAAATAATGTCATGATCCTGGTTCTAATAAAAGAAAAAGCAGGTAATGGCAGGTTTACAAATCACCCACTGCTTAAGGACAAAATCCAGGAAAGTGGATCCTGATGCTCTAGAAGAATCTCTTTCCCAAGTCTGTTAAAAGGAAGAACTTTAAAAAATGTGAAGTGTGCCTGTTTCTGTACTTTCAAGGGGATGCTATTACAGCTACTTAAGACGGAGAGCAGCAAGACTCTCCATAGGAAGAACCAGGGCACCTGTACTGTATTCTCCCAGTGCCGCCTGGCATGTTACCATACACAGCCAATGAGCTCCCACGTGTCCTGTGCAGCCTAACAGCATTCCATTGTACTTGGGGAGCTGCTCCACAGAATGGGCCAGGTACCAGGAGTGGTCAAAAGACTCACACCCTAACTAGAGAGGCTCATTTGCAAATTATAGTGGAGATCTTTCTTTGTATAGCAGTATAGACAGAGACTCTGAGCTGACAGGGATGCTCAGGATGTCCTCAGAGAGCAGGAGAAAAGGATAGGACGTAAATTTTTGAATGATCGTTGTCACAGTTGGTTCCAGTCTGCCATACCATCTCAGTTCTACTGTGGCATAAGGGCACCCTTTCAGGCTCCGGGTGAAGAGCATGGTGTTGCTCCAGAGACATAGCTATTGGAGAATTTTTTCTCTTTCCCTTCACTGCTGGAGCCTTAAAGGACCCATCTTCCTCTTCTGAGCTTCCGTGGCTTTGTCATGACCCTTGAACAACTCCAAAAAAATACAGATTTTGTCAATATGTTTTTCAGAATCATATGGTGCTTGGAATAAAATACCACATATATAAGATGACTGAAAGGGCACCTCAGGAAGGGATGAGGCCAGACAGAGCAATCCTGAGACCTAGGGCGTCCTTTATGGATTTCAGGCCTGAGAATTACAGGATATCAAGTGGTGAGAAGAGAAAGGTCCAGCTCAGGCAGCATAAGAGAGAGACCGCAGAACTCCCCTCTCCCGTGGCAGATGCCAGCTCACCAGAGAACTGCCAGAGTTAAGAAAAACAGGGCCTCACCTTGACCGAGACAAAAAGTGAGAAACAAGGCAAGGGCAAACTAGTCTGGCCCTGGGTAAGCCAGCTGCAGCTGAGCAATTCACCATCACAGAATGGGTTATCTCTCCTGAAGACCGCCCAGCTACCTTCTCCTTACTGGATTATTTTTTTAAAGCATTTTCATCTACATAAAAGCTAACATGAACTACTAAAATATTATTTTCCCAAGTCAAGTATTGTGTGGTTATAATTAGAATATATGAGTAACAGTTTTCAATTATCTACTCTTGGTTAGTTAAAATATTTTCTATATACTAACCCATATGGGAGGGCTGAAGCTTCTATTATCACTTCCACTGCAGGCACAGAGAACTCACACATGTCATTCAAGGTAATACAGCTGACAGATCACAGACCTCAATTAGGAATGTGCTTACTGCTGTTTAATGGGATTGTGTTTTTCATTTTCTTTCTAAGATTACTGTCCTTTGGAAAATTTACTTCTATGTTTATTGTTTCCAGAAGAGTCCCAAAATTCTTAGAACTCCTGTGTTCAGCCAGTGAAGTTGTAGTTGAAAATCAACATAAAATCAATTGATTCATATATGCTCACCGTAAGATAATTGAAAAGGGGACTGAAAGAAACAACAATTACACACATGACAGAAGAAGACAACTGGTTCCTACAATGTTTTTGACCTCTACATGTTTGCCATATAGAATGTTCATGTCCATACACATGTTAAATAAATAAAAATGCAACAACATGTTTAATTTTTGTAGAAAATAAGGCCATAATTGGCCAAAGCATAGAGAAGAGACTTCGGAGAAGGTGCTCCTGGGTAGGACTCTTGTATTAAACCTCACCCACCCAAGACTCAGGGAATCTTGCAGAAGAGGGGTCAGAAAGATTGTGAGAGCCGGGAGAAGAGCTTAGGAAACAGACTACAGGCTCCTGGGACCTTGTTCCAACTTGCAGCACTGGTGACAGCATGCGCAGGACCCATGCTGACTCGGCCAGGTAAAAACCCAGCATAGAAATGGGAAATAGGCAGGGGGCTGAGACTTTACAGAGGAAGTGTGTATGGGCAGCTGATCAGTGTTGGGCGAGGCAGTGAGCACCTGTGGTGACATGGGACATGGTCACATGGTGCTCAGCATACAGACCAGTCACAGAAGACATGTTCTGTGTGAACTCACATGTGGAATCTGCAGTCACAGAAGACATGTTCTGTGTGAACTCACATGTGTAATCTGCAGTCACAGAAGACATGTTCTGTGTGAACTCACATGTGGAATCTGCAGGTCAGATCTCTGAAAGCAGAGATCAGTGCTGGGGTGAGGACTGGGGGTTGGGAGGTTCATAGCTCCAGGGGATTGACTTCCCCTTAGAAAGTGAACAATTATGTGAAACCAGCACATAGCAGGGTGGACATAACTAAGAACACTGTGCTGTATATTTTAAACAATGAGTCTTTTTTAAACTTTATCTTGAACCTGAGATGTCACTCTGTCACCTAGCCTGGCTGTCTGTAGGGATTCCCACTCACAGTAATTTTCTTGCTGTGGCCTTTGGAGTAGCTGCAGTGCATATCCACAAACACAGCCCCCCCCACACACACACAAAGTATCACAGCAGTGATGATGGTATTCTGCAAAATATATCATATATGTACTATCTTTCATTACACCCTATAGGTATGTATAATACAACTGCCTTTTTGAGACTCAGGGGTCAAAAAAACAAAAACCTAAAATAAAACAGGGGATACAGATAGATATGAAATCTTTTGTGTCAAAACCTTGCAATTCAAATCTTTAAAACTGACTATGGGAAAAGATTTGTATGTTCCAACAGGTCAAATGTCACCAGCATAACGGCTGAGAAAGAAAAGATACAGCTTTGCATTGAGTAGGATGTACCAGAAAGTGCCAGCAGAAAGGTTGGCCCATCTAACTTGAAAGGAAAAAAAGCCTCAGATTGCTACAACATCAAACCCTCTGTGGATCTTACTTGTAACAACTATTTTATAATGAGTCCTAACAAAACTTACCTCCTAGGTGCTGCAAAGGTTTAAATACAAGAGCTTTCTTACCTCCCCCCCATAGAACAAGGAGAAATATGATGATGATGAGGTCGTTCTCCAACTGTAATTGGAGCCAACTGTTATAGAGGTAATCTCTCATAAAACCAGTAAAACTGCCTTCTTTAATTGACTAATAGACATAAGACTGTGAAAGGGATTATTCTCTATTCAGAACCAAATATAATATTAAAGTCTCCTTAACTATGCACTTAAGCAAAATATATAAATACAGGAGGCTCTGACATCAACAATGGATTATTCTACAAGGAGATGTTGGCCAGGGGAATCCAAGCCCCCACAAAAGGTAAAGGTTCCTTGCCTCTAAACTGGAATATCTGCAAGAAGAGAAGGCGATAAGGCCCTGATGTCGAAGACCTGATGTAAACATGGGAAAGATGTATTGAGACCACACTTGCAAGTAAACAGATGGTCTCTGGAATACCAGAGAGTGTTACCAAAGGCCACTAAACCAATACAGCAAATATAGGTCTCCTTGAGTCAAGCAAGACTCCTCCGTCAGCACCAGCTACACCTCATCTGCCTGGAAATACTGTGCAGCAGTGGCAGCCATATGCCTGTATATCCCAAATCTAATTGGCTATTAGCTCTCTCCTTGGAGGAATAACCCACAGCTGATGCTACAAACTTACATCCTCTAATGGTTAGGAGATGTTATAAGCCACAGTAAGACCCTGTCATATTTTACAGAAAAATGTAATTCATGGATTAACATACTATCCAAACATCTGTGTCTATACCAAAGTAACCTACCATAACAATTAGTACTGTTTAAATGTCTATATATCTAATTGCTTGTGGTTCATTAGTAGGAGCAAAAGGTTATTCCTGGACAAACTGTCAGCCCATGAAAGAAAACAACCAGAATTGACCAGAGAACAAGACAACAGCCCCAGAGAAAGCAGACTATTTTGCTTCTCATCCACCTGTGCCCCTTTTCTAAGCCTAGGGAACAATCCGTGGAAGAGGAGGTGTGGTAGAATGTAAGGGCTGTGATTGGGGTGAATGGTGAAACTACAGGAATATAGTCTGGACACTCATTTGATCAACTTGATTGAAATACAAGCCACCCCTGCTGGATGGTGGGACTCATGGGCTGTGTGGGTTTGGGCACAACTGCTTGCAAACTGGTTTTACACAAAGGATGCTTGTACTCATAAATTATTACTTATTGTTAAAAAATGAAAATACTGAGAGAAAGATGCAGGACAGTTATAGCAGAATGCATGATCTGGGATGGGGTGGGGTGGGGAGAAGGGAAAGGGAAATATGCCTGAACTAAATTGGAAAATGATGTATGAAATACACAAAGCATCAATAAAAAGTGAAAATTAAAAAAATAATATAAAATAATACCAACTTTTTTTCAAAGCCCATTTTTTATTGAGGCTCTGTGCATTTCATACAAGATTTCCAATCGAATTTAGACCAGTGCCCCCCACTTGCCCCACCACCCCACAAGAGCTCATGCATTCTGCCAAACATGTTTTTCAT
This sequence comes from Rhizomys pruinosus, assembly GCA_009823505.1. Taxonomy (NCBI): domain Eukaryota; kingdom Metazoa; phylum Chordata; class Mammalia; order Rodentia; family Spalacidae; genus Rhizomys; species Rhizomys pruinosus. Next base: position 1,011,411 of record VZQC01009646.1, on the reverse strand, counting down.
CTTTTTCTTAGACTCTCAAAATTCTTGATCCAGAAGTTTACTGTTTTGAGCAAAAGTTCACCTTTTCAGTCAATTATTTTTATTCAGTCTTTCTGTTGTTGTTGTTATTCCTTCCAATATGCACCATTCAAAAATATGCACATATGCATGCCAAATATATCATAGGTTTTAGCATTTTCAGCTTATGATTTTTGTTTCTTTATTAGGCTGAAAGATGTCATGCTTGAAGTCTCCTCCTTGGCAAGCCCAAACAACCATCAGTTCTGCCCTTGTGTGCCACACTGGGGTTTTCCCTCCCCATGGTCACCAAATGAGATCCAGTTAGCACAACGTCCTGTCTTGATCTTCCTGTACTGGTCTCCATGATACAGCCTGGGTAGTCGAACAACGGCAGTCTATACTCTGAAGAGGCTGAAACACCAGTAGTTGCTCAGTCCACAAGCTGAACGTCTCAGCAATCCCCATCTGGCACTGAAGGTTTGGAAGATTCTTGGAGAGACATGAGCCTTCAGTCCATATTGGAAGGTTGAAAATCTGTGTCTTCTCACGTCCTTTGAAGGATGGCAAAAGCAGTGGCAGCCATACGGTAGCTGCACTTGCCAGTAAGACAGGCAAAACAACTGTGCATTTATTTTTTTTTTATTTTTTGTCTTTTTACTTATATATCATTTTATACCTGAAGTACAATTTCTCAGGACTTACTATTTATTTTTTTCTGGTTATACTTTCCTTTTGGATGTTTTAGGCCACACAGCCCAGATTAACCAAGGTTTTTGTTTTCTCAAGGTCAGTTGAGGATCTGGTCCTCAAGGGTCACTCAGCTTTTGGAGGGGGAAGAGCCCCTGGCTCCTTTTGGCTTTTCAATCACCAGTTCCATCCACTTGAGGACAAAGTCAGGTCTTGCTAGACCAGGCTTCCCTTTTTGAAACATGAGCAGACTTTCCTCTTTATAGATTGGATACTGGCTGATATCCCATTAGTGGATCTCCAAGACCTCCCTGAACAGGAAGAATGGTGACTCACATTTGCAGGATATTTCAAGAGATGCCCCCATGCATAGTCCCCTGGAACTTAGTTGACCTCTGAGGGCAAGGAACAAAGTTATCCCTTAAGACCCTCAGCCAAATTGGTATGGGCATTAAGTATGGTCATTAAGCATCCAGAAAGGCTAAGTTATACCAGCCTGATACTTTTAATTACTGTATACTATTTTAGAAAAGACTTGGACAAAAGCTCAAGCAGCCTTGTATAAGAAATACTAAGAAGCACTCCCATAAAATAAATACTGTAGTTAGACCTAATGTCATGACAAACTAGTTTTTTTTCTGAATTCTTTTGATCTTATATTTCTTATATTAAATATGCATACATATCCTCCATCCATATACCAAAAATTCCTAAGTCTGAAAATAAATGGTATCTTAGTTCTAGAACCTGTTAAGGGATTCACAATATAAGAGCACAGTTGTTTTCAGATCACAAGGAACAAAATATTAACGTTGCTCAGTTTTCCTTACAACTAGGTAATTGGTGTGAACATCCACAGATGAGGGATACCATTCATCCTTTGTTTTTCTGGGACTCTGTTACTTCACCTAACATGATATCTTCTAGTGTCATCCATTTACCTGCAAAGTTCATGATGTCATCTTTCTTTACCATTGCATAGAACTCTATTTTGTAGATGTACCACATTTTCTCTATCCATCGTCAGTTGAGGGGCACTTGGGTTGCTTCCAGCTCTTCACCATTGTGAAGAGAACTGTGCTTCAGGTGGTCCTAGGAAATCCCTGATCTAAGCTCTGTACAATCCAAATAATACCAGCTTTTTAAAAATCATATGGTAGGGGCTGAAGAGATGGATAAGTGGTTAAGAGCACTGACTGCTCTTGCAGGAGGACCCGGGTTTGATAAGGAGATTAAAGTGATTAAGGAAAGGACTAGATATTTACAAGTAAACAATAGAAACAGTACCTTCAGGGCAAGACCACACCTAGCTAAGCCTCCACCTTTGGAAAGGAAAATACTGAAAGGTTTTTCTGCTCCAACAAGTCCAGGGCAGAGAAAAGTTGCAAATATGGTTGAAATAGGTCAGGGTCCATGCCAAACTTGCTGCCAAATTCAGCAGTTTCATTTATTTGGTGCTGGCTTTAGAGGCATGAAGAATGCAAGAGTGAAGGGGTCATCGCTTCTTCCTCTGCAGTTTTAGAGAGCCACTGAGGCCAGGCAGAGTGAAGCAGGGGTGTCCCTGAATAAAGAAGGCCCTGATAGGCCACTGCATAAAGTGGTTAATGTTGGCAGTGGAGACCCCAAGAAGACATTTGAGATGCCAGAACTGTGAGATATTTGCCAGGGAGAGCTGCATACAGGGAGTGGTACCAGCCTAAGGAAGAGATGAATGTTGCACACAAAGCTGGAAGAGCTGAGCCATCTAAGCCCTTTGGAAGTAAAGTCCCAGAAGTCACACATGGAGCTACTGGACTTGGTGTTTGTCCTGCTGGTTTTCGGTCTTGTTTTGGTCCAGTATTTCCTCACTATGCCTCTATTCCTCCCTTTTGGAATGGGAATGTTTATTCAGTTCCACTGTACATTGGAAGTATGTAATTTGTCTTTTGATTTTACAGGAGCTTACAGTTAAGAGATTGGCCTGGGTCTCAGAAGAAACTTTGGACTGTAGACTTTTGAATAGAATTCAAACTGGAAAAGACTATGAGGACTTTTAAGGTTGGATGAAATGCATTTTGCATTTTATATGGTCATGATCCTATGGGGACCAGGGAGTGGAATGTGATGGTTTGAGTGACAGTGTCCCCCATAGGCTTTAAGTATTCATACATTTTGTCCCCAGTTGGTGGCACTGTTTTGGGAAGTCTTAGAAGGAAGTACTTCACTGGAGGCAGGCTTAGTGAGTTCAACAAGCCTTGCAGGCTCTGCTTGCTCTCTCTCTCTCCGCTTCCTGTGTTCATTGGAGATGTGACCCTCAGCTTTCTGCTCCAGCCCCAGCCACCATGCCTCCCACCACAATGGACTCTAATTCCCTGGAACTGTCAATCATAAGCTCAAATAAACTCTTCCTTTTATGAGTTCCCTTGGTCATGGTGATTTTATCACAGCAACAGAAAAGTGACTAATACACCCTCATCTCCCCATTTCCTCTTTCCTAACATCTATTACTATCCTCTTTTCTTGGGCTCTTTCTTTACCTTTACATCCATGATTCCTTTACATTCATGATTTCTTGGCTCCTGCAGTTACATCAAGATATCTGCTCACATATTAGGATTTGGTGCTAGGATCCACAAATGAAGGAGAAGATACATCATTTGTTTTCCTGAGTCTGTGTTACTTCATTTAGTATAATAGTTTCTAATTCCACCCATTTACCTGAAAGTTTCATGATTTTGTCTTTTTTTTTTTTTTACCACTGAGTAGAGCTCCATTGTGTAAATGTGCCACATTTTCACTATGCACTCATCAGTCGAGGGACACTTAGATTGCTTCCATTTCTTTGCTATTGAGAAAAGATCAGCAGGAGGAACAAACATGGAGATGCAGTGTCTCTACAGTAGGATGAGTCCTTTGGTTATAAGTGAAAGAAGAGTGAAACCAGATCACATGTTAGACTGCAGGCTAAGGGATCAAGGCAGCAGGCAGCATTACTCCCTGGTCTGTGCTTCAGTTCTGACTCCTGACTTCAGGCTCCTGCCTGACTTCCCCTAAGGATTGTGACTTGGGAGCGTCAGGTGAAGCAAGCTCTGTTCTTCCACAGGCTGTTTTCGGTCAGTGTTTTATGGAGGCCATAGAAGTCTGAGGAAAGTGACACTTCATTTTCCATTCTTCTTCTGCCTGTTTTATAATAAATGCTCCAATATGATCGTGAAGCTTACATGAAATTTGAATAAGTCAGGAAACACCTGTTCTTGCCCTTAGTTTGGAGTTAGGCAAATCTGAATTATAGTCCTGGTCCAAGCTGCACTAAAGTGTGAGGTTTGGTCAAGTATGTGTTGTGTGCCTCAGTTCTTTCATTCACAGGAGGAGATACTATCTATGAGGCAGAGCTGTGACGAGGATGAAATAACGTAACTTATGGGGAGTGATCCTCTCATTGCTTCAGTGTTTGCTAAGTGCTCAACTTCCTGAAAACAGCCTCCCTGTGTGGGAGAAGCAGCATGTGAACCTCCCTTGGGGATTTATGCTTCATTATTTACAGCTCCAGCACCTCTTGATTGAAGAAACTACTTGCTTAAACATAGACAATGAAGGACGTTGTATCTCCATCTTTCTGAATGAGAAGTTGAAAGCCTGGTTAGAGCTCACAGGCACAGGACACTGCAACTAGTGCTCCAGAGGCCTGGCCCTTCACAGCAAGAACTCAAGGCTTTGAAGACAGAAGTTCTCACTTCCCATTAAGCCCAACTGAGGTTCATCTTTGGAGTGAGATTCCTGACTAGAGGCTGCTTCGAGATAAAAGCACACCCTCTGAATTGTTTCACAAGTCCACCATCTCACACCAGCCTGAAAGAAATAAATTTGTCTTAACTTTTTCTTTGGAAAACAAGGGCAACCTAATTTCTATAGAAAAAATAAATGAATATGCTTATATGAAATCTGAAATATGTGTCCCAGTGTTCCCTGTGTGAAGAGAGTAGGCACAAATGGATTTTCTATTACTAATCCCTTAGCAAAAATATAAAGTTGCTCACACACCTGGGGATGTAAGCCACAGTAATCAGTGAAGGTGGACTGGTCTGAGTTTGGTAGTAGGCAGAAGACTGGAAGCCCCATGGCTCCATATGGACCCTCTATTACCCGAGTTACTAGTAGTTAGCTCCCAATTGAAAAATATTTGTCACAAGATGATGTGTCTGCTTCTGGCTCACTTGCCAAGTTTGCGTTTTGATTTATATTTTAATTAGGTTTTTAGGGGTCTCTATGCTACCTTAGACATTTGAATCAAAGTACTTTTCCATGCATTTATTTTTAATAGGTCTCAGAGCTTCCTGGCTACACAATGTAGTTGTAGTAGAGCAGCCACAGTTTGTGATCAGGCGGTAATGCCAGATAAAGAGCTATTCCCAGAAATCCAGCCGGACACACCCCCATTAGTCACGTGCTGATTTCCACTTGGTGTTGCAAGCCTTTAATCCTAGCACTCGGGAGGAAGAGGCAGGCGGATCTTTGTGAGTTCAAGGCCAGCCTGGTCTACAGAGTGAGTTCCAGGACAGCCGGGGCTACAGGGAGACACTGTCTCAAAAAGATGATAATAATAATAATAATAATAATAATAATAATAATAACATTTATACTCTGGGTTGTCAGGACTAATAAGGGAGTTCAGAAAGGTGGGTACCCAGAGGAAGCAAGACATTCCAGCACCTACTCAGAAGCCAGCATGCTGGAAACCATGCTGGGGACTTTGCACATGAGTTCTGACTCAGTACTGCAAACTAGTCAATAGTAGCCTCATGTCACAATTCAAGCAGTGTGTGTGTGTGTGTGTGTGTGTGTGTGTGTGTGTGTGTGTGTTTCAGACAGGGCCTAGGGATTCCTAGGCTTACCTCAAACCAGTGCCTCTGAGAATGACCTTGACCTTCTGATCCCCCAAGTGCTGGCATTATAGGGGTACACAAACACACCTACTTTACCTGAAGCTGGACCATACAGGCGCTTCNTTTTTGGTCTTTTTGAGACAGGGTCTCCCGGTAGCCCCAGCTGGCCTGGAACTCACTCTGTAGACCAGGCTGGCCTTGAACTCACAAAGATCCGCCTGCCTCTGCCTCCCAAGTGCTAGGATTAAAGGCGTGCGCCACCACGCCCGGCCTCTTTTTGATTTTTGAGACAGGGTCTCGGAATGCTGTGATTAAAACAGGCTTATTTGTTTTTTTGTTTATTTATTTTTATTAACTTTATTTATTTTTGTATGTGTATGAATGTACTGTCTGCATGCAAGTTTGTGCACCCGTGTCATGCAATGCCACGGAGGTCAGAAGAGGGTGTCGGATTCCCCTGGAACTGGAGTTCTCCTGGAATTGGAGTTTCAGAGGGCTCTGGGCCACCATGTGGGTGCTGGGGATCGAACCCGGGTCCTCTGCAAGAGCGTTGGTACTCCTAACCGCTAGGCCATCTCTCCAGCCCCTGTTTATTTATTATGTGTCTTGTTGAGACAGGGTCTTCCTGTAGCCCCAACTGTCCTGGAATTCCCTAGGTAGACCAGGCTGGCCTCATAACAATTGGCCTGCCTCCTCCTCCCGAAAAGGCGTGTGCCACCAAGATTGTCGTGGCTTATTTATTTTTTACTTGAAGGCTCACTATGTAACCTAGTCTGGCTTGGATATGTAGATCAAGTTATCCTAAACACCTGGGAGGGAGTTGTTTGTTTGTTTTCATTTTGGGTCTTCTGAGACAGGGTTTCCCTGTAGCTCCAGCTGGCCTGGAACTTGCTATATAGACTGTAGCTATGTACAGAGAATCACCTTACCTCAGACTCCCAAATGCTAGAATTAAAGAGGCCTATGCCACCATGCCTGGTAACATTTTGATTTTACAGAAGATCTCTAAAGAGTAGTCCACACTGGCCTAGATTTTTTATAGGCTGGTCTTGATCTTGCAATCTTAAGACTGAGCCAACTCCCCTGCTGTCTAGATTGCTAATACACAAGACAATGTAAATGCTATGTAAACAGTTTTCAAATTGTTTGGTGGATAGGATTCTAATAAAGACTGGTCTTGTTCAGAACGAGCTAGTTCCCAGATTTTCTTTATTATTTTATTTTATTTTATTTATTTTATTTATTTCTGTATGTGTATGAATGTATTGTCTGCATGCAAGGGTAATGCCATGGAGGTCAGAAGAGGGTATCGGATTCCCTTGGAACTGGAGTTCTCCTGGAATTGGAGTTTCAGATGGTTCTTGGCCGCCGCCATGTGGGTGCTGGGGATTGAACCTGGGTCCTCTGTAAGAGCGGTCGGTGCTCTTAACCGCTAGGCCATCTCTCCAGCCCTAGTTCCCAGATTTTCTATCTAATGTTGCTCTAGACCTTCTATGCAGAATACTTTAGTAGTTACTTTTGGCTTTATGTGGGTTCTGCTACTCAATTATGTGAGAGAGCGAATGGAAAAATCTGGAAGATTGGGGGGAGGTGTTGAGGGTCTCAATTAGCCCAAAGTTTCTGTGAACACCTAATCTTCCTGCCTGTACATCAAGAGTAATGGGACTGGCAGTGTGAGGCCCTCTGCCCCCCAAATGCTTGTTATTTCAATAAACATTGTCATCAACTTGAGTCTTGGGCTTTAATACGTATCAGCACACTGGAGGCAGAGGGAGATAGATCTCTGAGTTACAGACCAGCCTGGTCTACAGAGAGTTCCAGGTCAGCTAGGGCTACAGGGAGATCCTGTCTCAAGACAAAAATAAATAAATAAATAAATGAAAGAAAGAGAGAGAGAGAGAGAGAGAGAGAGAGAGAGAGAGAAAGAAAAGAAAGAAAGAAAGAAAGAAAGAAAGAAAGAAAGAAAAAGAAAGAAAGAAAGAAAGAAAGAGAAAGCAAGCCTGACTTGGTGGCACATGCAGTCAGGAGGGAGAGACAAGTAGATTTTCCCCAGTCTACAATACAGTAAGTTTCAGGCCAGCTGTGGCTACCGCTCAGTTATGTAATCTTAGCGACTGTGGTGGGGACAGGAAGTATTTAGAGTGTGAGGCCATCCTAGGCAGCACAGCAAGATCTCATCTCAAGTTTTCAGGGGCTGCAGAGATGACTAAGTAAAGTACTTGCTGCTCTTGCTGAGGACCCAGGTTCCGTTCCCTGTACCAAATGGTGGCTAACAGCCCTCTGTATCTCCAATTCCCGGGGATCTGATGCCCTCTTCTGACGTCTGTGGGCATTGCACAACACAGGTGCACTTAACACAGGCAGGTAGTACACACATGTAAAGTAATAAAAGTAAAATATTTTTAAAATGTATATGAGAGGATGTTCAGGGAAAAGCTCTATCAATTGTGCATAAAGTTCTGAGTCCTTTTCTGTAAGAGAAGTGTGCCTCTTGAAGGAGGCTTGGAACCGGTCCCTGGCAGTTATTTTACAATTCCCCAGTTGACTGGTGGAAGTGGTTGTGTGGGAAAACAAAAACAAAATGAACCACTATTCTTGTTGAGGTGCTGTGAGGAGAGAAATGGGTTTCTTTTGTGTTGCTTCGTTTTGAGACAAGGTCTCCCTGTAGCCCCACTTGTTCTGGATATAGAACTGGCTGGCCTTGAACTCAGATCCACCTGCCTCTGTCTCCCCAGTACTGACCAGCCCTGGCTGGCCAAGCCAAGGAGAGAAATAGAAAACAAAAGAAAAAATAGTTGTTTCCTGCCTTCTATAAGGAAACCAATCAGAAAACCAGCCTATATTTTTGAGTCAGGGTCTCACTGTGTAGCTCCTGCTGGCCTGGAATTTGCTATGTAACCAGACATCTCAAATTCACAAAGATCTCTCTGTTCTGTTTTTCCATATAAGATATCCTGGGGCTGGAGAGATGGCTCAGTGGTTAAGAGCACCAATTGCTCTTGCAGAGGACCCTCGTTCGATTCCCAGCACCCATATGGCAGCTAAGAACTCCAGTTTCAAGGGAATCTGACACCCTCTTCACAACACCTACCTACAGGCAGACAGCACACTCATACACACACACAAAAAGATATCCTGTACCCAGGCCGGCCTCTTATTCCCAGTCCTCCAGCCTTCACCTCCCAATTTCTGGAACTTAGGTATGTTCCACCAGGCCCAGCTTCCCTTGAATTTTTTCTAACTCTAATTGTTTTCTCTTCCCTGGAGGTTTTTTTTGGGAGGTGGGTGGGTGGAGGGTGTTTTTGAGACAGGGTCTCCCTTTAGTCTCAGCTGGCATGGAGCTCACTCTGTAGACCAGGCTGGCCTTGAACTCACAGAGCTCCACCTGTCTCTGCCTCCTAAGTGCTGGGATTAAAGGCGTGCACCACCAGGCCCGGCCCCCTGGAGCTTTTTAAATTTTTTTGGGGGGGGGGGCAGGATCTCATGGTAGCCCCAGGCTGCCCATGCTTTCACAGATCCCCTTGCCTCTGCATCCAAAGTGGTAGGACTGTTTAAAGGTGAGCATCAGCAGTAAAACAAATTTACATTTCTTTATTATACATGAATATATGTCTTTGTACCAAGGACATCTTGGAGCTCAGGACAATTTGTAATTGGTTTTCTGCATCAAGTGAGTTCTGGAGATTGAATTCAGGCCTTCCACTTGACCACCAGCACCTTTACTAGCTGAGTCATCTCCAGGGTACACAGTATTATTTTTTTGAATGATTTTTTTTTTTTTTGGTCTTTTTGAGACAGGGTCTCCTTTTAGTCCCAGCTGGCCTTGAGCACACTCTGTAGAACAGGCTGGCCTTAAATTCACAGAGATCCTCCTGCCTCTGCCTCCTGAATGCTGGGGATTAAGGAGTGTGCCACAACACCCAGCCCAGATAGTTTCTTTTTAAATTTTCGTTTTGATTTTTTTTTTTCCACCTTGTCTTCCTAGTTGACTGGCCACCAGGTTGGGCTCCAAATCTTGGAGCTATGCTTGCCTCCAGAGAATTGGGATTAAAAAAGACCACCATACCCGGCTAAAATGCCACATTTTATTGCAGGTGCTGAAACAGGCAGGTGATCCTCCTGGTCCTTGAGAGGTAGAGGAAGGAGGATCTGGGGTTCAAGGTCACTCTCTGGTATAAATTCAAGGCCACCTTAAAATTACCAGAGAATACCTCAAACAAACCACAAAACCCAAAATCTTTTCCATGCTGGAGACTGGGCTCAAATACTGAGCCACACCTTAGCGCTAGTGGCTAGTGGCCGAGGCTCGCAGAGTTTGAGGACAGCTTGGGCTGCCAAGTGAGACCCTTTCTAAAAACAAAAGTTAAAGGAAGCGAAGAAAGAAAACACAGGTGCTTGGCTATCATTCATTCTTTCTGTTAGGTACCTGGAGTCCTCAGTGGGAAGCAAATTTTATTCTTCACGCCTGGTTCCTAGAAGAATATATATTTAAATGAATCAATTAGGCCTTGGAGGAATGTGGACTGCTTGAATATTTCTCCAAACAACAAGTTTAGGTTCATTTATAAAGTGCACATTATAATAAAGAATGCCTGGGAAGGAGGATGTGCGAGTCTGGAGCTTAGGGGTCTGACCAGGAATCATGGGTCTCCATAACACTTTCCAAAGCTTGGTGGCCTCATTAACGTTTCAGTCCCACCCTGTCTCTCTAGTGACAGATCTCTGGAAGAAGCAACAGGTTGTTCCAGAAGCTCAGATGCCCAGTCAGTCTTTTTGGTGTTGAGGTTGCTTGTGCCTTGCTTCGACCCCAAACTTGGTTCAATGGTGTTACCTCACATGGCTGTCCCTTTTCTTATCTATAAACATTCATTTTAGAGTTCCTTAAAAGCTTGCTTTTTAAAGGTCCGAAGGCCCATCTGAAAAGAGGTTATGACCTAGTAGCTTTCCAATGGGAGGGTGGGGACAGGATTTTGGGAGGGGAGGAGGAGGGGTCGAGAAGGAGTCCAGGTCCAGTTTGGGGAAATCCAGCTCGCGTTTTGCCGCCCGCCCAGCGGTGCAGGGTCCAGCACAGGCTGAGCCCCAGCTACACTCCTGTGGTCGGTCCTGGGGAGCCGCTGCTGCTCCGGGGGGCTGACCTGGCCAGGAGCGGCTGTGCACTCCACTCCTGCAGCCGCTTTGTGCACGCTGCCGCTGGCCCTCCGCTCCCGGGTGTGCCCTTGCTCCTGGACACCCCTGCCCTCCCCAGTCATGCAACTCTACCTGCCTCCGCACCGGGGACTTTCGCGCAGCAGCTGCCCACCCCGGGGGCTTGGGCCCTGACCGTGCCGGATGGTGAGTGTCCAGCCCGGGCCCGCGCGCACTCCGGGCGCCCGCCAGAGAGCCCCAGGCTTTAAAGTGTTGGGGAGCCGGGCCAGTTGGAAAGTTTCCTTGTAGCAGGGGGACGCGCGCTGCCCTGCATCCCGGGGCAGCCCGGGGTGAGCTGAGGCTGGGGCAGAGGGCAGGGGTGCAGGGCCAGGGCGCTAGGACTCCGGGGCCCGACGGGGGTGCAGGGAGCGGCGCTCGGCCGGTGCTGGACGTGGGCATCCATCCGTCCCCCGCGATGACCCGCGTGGGCTCCGTCTTCGCGGGGACCCCTTGCCTCTGGCCACTCGGGACGCTTTTGTGGCGGGTGGCAAACAATGCCCCTGGCCGGGAATCTTGCTGCGCTCCCCGGAGGCCAGCTGCGGCTCGGATCCGGGATGCCTGGGGACCGGCGATGGAGATCTGGGGTAGAGCAAGCATGGCCTCTGGGAGGTCTCCGCGCGCGTTGGCCCCTCACCAGCCAGTTGGGGAGAGTTGGGGCGCCCTGGGCTCAGGGGAGGAGGGTTTGCGCTGTTGGAGCAGGGAGTGCGTGCTGCGCCTCCCTCCCGCTCCCCGTCCCCCTGTGCTCCGGTCCTCCGGCGAGCCCTGGGGAAAGGGGATTAGGGCGCCGCTTCGGGAGTGCGGCTGTCTGGGGAGGACGTCCTGAGGCTGGGATGATCTGGAGTTGGGGACCCTGGAGCGAGGACGCGTTCTGTCAGAGGGTCCTGGATCGCGCTCGGGTCCCACCCGGCGGGATCCCAGCCCTGAGGAAGGGTGGCGCGCGGGGCGAAGGGTGGGTGCCCTGGGTAGGCGTGCAGCACGTGCCCCAGGGCCTGGGGGCTGCAGTGGCCGCCACCAACTCTGCTGGACCAGGAGGACTTACTAAAACTTTGCTCTCCCTGGGTGTGTGTGTGTGTGTGCACGCTTTAAATCCCAGCACTGGAGACGCTGAGGCAGGCGGGTCTGAGTTCGAGACCATCCAAGTCCCCAGCCAATTAGAGTTACATGGGGAGACCCTGTCTCTAACCTATAGAGCACACAAACCTCTCTTCCCCCACCGCAATCCTCCTTTATTTGTCAGGAAAGAGCCGACCTGTACCGGTCACGCTTTCATTGGAACTGAGAACTCACTTAGGTCTGGCCTTCTGGGATCCATTCCGTAAAATGTCTCCAAGGGGCGAGAACACTGCAAAGAAAATTGTATCCTCCGACCCCAAGTCACCTTCCTAGAGGAGCCCAGCGCGGGTGGTGGGTCTCCGAAGTCCCCTGCTCTCCCCTGCTCGGGTTTGAACCCTCCGGCGTTCGAAAGGAACGTGGTAATGACGGGGTAGGGGAGAGAAATTTGCAACCTGCCCGACCTGCTCCCAGCCAGGGTTTGGAGCTGCGCGATCACTCCGAGGGCCTGGACAGGGGCGCTGGAGAGCAAATTCCCCGAATAAATGCCCGGGGCCGCAGAGTACTAACACAATTTGGAAGGGGAGTTTTTTTCAAGGAACTGCATACAGAATAAATCGTGGTTGGGAGCCGCACTACACGCTGCGTTTAAAGTTTGGAAATGTGGATATTATTTCTAAGAAATGAAAGACGAGATTTGGGCCATTTCCTGGGTTTGACCTTACTCTGCAACAGAGGCTGGCCTCGAACTTGGACAGTCCCTTCCCCCATCCCTACTTTAGCTGCTTGTACTGGGATTGCCCAGCCTGCACGTCCTATCCAAGGTCTAGTTTTTTGTTTGTGGTTACCCCCCCCCCCCAAGGCAGGTTCTCGTTCTTAGCACAGGCTGGCCTCAATCTCCCAGTGAGCCACAGAGTCCTGACTGTTTCTAGGTTTTCTAGATGTTGGCTGATTGTCCCCTTTCCCAATCAAGGGATTTTAATTAGGGTCTTAGTTTCTCATTTAAATCAGGATTTGGGGAAATAGGATGCACTGTCATTCTTTCTAGCTTTAGTACTCTGGGACTTCCACTTAACATTTTAATTAGTTAACCATTGCCGGGGAAGGGTGGGTCAGAAGTTTGGGTTTCCTCGGGCCTTGCCCTTTGTTACTCCTTTATCTTCTTTATCTGTTTTTCCCTCCCCTCCCCCATCTTCTAGACCTATCTTTTCCTTCCCTGAACTTTTCTTTTCCCACCTTTCCCCTTCAGCTTTTAGGAGTCTTCAGTCTTTTGATCCCCGTTGTCGTGTCCCCCCTAATTTTTTATGATTCAATTTACTAAGAATTTCTTGCCCTTCCTCATTCATTTGGCATTTAATGATTTCTGCTTTTAAAATAAAATGTTCCTCCTTGGCTTTTTGCTGTACTTCTTCTTTGTGTTAGGGCTTTCTTCCCTTCGGAAGGGAACTCGAACATGGGAACAGTTTTACCTCCACTTTCCTCTTCCCTTTCCGCCCGTCATTGCACCCCTCCACCCCCAGCCTCCCTGTAGGGTGGCAGGGGTGTTTTACATATGGAAAGAGGCTTGGGCTAAATCTGCTGGTTTTCGGCTGCCTTTCCCTGAACAGCTTCTCCGAGAGCCGAGAGCTCACAGACTTCCTGTGGTAGAGCGCTATCTAGGAACAGCCAGAGTCGCCGGCCACCTCTTCCTTTCTATGAAGACCTTACTTGCTGGAGGAAACTGAGCCAGGTGGCGCCTTTTTTCAAATAAGTGGGTTTTTTTAAAGTCTTGTTTTCTTGGTCAAGTGAGAAAGGCTTTAAGTTCCGTGCAGCTGAATGGAGGACTGAAATCCCCTTTGCAAGTAGCTCTAGGTATGCAAATCACACTTCTGACCACTGCTGGGAGGGGGAAGGATTGCTATGTAACTTCAAATTGACGTGTAGGCTGGATGCTTACATCAGTAAAGCCACTTCCTGCCCAGGGGACTTTGAGAGATCCAGAAAGAGGAGGGAAGTAGGTGAGAGGGGAGTTTTGGATACGATGCTGTCACTACTGCAATTTGTAGCGACTCACACAGCTTAGGAAGCCAGCTTTTATAGGTAAAATGAATATTTTTAAATTTTTTTTTTTGAGACAGGGTCTCCCTATGGCCCCAGCTGGCGTGGAACTCACTCCGTAGACCGAGTGCTAGTATTAAAGGGGCGCACTACCACCCCCAGCTTAAAGATGGTTCTTAGCCACCATGTGGGTGCTGGGAATGGAACCACCGGCCTCTGCAAGAGCAGTCGGTGCTCTTAAGCGCCGAGCCATCTCTCCAGCCCCTTTATTTTAACTTTTTAAAATATTATAATTTTTATTTTAGTGTATGAGTGTAAGTGCACCTGTGTCCTGCAATGCCCATGGAGTCGGAAGATGTCAGATTTCCCTGGAACTGTAGTTACAGAGTTGTTAGCTGCCGTGTGGGTGCTGGGAATTGAACCCAGGTCCCCTGCAAGAGCAGTCAGTGCTCCTAACCACTGAGCCATCTCTCCGGCCTTATTTTAAATTTTATTAGGCTTTAGTGTGTGAGTGTGAATATGTGGTGCATGTATACCATGGTGTGTTTGTGGGAGTCAGGATAACTTCTACCCTGTAGGTCCTGGGGATCCAACTTAGGTTGACTTTATCTGCTCTTATTTAGTATTCATTTTTGTCTTTGAGACAGGGTCTCAAAGCTGGCCTGGAACTCCCTATGTAGACGAGGCTGGCCTCCATCTCAGCTTCTGCTTCCTTAGTGCTAGGATTAAAAGCATGGCCACCGACACCCTGCTTATTTTACTGACTTTTATGTGTCTGAGTGTTTTGCCTGCATCTATGCTGTCATACCACATGTCTGCACTGCCTGTGGAGGACAGAAGACAGCATGGATACCCTGGATTTTTTTCTTTTTTATTTTTTGGTCTTTTTGAGAGGGCTTCCTTGTAGCTCCAGCTGGCCTGGAGCTCACTAGGTAGACCAGGCTAGGCTTGAACTCAGAGATCTACCTCCCTCTGCTTTCCAAGTGCATGTGTCACCACACCTGATTTAAGTGAATATTTTAATAATTGTTAAAAAAAAAAGGCCTTCCCAGGGAAAGAGCCATAGCATGCATTTATATCATTGAAGCAATTTTATTGTCCTACAAAAATTTCTATTTGCTAATTGGTTAGATAAGCTTAAATTATGTGTGAGCTGAGCATGGTGACTAAGGAAAAAAAGGATTGCAATGCAGTTCAAGGGGTGGTGAGGAGAGAGCTGGTGTATAAGAACTCTGGTACGGGGCTGGAGAGATAGCCTAGCGGTTAAGAGCACCGACTGCTCTTGCAGAGTACCCGGGTTCGATCCCCAGCACCCACATGGTGGCTAAGAGCCGTCTGTAACTCCAATTCCAGGAGAACTCCAGTTCCAGGGGAATCTGAGACCCTCTTCTGACCTCTGCAGCATTGCACAACATGGGTGCACAGACCTACATGCAGACAGTACATTCATACACATACAAAAATAAATAAAATAAAAAAAAAAGAACTATGATACAGCGCCTACCCTAGCCTGCTGCAAGCTTCACAGTCACCCCTAACAACCACCAAGCCCCATGGATAGATGTCACTATTAGTCTTGTTTTTCCCTCTTAGGACAATAGGAACTCTCTAATTGCACATGCTTTCCCTTCCTGGATCCTGCTATGTATGTTTAATAAAAGAGACAGGTATATTTTTCTGAGCCAATGTCAGCATTCTTACTCTTGAAGATATTTATTTCAGGAATATTGAAACAACGTTTTTTGTTTTTTTTTTGTCTTTTCGAGACAGGGTCTCTCTGTTGCCCCAGCTGTCCTGGAACTCACTCTGTAGACCAGGCTGGCCTTGAACTCACAAAGATCCGCCTGCCTCTGCTTCCCAAGTGCTAGGATTAAAGACGTGCGCCACCATGCCTGGCATCAATGGTTTTAAATTTATTTGCATATTATGTGTATGAGTGATTTGCATGGTGGCTAACAACAGTCCAACCATTCATAACGCCAATTCCAGGGGTTCCAGTGTCCTCTTCTGACCTCCACGGGGACTGCGCTACAAGAGTGCAGTTACATATATGCAAGCAATACACTCATCCATGTAAAATAAAAATAATCCAATAAAATCTAGAAAGAAAGATGAATTGTGGAATGGGTTTCTCTTAGCTTGTCAAACAAAGGCCCTTGCAGACCATATCTACACCCTGATTTATTTATTTGTTGTATTTTTGGGATAGGGTCTCTCTAGTTATAGCTGGCCAGGAACTCACTATATAGAATAGGCCAAGAACTTCCTCCTCTGCCTTTCAAGTGCTAGGATTAAAGGAAGGGGTCACCACATCTGGCTTGCTTGCATGTATTTAAATTCACCTGTATATTCAATGCCAGCAGAGGGGAAAAGAGAGCATCAGATCCCCTAGAAGTGAAATTAACTGGTTAGAAGCCATCATGTACCTGGTTGGTTAGCAGCCATCATGTAGGTGCTTGGAACCAAACCCCAGTCTCTGTTATAGCATCAAAGTGCTCTTAACCACTGAGCCATCTTTCTAGCACCATCCAGAATTAAATTTTTTTTTTAACTTTATGTGAGTGTTTTGGCTGCATGTATGTAAGTATACTTGTGTGCATGCAGTCACAGAGGCCAGAAGAGGGCATCTGGTCCGTCCTCTGTATTTGGAGTGATGGCCCCAGTTACAACATGAGGTTTTTGTTTTGTTTTGTTAGTGATATTAGCCCATAAGCTGGAATCTGAATTTGTGTGTGTGTGTGTGTGTGTGTGTGTGTGTGTGTGTGTGTGTGTGTGTGTTTTGAGACAGGGGTCTCCCTATACTGTAGCTCCAGCTGTCCTGGAACTTTGTAGACCAGGCTGACCTTGAACTAGAGATCCACCTGCCTCTGCCTCCCAAGTGCTGGGATTAAAGCATACACCACCACACCAGGCCTAGATTAATTATACAGCAGAGGTTGTCCTCGAACTTGTGAACACCTCTTCCATCTGAGGGCATTTTCTTTTGAGTAAGCTTCTTACTATGCAGCCCTGTCTTGGCCTCCAGCTCTACCTGGTTCTTCCCAAGTGCTGGGCTACCATGCCTGGCCAAGAAATATACATATATAATATTTATATTATATATATTCTTTTTTTTTTTTTGGTCTTTTAGACAGGGTCTCCCTGTAGCCCCTGCTGTCCTGGAATTTGCTCTGTAGACCAGGCTGGCCTTGAACTCACATATACCAGGCTGCCTTATCCGTCTGCCTCTGCCTCAGTTGTTGGATTAAAGGCGTGCGGCCACCCACACCTGGCTATATTTGTTTTTTTTGGTCTTTTGAGACAGGGTCTCCCTGTTCCCACTGTCCTCAATTACTCACTATGTAGACCAGCTGGCCTTGAACCTCAGATCCGCCTGCCTCTGCCTCCCAGTGTGATTAAGGGCGCCACCACCCCTAGCAAGCAAATAAAATTTTTTTATTATATATATTTTTTTTCTGTATGTGTATGAATGTACTGTCTGCATGCAAGTCTGTGCACCCGTGTCGTGCAACGCCGCGGAGGTCAGAAGAGGGTCTCGGATTCCCCTGGAACTGGAGTTCTCCTGGAATTGGAGCTTCAGACGGTTCTCAGCCGCCATGTGGGTGCTGGGGATCGAACCCGGGTCCTCTGCAAGAGCGGTCGGCGCTCTTAACCGCTAGGCCATCTCTCCAGCCCCAGAAATAAATTTTTAAAGTTTCTACATGTATAAAGAGTTTAGCTAGGGCTCAAGACTAAAATACTTAGGTTCAGTGCCTAAAACACTTGCCAGGCTGGAGTGAGGACCAGAGTTCAGATCCTCACCACACACAAGGCAAGGCATCTCAAGTATATGGGGCAGAGACAAGGAATTCCCAGGACAAGGTGGGTAGGTGGATGCCTATGATCAGTGGTGCTCAGGTTCTGGGGCCATTCTGTCAACAAAAAAGGTGGAAAAAGAATGGAGCAAGACAATCCCACAGGCATGTGTGTAAGCATGCATACATGCACATCACGTCCAGGCCCCTTACATATAGAATTCTATCCAGCTGGGGCTGATAAGGGATAAGTCGATTAGTCAAGCCTTTCCCCAAACCAGACCTTGGCTGGTGCTTTGGAGTCTACTTTTTCCCGACATTGGGAGACAAGGCAAGTAGATCTATGTGTTCTAGGTTAGCCTGGTTTACATAGTGAATTCTAAGAAGCAAGCACCTGCTTCACTGAGACAGCATCAAAAAAATAAGATAGAGGGCTGGAGAAATGGCTCAGTGATTAAAGAGGACTGGCTGCTCTTGTAGGGGACCTGGGTTCAGTTCCCAGCACCCACATGGGGGATAACAACTGTGTAGAACTCCAGTTCCATGATGCTTTTTCTGGCTTCCTAGGATATTGCATGACATGGGTACACATACATACAAGTAAAACACTCATAAACAAAAATAAATTCAATACCAACATTTGGGAGACAGAGGTAGGCAGATCTCCTGGTCTACTGTAAGAGTTCCAGTCCAGAGTGGTGGCCCACAAATTTAATCCTAGCACTTGGGAGGCAGAGGCAGAGGCAGACAGAACACTGCGTTCAAAGCCAGCTTGATGACCATACTGGTCTACGGGCCATCTGGGGATACAGGAAGACCCATCTCAAACACTTAAGAGTTCCAGGGCAGCCAGGGAGATCTTGTCTCAGTGAAACAAGAGAGCCCTCAAAATAAAGAAGAACTCATCCATTTTTATGACTTGTGATAGTATTGGAAAGTGTTATAGCTGCATGGCGTGATCCACATATACAATCTCAGCACTCAGGAGAGGTAATAAGAAACAGGATAGGGGCTAGAGAGATGGCTCAGTGGTTAAGAGAACTGACTGCCTTGCACCATTCTTTTTTTTTTTTTTTTTTTTTTTTTTGGTGTTTTGAGACGGGTTCTCCCATACGCCCCAGCTGTCCTGGAGCTCACTCTGTAGACCAGGCTGGCCTTGAACTCACTACAAAGATCGCCTGCCTCTGCCTCCAAGTGTTAGGATTAAAGGCGTTGTGCCACCACGCCCGCTTACCCCATCCTTTTTTTTTTTTTTGGTCCTTTTTTGAGACGGGGTCCCCTTTAGTCCTGCTGGCCTGGAGCTCACTATGTGGACCAGAGGGGTTCTTTTGAACTCACAGAGATCACCCCTCTCTGCCTCCCGAGTGCTGGGTTAAAGGCTCTGCCACCACGCCCAGCTCCATCCTTTTTTTTTTTAATATATTTTTTAAATTTTATTTATTTATTTTAAATTTATTTATTTTCATATGTGCATGAATGTACTGTCTGCATGCAGGTTTGTGCACCTGTGTCGTGCAATGCCTCGGAGGTCAGAAGAGGGTGTCAGATTCCCCTGGAACTGGACTTAAAGATGGTTCTTAGCTGTCATGTGGGTGATGGGGATGGAACCCGGGTCCTTTGCAAGAGCAATCGGCCATCTCTCCAGCACCCTAGCACCCATCTTTAGTACCAGGCATGGTGGCACATGCCTGCAGAGGCAAGCAGATCTCTGAGTTCAAGGCCAACCTGGTCTACAGAGTGAGCTCCAGGCCAGCTGGGACCAAAGGGACACCCTGACTCAACAAAAAACAAACAAAAAAAAACCCTCCTACAACAAATACAGGATCCTTAAAGGCCAGCCTGAGGTACAAAGCAAGCTTGAGGCTAGCCTGGGCAAACAAAAGCAATGTGTTGAAAGAGTTCTAGAGTGAGTAAAAAGCTTAAAGAATTTAGTATTTTGTTTTTAGTATTTCTTTATTATTCTTTTTTAGTATTTTTTTTCTTTTTTTTGTATTTTTTGAGACAGGGTTTCCCTGTAGCCCTAGCTGTCCTGGAACTCGCTCTGTAGACCAGGTTGGCCTTGAACTCACAAAGATCCGCCTGCCTCTGCCTCCCGAGTGCTAGGATTAAAGGCGTGCGCCACCACGCCCGGCTTTTTAGTATTTCTATTTACTTATTTGAAACATGGATTCTCTAATTTGGTGGCAAGCATATCCCCATGATAATGATAATTTTGTTTTTATTTTTCTTTTATGTTTTGTGAGTTGTTTCTGATTTTATTCATTACAAGGCCTCAGTATGTAGCCCTTCCTGTCCTGGAACTCAGAACTGTTTGCTTCTGTAGGAAATAAAGGTAGGCCACCACATCAGCAAGATTTGTTTTATTTAATTATTTCTATTTATTTATTTTGGTCTTTTGAGACAGGATCTCCCTGTAACCCCAGCTGGCCTGGAACTCACTTTATAAACCAGGGTGGCATTGAACTCACAGAGAGGCACCTGCTTCTGTCTCCCCAGTGCTGGCATTAAAGGTGTGCGCCACCACGCCTGGCCTATTTGTTTTATTTTTAGTTATGTGTAGTTTTTTTTTTTTTTTTTTGGTATTTTTGAGACAGGGTCTTCCTTTTAGTCCCAGCTGGCCTGAAGCTCCCTCTGTAGACCTGGCTGGCCTTGTACTCACAGAGATCTACCTGCCTGTGCCTCCCGAGTGCTGGGATTAAAGGCATGTACTGCCACACCCAGCTGTTATGTGTATATTTATATCTGTGTGAGTACAGGTACCAAAGGTCTCATCTCCCTGTAACTGGAGTCTGACCTGAGTGCTACAGGACAAAATTTGGTTCTCTGCAAGAACAGGATGAGCTGCTAACCACTGCACCATCTCTAGCTCCTTGTGTGTTTTAAGTACAGTGTGAGCTGCTAACCACTGTGCCATCTCTAGCTCTTTGTGTGTTTTGAGAACTGGGTATCAGGCCTTGACCTCACTGTAGCCAAGGATGGCCTTGATCTCCTGATCTTCCTGCCTTAATTGCAAGTGCTGGGATTGCTGATGAGAGCCACCACCCAGGCTTTCTTGGAACTGGCAGTCCTACATTCAGTCCCCCAAATGGATGTACTTTTCTCCATTCTAAGGACTCTGAGTATTTTTTTAACATTCTCAGTTCCCTAAGTATAATTACTAATTGAGCAATTATATCTTCTTGGAGAGTACAGAGGAAAAACACTCTAACAATGTTTTTTTGCCTTTTATTTCAGATCAGCTTCACCAGACTGAGCCCCACAATACCTCCACTCTTCTCCTCAGAAGGGAGACTTTCCAAAGGACCAATGACTCTGTTTCTCACACCCTTGCATCTTTTCCTAGTGTGCAGCTATGTCTCGATCTCGCCACTCAAAAACTTCCAAAGTCTTCAGGAAAGAAGATCTAAAGAAAAAGAACAGCAGCCAAATGAAGAAGACATCAAAACTGGCCACTGCTGGGACATCTGGGAAGACTTTGAGCCCTGGAAACCCGAAGCTATCAATCCAAGAAAGACATGGTAAGAAAAAAAGAGAAGCCAAATGCCAGATTCCATCCAGGAGCCTGCTAACCAGAGCTGGTGCAGCCCGGATGAATCTGGATAGGACCCAGGTCCTTTTCCAGAACCCAGAGTCCTTAACGTGCAATGGGTTTACCATGGCTCTCCGGCGAACCTCTCTTAGCAGGCGGCTCTCCCATCCCCCAGCGGTTTCAGTCAAACCCAAGAAAGCTCCAAATCCTAAGGGTCTGGAAAAGCAGCATAGGGCCATCGACAGCACAGCCCCAAGTCCCTCAGGAAATAATGTGGTGCTCAACCAAGAGCCCTTCATATCTCCTGTTCCAGAGAATCTAAATAGTGAGCAGAATGCATGCTTATTAAAAGATGAGACTCAAGAGATGATCCAGTCTTGGCCTCCAAGGGTAGAAGATTCCAATCCCGGTAACCCCACTTCTGGGAGCCCTACTACAGAGATCCTTTCTGGGCCACTGGAAGGGACACATGGTGAAGGAGTCATCACTGAACACACATCACATGATGTCAGCAATTCCCAGGGAATATTTGCTCTGGATACCATGTGTGATCCTTTGTCCCCAAAAGCAACCCCTGAAGTGACCTTGCCAAGAAACTCAAGCATTCAGTTTGAAGATTTGGGTTCACAAGTGGAGTCTCTTAAGCTAACCGATTCTTCCTTGGATCCCATGGAAAGTGAAGGGAATTGCTACAGCACCCCCAGCTTTAATAAGATTGTACCTGAATTGGACCTTAGACACTTTGGGTCTCTTGCAGAGCCTGTATATCCCATGGCTCTGATAAAATTCCTCTTGGCTGGCTCCCAGCCAGATGCTCTTGGTGCTAACCCTCAAGAAGTCCTCAAAACTACCCCAGATCAAGGGGGAGTTCGTGGTGCCACCTCTGTCCTAGGACCGCCCTTCGGTGCTCTCTCACATCCGTGGGAGTTTCCTGGTGCTAACCCATTTCCTGGTGAGGGTCTGGGCAAGGTTCCTGACCCACCAGAGGTTCCTGGTGCTATTTCTGTCCAAAGGCAGGTCTTTGGTCCTATGCCAAACCAACAGGAAGCTATTGGTGTGTGTGTGAGTGCTTCCACAGGCCTGCCTGCCTTCCTTCCTGTTTGCCCAAACACAGTTGCTACCTACAATACAAAGCCCACATGGCCAGAGTCCCACAGCTCTGTTTCATATGGGCCTGAGGTCCAAGGTTCAATGCCAGTTTTGTCTTTGGATTCCGGACACACTCCTCAACCATCTTCAAACTCAGATTTAAGTTCAATACCTCCAGTAACAGCTGCACACAGCATAGAAGATGAGAAGCAGCTTCCTAGAAGCCTTCTTCCAGCTACACAGCCATTCCTATTTGCCCCTGACAATGAACTCCACCATGGCCCATTGGATCTTACCCAGCGCTCCCCGGCTGTTGGTCCCAGCACATCAGAAGGAGGGAGTCCCCAGGTCAGCACGACCAGCTCAGCTGATGTCAACACCACAGCGACGTCTCTGCCAGCCTTAGGTGTCAGCGTCTCTTCTTCCTCTGCAACCTCACTACCAACTTTGGCGAAGAAGAAACGCAAGCCATGTGGGGTCTGTGAACCCTGTCAGCAGAAGAGCAACTGCGGGGAATGCACCCACTGCCAGAATCGGAAGAACAGCCATCAGATCTGCAAGAGGAGGAAATGTGAGGAGCTCAAGAAGAGACCAGCCTCGGCACCCCTGTCAGTAAGTGACCATGTGAGGGGCTGGGGACAGCTGCCGTGCTGGTACGATCCTCTGTCATCACTTTGCAAATCCTTTTATTCTAGCCAGACAGACATGGCACCTTGATCCCAGTAGAGGGGGTTCTACATGGTAAGTGACCATGTGAGGGGCTGGGGACAGCTGCCGTGCTGGTACGATCCTCTGTCAATCCTTTTATTCTATCTAGCTAGACATGGCACCTTGATCCCAGTAGAGGGGGTTCTACATGGTGAGTTCCAGGCCAGCTGGCTAAGGGAGACCCTGTCTCAAAAAAAAAAAAAAATCCTTTTTATTCCGGTAAAATGTTGCTTTCTCTATTAGAACTTGAGAACACACCCAAAGTACATTCCCAAGTGCAACTTTGAGCTTGGCAGGTGGGATTGACCTCGGGCTTCTAGCATGCTAATGGGTTCTCAGCCTTAGCCCATCCTCCCCCTTGCCTAGCTTTAAAAAAAAATTTTTTTTTATGGGCTGGAAAGATGGCTCAGTGGTTACTGTTAGTATTTTGAAACAGGATCTAATGTAGCCCAGGCTGGCTTCAATCAAACTCATTATGTAGCCTTGAACTTCTGATCTTGCTATCCTTTCCAAGTGCTGAGAAACTGTCATGCTCTACTCCACCTGCATGTATTTTAAGTGCACACATATGCAATTCCCACATAGTCCAAAAGAGGGCGCTGGATTCCGTGGAACTGGAGTTCTTAGCTGCCATGGGGGTCCTCTGCAGGAGCAGCCAGTGCTCTTAACCCCAGAGCAATTTCTCCAGTTCTTTGTTTCCATTGGAAGCAAATGTGGCCCAAATTCTAGTTTTCCTGCCTCCACATCCCAAGTGTTGAGATTACACGTGTGCACCACACTTTTACTTATGTAGTGTTGTGGCTCAAACCCTTTTTGAGACAGGGTCTCCCTGTAGACCTAGCTGGCCTGAAACTCACAGAGATCCGCCTGCCTCTGCCTCCCAAGGGCTGGGATTAAAGGAATGTGCCACCAAACTCAGCACAACTTTTATTTTTATGTAAAGAATATTTTATTTTTCATTTCATCTTGCCTGGATGTATGTAAGCGAACCATGAAGTGTACCAGTGTCCTGCAATGCCTGAAGACGCCAGAAGAGGGCATCAAATCCCCTCAAACTGGAGTTCAGAATGGTTGTTAGTCACCACGTGGGTGCTGGGAACCCAGCCCAGGCCCCCTCTGCAAGAGCAGTGCTAGCTCTCCAGCCCTGTTTTAAATTTTTAAATTTAATTTAATTTTACCGTCTCTTTGATACAAAAACCACCATTCCATTTCTTATCCCCAAGATATGATAACATTAGTTACAGCATAAGACAGTACGATCTCAATCCCCACAGTCCGGAAAAAATCCAAACACTTAAAGGATCACAGGTCTTTTAAAAGTCTCTTAATGGGGCTAGAAAGATGGCTCAGTAGTTGACAGCACTGGCTGCTCTTGCAGAGGACCTAGGTTCAAATCCTAGCACCCACATGGCAGCTAACAACCATCTCTAACCCCAGTTCTTCTTCTGACATGAGGGCACACAACATGGGTGCACTATACATGCAGGAAATTCAGACATAACCATAAAAAAATTAAAATAAGTCTCTTAATTGTGGGCTCCTGTGAAATCCAAAACAAGTCTTATATCAAAGGGAGAAACTGAAACAAACAAACAAACAAAAACAAAAACAAAAACAAAGGGAGAAACCAGGCACACCCAAGAAACAAGCAAGGTGGCTCAAGGCTGGACATCTGGGATTCACTCGGGATTTTCTGGACTCCACTTCTTTGACTCTACCTTCCACAGAACACAGTTCTTCTTTGCACTCCGCACCTGCTGCTGTCCTTGGTGGTCACCCCATGGTCCTGGCATCTCAAAAGCTGGGGTCTCCATTGAAACTGAGGCTGCACCTTCACCAATGGGCTTTTCTGACTTCTTGGTGCGAAGTCTCAGTTTCTCTTCATGATCCATGCAATCTTTCTTTTTTAAATTTTATTTATTTTTGTATGTGTATGAATGTACTGTCTTCATGTAGGTTTGTGCACCCAAGTCGTGCAATGCCGCGGAGGTCAGAAGAGGGTCTCGGATTCCCCTGGAACTGGAGTTCTCCTGGAATTGGAGTTTCAGACGGTTCTTGGCCGCCATGTGGGTGATGGGGATTGAACCCGGGTCCTCTGCAAGAGCAGTCGGTGCTCTTAACCACTAGGCTATCTCTCCAGCCCCGATCCATGCAATCTTGTCTTCACTATAACTGAGGCTGTACTTTCACCAATGGCCTTTTCTGTCATCTCACCAGGCCAAGCCTCAGCTGCTTTCTGTGACCCCTTCATACCAGAACTATATAAGAGATTCTGACACTTTATAAGCCATGCTTCCAGCTAGAGATGGAGGCTTGGGCTTCCTGGACCATACCTTCTGTGCGCTGACCCTGAGGAAATTCTTCCCAGAACACTAGATGTGATGCTGGTCTCTTGTTACTTACAATTAATTTTTCAGCGCCAGCTAACCAGCAGCAATTGTCCCAGTACAACAAAGGTTTCACTTCAGGTTCTGGTCTCTTGTTACAGCTGATTCTTTAGCCCCAGCTGACCAGAAACCACAGATTCTCAATTCAAAATATCATAGAAACAGCCCTGATGGTCTCTGCTTCCCTTTGTATGTAATCTAGGCTGGCCTCAAACTCACTTGAGTGAGTTTTGGGATTATAGGCATTAGCCACCTTCTCTTCCCTTCCCTTCCCTAGACGTGTCATTCCGATGGACCCAGAGCTTTCCGGATGGTGAGGCTGTGCCCCAGAACTTCCATTCCTAATAGCTTTACGCTCTTATTTATTTTTTTTTATTAAGTTATTTTATTTCATTTATTTTTTTCCCCCAGACATGGTCTCCCTGTAGCTGCAGCTACACAGACCAAGCTGGACTTGAACTCACAGATCCAGCTACCTCTGCCAAGTGATGAGATTAAAGGTGTGCGCCACCACATTTGAGGTGTATGAGTGTTGCTTATATGTGTATAAATGCCCATGGAGTCAGAAGAAGCTGTTGGATCTCCCGGAACTGGAATTAGAGAGGGTTGTTGTTAGCAGCCACGGGGTTGCTGGAAAACCAAGTCCTCTACAGGAGCAATTGGTGCTCTTAACCACTGAGCAATCCATCCAGTCCCTGGCAGTATTTTTTTTTTTTTTTTTTTAGTCTTTTCGAGACAGGGTCTCCCTGTAGTCCCAGCTGTCCTGGAACTCACTCTGTAGACCAGGCTGGCCTTGAACTCACAAAGATCCGCCTGCCTCTGCCTCCCAAGTGCTAGGATTAAAGGCATGCGCCACCACGCCCGGCCTTTAAAAAATATATTTTTTCGAGACAGGGTCTCCCTGTAGTCCCAGCTGTCCTGGAACTCACTCTGTAGACCAGGCTGGCCTTGAACTCACAAAGATCCGCCTGCCTCTGCCTCCCAAGTGCTAGGATTAAAGGCATGCGCCACCACGCCTGGCCCTGACACTCTTTTTATTCCATCCTTTCTGATGGGATTTGGGAGAGAATTCAGCCTGTGTTGGCTGTTGGTTTTCTGTTTTCAAACAGCTGGATTTTATTTTGGCAAATGCGGTGTACAGCATATGGAACAAATTTTTGCTACCAGCTTCTTCAATTGAGGACAGATGTTGTATGTCCTTAAACCTGCCTATAAAGAATCTCTATATCACTGCTGAGGTTTTGGTAGCATATTGCCCCTAAAATAGATGGGAAAGCTTATACCTTTAATCTCAGCATTAAGGAGGCAGAGGCAGGAGGGTGTCTGCGAGTCATCACCCCCAGCCTGAACCTCTAAGTTTTGATTCCAGACAGACTTAATCGTTAGTCCATCTGCAAAAGTTACTCACTTCAGTGGGATCTATTGTGAGACTGGGGTGGATGTGGCAGAAGTGTCACAGGAGAAATGCCAAGGACATGATTGGTATCAACCAGAGAGATTGAGCTGCAGTTAGGAGCATGTATTGCTTCCAGAGAACCTCTGTTCAATTCCCAACAACCAGATGATAGACTCACAACTGCACAAACACACACACACACACACACACACACACATTCCTATAGTTACCAGTGGTTGGGGTCTGGCCATATTTTACTACAGTCTTGGGATTCCTTAAAGTAGCAGGGAAACTTTATTCTGCCTGTATCATAGTAATATAGGCATCAGGAGTCCAACTGATTGAGAGAATCAACCTTGCTAATGAGATAGTGTTCAGTATATGTTCATTACTACCAAGAAATTTTCCATAGAAGAAGGCTCTGGTGTCCACTAAAGAATAGTGATGGAGCTCTGGTGGGGTGGGGGGATAAGGGGGGGGAACACAGGTCTAGATTTGATTAATATATATATATATATATATGAATAGTGATGGAGGCCTGGAGAGATGGCTCAGCAGTGAAGAGCACTGGCTGCTCTTGCAGAGGACCCAGTTCAAGAGGATCTGTCTTCTGACCTCCTCCAGTATTACATGACATGGGTGCACTTAACACATGCATGGCAAAACACTCATGCACATAAAATATTAAGAATAATGATTAGAAGCTGGGCGTGGTGGCACACGCCTTTAATCCTAGCACTCGGGAGGCAGAGGTAGGCGGATCTTTGTGAGTTCAAGGCCAGCCTGGTCTACAGAGTGAGTTCCAGGACCGCTGGGGCTACAGGGAGACCCTGTCTCGAAAAGACCAAAAAAAAAAAAAAAAAGATTAGAAGTGAGAGGCTTGAGCTGAGCCTGGTAGCTAGGATGCTTTTAATCCCAGCAGAGGAAGAGCCAGGCAGATCGCTATGAGTTCAAGGCCAGCCTGGTCTACATAGGGAGTTCCAGGCTAGCTGGGACTAAAAGGAGACCTTGTCTCAAAAAGACCAAAAAAAAGAGAAAAAAAGGGGCTGGAGAGATGGCCTAGCGGTTAAGAGCGCCGACCGCTCTTACAGAGGACCCGGGTTCGATCCCCAGCACCCACATGGCGGCCGAGAACCATCTGAAACTCCAATTCCAGGAGAACTCCAGTTCCAGGGGAATCCGACGCCATCTTCTGACCTCCGCGGCATTGCACGACACGGGTGCACAAATTTGCATGCAGACAGTACATTCATACACATACAGAAATAAATTTAAAAAAAAATTGTAAAAAAAAGAGAAAAAAAAATTTAGTTTTGGGCTGGGAAGATGGATCATTAAGTAAAGCTGCTTGTCTGTGAGCCTGGTGCCCGAGTTCAGTGGTCAGAACCTACATGGTAGAAGGAAAGATAAGATTTTTTTATATTTTATGTGTATTTAAGTGCTTTGTTTGAGTGCCTGCTTATAAGCCTGTTCAAGCTATGCAGGCCCGGCAGAGGTCAGAAGAGGATGTCGAATCCCCCTGGACAGTTGTGCTGCAAGAGCAGCCAGTGCTCCTAACTGCTGAGCCATCTCTGCAGCTCCACTTTTTTTTTTTTATGTTTTCCAAGCAGGGTGTCCTTTCACAGCTGGGGGCAGCCTCCATGCCTATTCTCCCTGCCTTTACTCTCCTTCCCTAAATGCCTCCATAACAGTTCTAGGAATAACTTATTCAATTATATGGAATTCTGTATAAGTATAAATCTTGGATTTTGGCTCAAAATCTCACCAAACAGGAAGTTGAGGCAAGAAGATTGCTATAATTTGGAGATCCTGGGCTAGAGTGAGTATCAGACCAGCCAGGGCTATGTAGTAAGAGCTTGTCACGCAAGATGGCTCAGCAAGCAGTGGCGGTTGGGGAAAAGTCTGATGTGAGTTGAATTCCTGGGACCCACATGGCTCAAGGGGAGAACCAGTTCCTGCAAATTGTCCTCTGACCTCAACTCTAAACTGTCTGGGTCCCACGTGCCCACACATGGATATGCATCATGCTGGCACCCTGTATGTATATATTCTGGCTCTGATCAAATGACATACGTATTTGGTACTGTGCTACTGCATGAATGTGTGAGGTGTAAGTCTTTGTCACCTCTGGAAGCCCAAGATTGGTGGTGCAGATGCAGATGTTCTTAGCTAGTGGAGTCCTTTAGTCAGAAACCCTGGTCCCCTTGATATTTCTTGTTAAGCATCTGTAAACCCTCTCATTCAGCAAGTGATTGGGGCAGCACTTTAGCAAGTCTCTACAATAGGGACTGAGTTGTGGCCAAATCAGATTAGGTATTTGGTATATTTTTAGCTACCATGCAAAATCCGAACTTTTAAACTATTATTGTGTTATTGCTGGTTTTTTTTTTTGGTCTTTTTCGAGACAACGTCTCCCTGTAGGCCCAGCTGTCCTGGAACTCATTCTGTAGATCAGGCTGGCCTTGAACTCACAACAAACATCCGCCTGCCTTTGCCTCCCAAGTGCTAGGATTAAAGGCATGCGCCACCACGCCTGGCAAGTTTATTTTTTATTTTATGTGTATGAGTGTTATGCCTGAATGTATGTAAGGGCACCCATGTCATGTAATGCCTGTGGAGGACAGAAGATGGCGATGGATTCCCTGGAACTGCTGTTGGCCTTCATGTGGATGGAGGGATTCGAGTCTGGGTCTTCTGGAAGAGCAGCCAGTACTCCCAACCTGAAGCCCCTCAGTTATTTTTTTCTTGTTTTCTTAAGGTTTTAATAGTGCAATTGATCTGCACTGTGGTTAAAGAAAGTAACACTAAGAATTTAGTTTCCTCCTGTGATGTCTGTGAGAATGGCCCCCCTTGGACACTGGGATGTCCTACACTGAAGCTGGTCTGGTGTAGAACAGCAGAGTGTGACACCTCCTGAAAATACACTGCCTTCCTTGATCTCACCTCCTACCTTTCACTTCCCCTCTTGCCGCTTGCTATTTACAATTTTTTAAAGGAAGGGCTCACGTGCAGAGGTCAGGAGTTGGTTCTTTTCTTCCATATGGGTTCCGGG
The DNA here is from genome assembly GCA_009823505.1 of Rhizomys pruinosus. Taxonomy (NCBI): domain Eukaryota; kingdom Metazoa; phylum Chordata; class Mammalia; order Rodentia; family Spalacidae; genus Rhizomys; species Rhizomys pruinosus. The sequence continues at coordinate 981,636 of VZQC01009646.1, read as the reverse complement.
ATCAAATTCAGGTCATTCTGAAGGGTTACATACATAGCATAGAAAGTAACTCAGTCCTTGGGGGAAACAGCCAGGGATGCACAGCAGTTTCCCCATGGGACAGTTACAGTGCACGCCCTGTGAACTCGTGAACGGCTGCCTCTTCCCAGATGAGGGATAATTATTATCCTAGTGGTTTCATTGAAAAGACCATGCTGCAGTCATTTTCTTGTCCTTTCGTAATGAAAGGGTTTTGGTGTTTCTGTTGTGTTTTAGACATTCACACTCTACAGTTGATTTTTATATCATATTTCATTTGCAAACCCTATTTTGTGGTCAATTAGGGTCTGGGCAGGAGGAAATGGGAGGGCTAGACAGTGGATAGCCACAGCTGTTCCCAGCCTTGGAATGTTGGGCAGCAAGAAATACTTGGATGTGTGTGAATTTCTCATTGGTGAAATGATTTGCTTATGGGTCAGTTCAGAGTTGCAGGAAGATTTGTTTACTGGGTGACAGAAATTAAATCATTGCTTTAAAAATAAGAGGTTTGCCAGGCGTGGTGGCGCATGCCTTTAATCCTAGCACTTGGGAGGCAGAGGCAGGCGGATCTTTGTGAGTTCAAGTCCAGCCTAGTCTACAGAGTGAGTTCCAGAACAGCTGGGGCTACATGGAGACCCTGTCTCAAAAAGACCAAAAAAATAAATAAATAAAATAAACAAATAAATAAAAATAAAAGGGTTGGAGAGATGGGTCAGTGGTTAAGAGCACTGACTGTTCTTCCAGAGGACCTAGGTTCAAATCCCAGCACCCACATGATAGCTAACAACCATCCATAACTCCAGAAGTCTTCTGTCTTCTGTGGGCACTGGACAACACAGGTACACTCACACACATGCAGGCAATACATTTGTACACATAAAATAATAAAATATAAAAAAGATTTTAAAAATTTATGTTATGGTTATGAGTCTTGCCTGCCTGGAAGTGTGCACCGGAGGTCTGAAGCGGGGGTGGGGGGTCGGGAGGGTCGGGCCTCGGGCACCAGATTCCCAGGAACCGAAATTGTGGGGGGGTGTTAGGCACCATGTGGATGCTGGGACCCGAAACTTGGTCTTCTGCAAGAGCAGCCAGTGCTCTTAACTGCTGAGTCATCTCTCCAGCCCCCTAAATCATTGCTTTTTTTAGCAAGTTTTAATGTTACCTCTTATTTTACATTTTTCTTCATTTGCTAGCAACCAACCAAGCGAGGTGTAGTGGCTGGAGCCCGAACTCCCAGCTCTTGGTAAGTGAGGGCAGGAGGACCAGGAGTCACCCCTGACTCAGTAGCGGTTTGGAAGCTAGCCTGGGCTATAATGAAAGAGAAACAAGAACACTGAGACTTTCTTCATTACTAGTTAAACATACAAACTTTTTTTAATTTTTAAAAAATTTTTAAATTTTTAAAACTCATGTGTACTGTCTGCATGTAGGTTGGTGCATCTGTGTCAATGCCACGGAGGTCAAAAGAGGGTGTCAGATTCCCCTGGAACTGGAGTTAAGGACGGTTCTTACCTGCCATGTGGGTGCTGTGAATCAAACCCAGGTACTCTGCAAGAGCAGTCAGTGCTCTTAACTGCTGAGCCTTCTCTCCAGCCCCTAAACATACAAAACTTTTAATGTGTTTTACCTGTATGTGTGTTAGGTGCATCCATGCAGATTCCCTGGAATTGATGATATGGACAGTTAACTGCCATGAAGGTGGCAGGAACAACTGGGTCCTTTACCGGAACAGCCATTGCTCTTAATTGACAGCTGAGCCGTTTCTCCAGCCCCTCTTCTTCTTCTTCTTTTTCCTTTTTTTTTTTTGTTTTCTTGTCTTGAACATGGGATCCTCAACTGTATTCTCGCTAACCTGGATACTCTCTCGATGTAGACTCAGCGCTGGCCTTTCGGAACTGCACTGAAATCCTCCTGGCTCTGCCTTCCCCCCAAGTGCTTGAGATTAAACATATGTGAGCCGCACCAACACCTGGCCCTCATTTTTCAGACTGGACGGTGGAAACCACTATGTAGATAGCTAGCCTTGGCTTCCCTTAAGTGCTCGGGATATAAAGGCATTGTGCCACCTTGCTGGACCTCGTTACTTTGAATTTCTATGCAATGTGTCTTTGCCTACCATGACATCGTAAAGTGCACCTTTGACGTGCAATGCCTATACATGGAACAGAAGATGGCTTCGGATCATCTGGAACTGGAGCTGCAGAGTGTAGTTAGCCTCCAGGTGGATGGTGGGAACTGAGTCCTGATTCTCTGCAAGAATAACCCATGCTTGGGGCTGGAGAGATGGCTCAGCGGTTAAGAGCACCAAACTGCTCTTGCAGAGACCCAGGTTGATTCCCAGCACCCACATGGCACACTAAGAACCGGTCTTTAACTAAGTGTTCCAGGGGAATCCGAGCGCCATCTTCTGACCTCCGTGGCATTGCCACAACACGGGTGCCAACCTAACATGCAGACAGTACACTAACACACACGCAAAAAATTTTAAATCACTTAAAAAACAAAAACCCATGCTCCAGTCACATCTGCAGCCCCTAGAGGAAAAGGAAAGGGAAAGGGAAAGGGGATGAAACAAACAGCAGAACCTTCTGTGGGTCAAAGACCGGAAGGAAGGTTCCCTCTGTCTCTTTGTCTTTCTCAGGCTCTTGCCTCATACTGCCTTCACTCCTCGAGTATGAGAAGAATAAATGACCTTGAACCTCTGCCTTCTAACCACATGTAATGAATGGGCTGAAATGAACAAATGCTGATTTATGGAGAAGTATGAGGAGTAATATCAGTTTTAGTTTCTGGCGTGTAGGCGTTGGGCGCAGCGCTTTAATCCTAGCACAGGAGGAGGCGAGGCGCAGGTGGATCTTTCGTGAGTTCAAGGCCAGCCTGGTCTACAAAAGTGAGTTCCAGGACAGCTGGGGCTTCAGGGAGACCCTGTCTCAAAAGAAGACCAAAAAAAAAATAAAATAAAAATATAAAACAAATAAAGTTTTAGTTTCTTTACTGTCTTGTCAGCACACATCCTCTGACTTTAGAGAATCTTCTATTAATTTATTTAATCTAAGCACACATACCTGGGAACATGCCTTTGCACACATGAGGCAGTCGGACAATAGCCGTATGGGTTTTGGGGATTCAGCTCCCGTTGTCAGGCGTGGTGCCAAGCACCTCCACCCACTGAGCCATCTTTCTGGCTTCATGTGGTTGATTATTACTTGCAGGCATGGTATATTGTGCTGTGCTTTGTTTAGTATCTTCATGTCAGGGATGAAGGGATAATTGTCCTCCCTTAGCGTCCTCAACAGCTGACGTTACAGGTTCTCACCATGGTTTCGTGTTACAAGTCAGTGACAGTTAATGGTGTTGAGCTCTAATGGTGTTGATCCTGTGCTGTGATCATTTGTGTCAGGCGGTTTGCTTGAATTAAGCTGAGGGGTTAAATAGCAGCTGGGCAGCATCAAGATCCTACAGCATTGTTACCCTTCACCCATTTTATTTTATTTTACTTTTTTATTTATTTTTTATTTTTTTGGTCTTTTCCGAGACAGGTCGCCCTGTAGCCCAGCTGGCCTGGAACTCACTCATGTCGACCAGGCTAGCCTTGAGACTCACAAAGATCTGCCTGCTCTGCCTCCCCAAGTGCTAGGATTAAAGCATGAAGCATGAGACACCATGCCCGGCTCCCTTCACCCATTTTAAAAATTTCTTGTCTTGGGCTGGAGAGTGCCTACGCTGTTAAGAGCCCAACCGCTTTACAGGAGGACCCGGGTTTGATCCCCAGCAGCACATGGTGGCCGAGAACACTCTGAAACTACCAATTACCAGGAGAAACTCCAGTTCCAGGGGAATACGACACCCTCTTCTTCACTGCGCTGCGGCATTGCACGACACGGGTGCACACATTAGTGCAGAACAGTACACTTCATACACATACAGAATAAAAATAAACATTAAAAAAAATAAAAAAAAAATAAAATTTCTTGTCTTTGTTGGTTTATATCTTATATATCTGATGCTGCATTTTGTTTTAAAGTGTGCTCACCACATGCCCGCAAATCCCGCACTTTTGTGATGTGGGTGGTGGGTGTGTTGTGTGGTGTTTGTGCGTGAATTACTGGTCTGCATGTAAGCGTATTGTTACCCTGTCGTGCGATACCCCGCGAGGTCAAGAGTAGGGGCTGGATTTCCCCCTGGAACGGAGTTAAAGAGGTTCTTTAGCCACCAAGTGGGTAGCTAAGCAGTCGCAGTGCCATACTGCTCACAGCCCCCCCATCGTTTTTTTTTTTGTCTTTTTGAGACAAGGGTCTCCCTGCTAGGTCCCAGCTGTCCTGGAAACTTGCTATATAGACCAGGCAGCTGGCCTGAACACCAGAGATCCTCCCTGCATTTTCTGCCTCCTAAGTGCGTGAAGTTGACAAAGGCATGCGCGACATACAACACTGGCTCAATGGGTCTACCTTATTGCTATTTTTTTGTTGTTTAATCTTTGATCTCTTCTTTCATACAAACATTAGTACCAAGATGCTCGGGGGTGTGGATTCGGTGCACGCCTTTAATCCTAGACTCGGGAGAGCAGAGGCCAGGCAGACAGGATCTTTGTGAGTTCAAGCGCCAGCCTGGTCTACAGAGTGAGTTCCCAGCGACAAGCTGGGGCTACAGGGAGAACCTGTCTCCGAAAAAGACCAGAAAAACAAAAAAAAAAAAATTATAAATGAAATTAAGGTCAAAGGAAGTGACTTTAGTGCTGTGCATATGCTTCTGTGGCTTGCTTGGATAGCCTAGAATAGGATTCCTTATATTCCCTGTGGTGTGCCTTGCATGGGTTGGTGTAAGTGGTGGAGTTTGACCATAGTTGTGGAGCATATTATTGGTGTTTTTGAGAGGGGTCTCCCTGTAGCCCCAGCTGTCCTGGAACTCGCTCTGTAGACCAGGCTGGCCTTGAACTCACAAAGATCCGCCTGCCTCTGCCTCCCAAGTGCTAGGATTAAAGGCGTGTGCCACCACGCCTGGCTATAGCATGTTTATTATTGTCATTGTCTTGCCTTTCTTTTCTATGTAGCCCTGGCTGGCCCGGAATGTGGCTGTACAGGCAAGACTGACTTTTTTTTTTTAATGTGTATGAATGTACTGTCTGCATGTAGGTCTGTGCACCCATGCACCCGTGTTGTGCGATGCCTCGAAGGTCGGAAGAGGGCGAAGACTCACTTTTTTAGCTTATGTTTTTATCTCGGCCTCCGAAGTGCGAGGATTACAGGCCTGTCCTGTCTATCCCACGAAACACTAGTATCTTGGAACAGGTTAATAATTATTGTGCAGTGAGTTATTAGGTCTGCAGTGTGAAGTAGTGCTGGAAGCATCAAGAGGCTACATGACTTGCCCAAGACCAGACAGTAAATGTGGAGTACAGCTTGAGTGCCATGCGCTAGTTTTAACACATCTCTGAGTGAAGGCGAGAAGCAAAATATGAAGGCCAGGGGCTGGAGAGATGGCCTAGCGGTTAAGAGCGCCGACCGCTCTTACAGAGGACCCGGGTTCTATCCCCAGCACCCACATGGTGGCCGAGAGCTGTCTGAAACTCCAATTCCAGGAGAACTCCAGCTCCAGGGGAATCTGAGACCCTCTTCTGACCTCCGCGGCATTGCACGACACAGGTGCACAGACCTGCATGCAGACAGTACATTGATACACATACAGAAATAAATAAAAATAAAAAAAATATATATTTAAAAAAAAACATGAAGGCCAAAGACTGCAGAGGAGTAGAGCCCCAAGGAGGTGTGGTTGAGAGACAGTCATGTTGAGGTCACTGCTGCAGTCAGTTGGACTGTGGCCCTTTGAAAATGTGTCGGAATCAGATTAATTTTTCAGAAATAAAATTTTTCCTTGTTCTGTGTCTACATGTGGGTGGAGTCCAGAAATTGACCTGGGTGTTTTCCCCAATTGCATCTTAGTATTTGTTTTTATTTTTATTTTTGTTTTTGTTCTGTTTTTGGTGTTTTTTGAGACAAGGTCTCCCTGTAGCCCCAGTTAGTCTGGAACTTACTGTGTAGACCAGGCTGGCCTTGAACTCCCGAGGTCCCCCCCTGCCAGCAAACCCAGCTATTTTTTATTTTTAAAATTAATTTTACTTTATGTATTGCCTGCATCTGATTCCCTGGAACTGGAGATATAGGTAGTTGTTAGCCCCCATGTGTGTGCTGGGAATGGAACCTGGGTCCTCTTCAAGAGCATCCAGTGTGCTCTTAACTTCTGAGCCATATCTCTAGGCCCTGTTATTAATATTTAAAAAATTATAATATATGTGTATATTTGCCTGTATGTGTATATGTGCACCCTGTGGGTGTATTGGGCCCAGAGGCTGGAGGCCAGATGAGAACATTGGATCTCTGAGAGAGAACTGGAGTTTGAGAAGACTGTTGTTGGACTCCATGTGGGCTGCGGGAACATTCGTCCTCTGGAGGAGCAGCCAGTGCCTCTTAACCGCTGAGCTCTCTCCCCAGCCCCACCGATTTGCTAGACCTGCTTGTTAGACAGCTTCAGGGATTCTTTCTGGTACCGCATCCGCAGTGCTGAGATTACATGCTTGTGTTGAGCCTGGCTTGCTTGCTTCATTAAAAACGTTTGTATGTGTGGTGTTCGAGATTGAGTCCAGAGCCTCAAGTGTACCAGATGAGCATTCCCTCATAAGCTGTGTTACTAGCCCTATGCAACTAGGAGTTACCAATGACCCAGAATGTTCATTTGTTGGTTACATCATCATTCACAATAGTTTGATTAATTAGGGACAGCCATAATTCTCCTGTGATGTAATTATACCACCTGGTTGTCAGGTGCACTCAAGTTAATAATAGTTGATGGGTTTGCTTGCTGACAGGACTTAGTGATCTTGTGTAAGATAACATTTTCCCAGCATTCAAGGCGATGAGCCTGGAGTGTCACTTCAGTTCAAGCCCAGTTCTAGTTTGCTTTCCATTGCAGTGACTAGGGACTGGAGAGATGGCCTAGCGGTTAAGAGCGCCGACCGCTCTTGCAGAGGACCCGGGTTCGATCCCCAGCACCCACATGGCGGCTGAGAACCGTCTGTAACTCCAATTCCAGGAGAACTCCAGTTCCAGGGGAATCCGAGACCCTCTTCTGACCTCCGAGGCACTGCACGACACGGGTGCACAGACCTACACGCAAACAGAACATTCATACACATAAAAAAAAAAAAAAAAAAAAAAACACTGACTAAACCCAACTAGAGGAGGCAAAGGTTTATTTTATCTTTCAAATCCTTTGAGGAAGCCAAGGCAGGAGGAACCTTGGAGCAGACACCTTAGAGAAATGCTGTTTACTGGCATTATTCCTCTAGCCTTCTTTTTTTGGGGGGTGGGGTGGGTGTTCTTTGGGATAGGGATACCCTGTAGTCCCAGCTAGCCTCTGCTACTTTTTATTTTAAAAGTTATTTATATTTTATGTGTATAAAAGCTTCGCCTGCATGTATGAAGTATCTCTGTTCTGTTCTGTAATCTAGGAGCCTGTGGATTTGATACTGGGAGTTAATGCAGCTTTGGTCACTTACCTGGCTGAGATGGGCTTTGCCTTTATTTAGCTAATTTTACAGAACAGTGCACTCTAATATTTGCATAAGACAACAAGTATAATTGCATGGTCCTGAGCATATGGTTCGTACTGGTGATTTTGTATCACAGTATGCCACCTCACAATATTGGGCAATCAATCAGTGTAGAAAAGTGTTACTTTTATTTATTTATTTATTTATTTGTTTTTGGTCTTTTCGAGACAGGGTCTCCCTGTAGTCCCAGCTGTCCTGGAACTCACTCTGTAGACCAGGCTGGCCTTGAACTCACAAAGATCCGCCTGCCTCTGCCTCCCAAGTACTAGGATTAAAGACGAGCGCCACCACGCCCGGCCTGAAAAATGTTACTTTCTAAAAGCTACCTTTACTACTGTTGGATAAGCTGGGCAAGATGGCACATGCCTTTAAATTCAGAACTTGGGAGGCAGAGGCAAGTAGAACTGTTAGATTGAGATCAGCCTGTTCTACATAGAGAATTACAGGCGAGCTGGGGCTATGGGTAGATCCTGTTTCAAATACACACATATCCCCATACAAAAAATAGTTAGATTCACATAGCCAAGGGAGGAGCCTGTAGTAGCTTTGGGAGAGGGTCTTAAGTGTATAAAATTGCTGATGCTGACACTGTACAGTCACCAAAATGTTGGCAAAATGGTGTAGCAGTTCCAGAGCCAGGGAGATGGCCTTCTGAGAAGCCTGACAGCATGAATCCCGTCCCTGTTACCTACAGGGTAGAAGGAGAGAACTGACTCCGGCAAGTTGTCCGCAGATCCCAAACACCCATATATATACACAAATAAATGAGAAAAATAAAACATACAGTGGAAAAAAAGAAAAGGAACGGAGAAATGACTGAGTGGTTATTAAGATTGTGCTTCCTAAGGAAGCCACTTGGCAGCTAACCACCATCTGTAACTCCAGTACCTGGTGATCTGGCACCCTCGTCTGGTCCCAGCTGTACCAGAACTGACTTTGTACATCAGCCGGGTCTCCATCTCACAGATCTACCTGCCTCTGCTTCCCAAGTGCCGGTAGGAAAGGTGTGACACCATGCCTTTCCTTTGTTTGTTTGTTTCAGAGACAATAAAGGATCAAAACTTAGGGCCCTGCTTTATCCCTGGCGGGCCTTGAACCTATTGCAGCTCCCTTGAGCCCTAAGATAAATTACATGGGTGGTTTGGGTATTTTGTTGTTATTGCCATTTTTGTTTTAATTTTTTTATTGTTTTGTGACTTGCTGTAACTGAGGTTAGCAGCTTTCTGCTAGAGTCACATGGGTTCTCCACCATGTTTGGGTATAGTGGGTTTCTTTTTATAGTTATGTTAACATGAGAATTAGTTGAAAGTTGGGGTGGGAGGAGCCAGGCCCAGTGGCACATACTTTTAATCTCAGCATTTGTGGGGCAAAGGCAGGCAGATCAAGGTCAGTCCTGTGGACATAATGAGTTCTGGGTCAGCCAGGGCTACACAGTGAAACCTGTTTAAAGAAAAAAAGAAAATCAGATAACAAAATTTGAGTGCAAAGAAATTTGCGGCTGTGCAGGAGAGGCAGATTGAAAGCTGGGGTCCGGGTGCAAGTAGCTCAGTTGGTAGAACACTTTGTTTAGCATGCAGTACCCAGTACCAGTAAGTCCCCAGTACCAATAAATATTTGGGCAAATAATATAAATGCAAAACCAAGGCATGTTAGACCTCAGGATACAACAACCAACGAGCGCTTTCGTGGCGTCCTGGAAGACGAGGAACTGAGTGTGGGTGATGAAACGCAGGCCTTCCGGCCCTCACTGTTCCCAGTTTCTGGTTGTGGGAATCTGTTCTGAATCCAACTCCAAGTAGAAAACCTCTTTGGCGGCACGGCCAGGCAGGCCATCCTGCCAATCCTCCAAATGTACTGCTGAAACTTTGGCCCCATGAGGCTTGAGCTCGGGCTGCCTTCCCAAGATCTGTGCAGCTGTCAAGGTGGTTGTGATGAGACCGTGTCCGCCCCTGCACAGCTTTTTGGCAGTGACCTTGAGACCAGCCCAGCTCCCCACAGCCCCTCTGGTCCTCTGCCACCGGAGTCTCTGGAGTCTCTGCGGCTGTTAAGACGCCCGGGGGCTACCCCGAGAGAGACTGCGCTGGTCTGGCTCCTCTCAGTGTCTGACAGGTGTCAGCCTTGGTACCGCTTGCCAGTGCCCACCACCCGCTGAGCATGGGCGCAGTCCAGGTGTGTGTGTGAAGCTGGAGGCACAGTCCACCTCTGGGGAGGTGGGACCAGCAAGCTGGTGTCAAGACAGACTCAACGTGGGAAGCCCCCCTCCACCCCCTTGGGGGGCTCTCCGGAGAGAGGCTCCGTGACAGTTCGTGATCAGAGATCATCTTATCCTGAATTAGGTTTAATTTGGAGACCGCCTTTTGGAAAAGGATGGATTGAAGGTCACCAGCTTAGTGCCTTTACTATGTAGCCCGAGTCAAGTGCATTTAGAAAACTCCACCCCCTCTCCTGTCCTCATCCAGTCGTTTTTCTTCTAAGTGGTTGATTATGTTTTAATCCGCCTTTGCGATTGGACATTTATTGACAGAAATCAAATGACAGAAATCAAATCACTGCTGTGTTTTTGTGCCAAGCGCCGGCTGCGGAGAGGTGTGGTTCCCAGGAATGAGACTCGCAGCCCAACAGCTGAGCCTACCCTGTCCTCAAATAACCTCCCTGCCTTAAATATCGCCAATATTTAGCCTTGCCTTATAAAGTCAAAATGCACAATACCTTCCAGAGTAGGAGCCAGCCCCGGTGCCCCCCTAGGCTCGGTGCTATCTCTTGCTTTCGCGCTGCAGAGCACCCCGCCCCTCCTCCGCAGAGACCTGCCCTGGGTGCCACCCCCAGGTTACCGACCAGGTCCATCCGATGGTGGGGACCTGGGGGATTTTCGTGCATTGTCTGTTGCTGGAGGATCCTGTGACTTCGGTGGCGGCGACCAGATCCTCTACCGAGAACTCCATGTCACAGCTTGTGGCTGCCTGTGTCCTGTGGTGAGCCCAGCCGCACAGGAGATCCTTTGTCTAGGATAGAGCTAGGCTGGGCCGATCACTTTGGAGTTGCTAAGCTCTGCCTTGCTATTGGCTGCACTCTTTGTGGGGCTGTTTTTGCACAAGGCATGCCCAGCACGTCTACAGTGCAGGCAGGCCAGGGCTGCCTTTAAACACCATGATAATAATACCAAAAGCAGTTTGCAGAACTGCTCTCTGTAAGGCTTCCTCTGCAGAAACAAGCAAGATGGCTGCCTCGTGGGCTTCCCTATGAAGAATGCAGAGGCTAATTAAGACAGACTTTTAGGGGAAAAAAGGGTATTTCCCTACATCGTTATTTATGCAAGCTTTTTTTTTTCAGTGACTTTTAAAGTATAGGTTTTACATAACCTCCACAGGGTCTGTCTTCATGCAGACATGAAGATGTTCTTAAATGGTATAAGTTTTTTTTAGTGAAATAGCAAAAATAAAATTTGGGAGGGTGGGAGCTATTTTTTTTTTCTTAAATAGAAGCTCATTTTCAATTTGATTTTTTTTTTTTTAGGTGATAAAAGAAAACAAGAGGCCCAGAAGGGAAAAGAAGCCCAAAGTTTTAAAGGTAATCAGCTGTTGATATTTATATTTTTTCCCTTTTCATGTAGTACTTTTCTGTCACCTGAGCAATTTGCATTACAGAGGACATGAATTTTCCCAGGCTGTCACAGGATACTTGAATTTTTCACTCAGCCAAAAAGGACTCTCCCTCTCCCTCTCTCCCTCTCTCCCTCCCCTCCCTCTCTCCCTCTCTCATACATATTAGCATCTTCACACAGTCTTGTAGAAGAAAAAAGTTTATATGCAAAGTGTTGGATGTAAAATTCCTTTTCCCCTGCAGTTCCATTTGTCAATCTGCATCTGTGTTGCACCAGACTAGACTTCAGCTGCACAGGGAGAGAAGTTGACAGCTAGGATCCATTGTGATCTTTGAAATGCACCCCATTAGATACTATTCTAAAACCTCTGATAGTTTTTCCAAAGAGAAGAGAAAGGGTCCTTAGAGATGTTTATTCACTTTCAGATGTGTAAATCACTGAGATCTTTCAGCAAAACTATAATTTCACAGTCTGAAATGCTCACCTTTTATTTTGGCATCCTTAGATTTTTTTAGGGGTCAGCATGTTTTTCTTGTACAGAATGCCTGCCAACCTGATTTTGTTACTAGCTAGGAATCTGAATTACAGCTTTGTGTTAGAAGGGTTAATTTGAAAGCCTATAGCCTTAGAAGTTCAAGTGCAGCCTTTGCAGAGGGAAGAAAGCAGTCTGTAGAATTAGGCTTGCATGTTTGACGTAAAAATAGCTTTATGTCTGCAAATAAAGTTTTCTCCCTCAAAGAGAAACATGTTGACTGTCAATGTGACAGAATATTGGTCTCATTTGTTCCCCTGGTTGTGTAACTTGGAAATGTTGACACTCAGAACCAGATCTTGCATTGCCCAGAAACAGACCTTGCATTGCTTTCTGACTGACCACCTTGAGTTTTCTAAGTCCTCTATCGAACCATCATTGACATGTACATTTTGAATCAAACAAGAAGTTATTACTAGATATTAACCAACCGCAATGTGGCAAACTATGAAATGAGTAGGATTGTCTGGCATACATTCTCATGCATCCCAGACATAGAGAGTAGGGGTTGTTTCATATGTCCATTATGAGAATGTTACTGGGGTATGGTAGTGCACACCTGTAATGCCAGGTCGAGCTGATTAGCCTGGGTTATCTGTAAACCCTGTCTTAAACCCAAAAGATGCTAGCCAGATGTGGTGGCACATGCTTTTAATTCCAGCACTCGGGAGGCAGAGGCAGGTGGATGTATGTACACCAGGCTGGCCTTGAACTCACGGCAAGGCCAGTCTGGTCTACATAGAAAGGTCCAGGACAGCTGGGACTGCAGGGAGACCCTGTCTCAAAAAGACAAGAAAAAAAAATTTTTTTGGTAAATGGCTGTTAAACAGGTGTGTGTGTATAGAAGACACACACTGTACATAAAAAGAACTAAGGCTGGAAGCTTAGTCTTCTCCCTCTCCTTCCCCTCCCCCCTCCTTTCCCCTTTTTTTTTCCTCAGGGATTAAAGACTGTACCACCATGCCAGACTAGTCTCTCATTTTTTTATTGGAAATAGAATAGCCTTGAGATATATTAATTAATTCCTTTTTTTTTTTTTTTTTTTTTTGGTCATTTTGAGACAGGGTCTCCCTGTAGCCCTAGCTGGAACTCGATCTGTAGACCAGGCGGGCCTTGAACTCACAGATTCTATGTCTATTTGTTAGACTGTTAGTGCCTTGTCACTTGAAGTAAGATTCAGAAGTACATGTTACATTTGTTTTCCATTGGGGTCATTATAGATTTTGTTTTGGGTTTTTTGGGGGGGAGTTGACTGCTTTGAGAAATCACTATATAGCCCAGGATGACTTGGATCATGAAAGCAGGTCCCAAAAAACATGCTTTGTTTTTGTTTTTGAGACAAGGTCTTCCTGTAGCTCCAGCTGGCCTGGAACTCTCTGAGATCCCCCTGCTTCTGCCTTGCAAGTGCTGGGATTAAAGGTGTGCACCACCACACCCAGCTTTTTTTAATTTTTATGAGGTCATTGTCTGCATTGTAGGTAAGTGCACCCATGTCATGCAATGACCCTGGAAGCCAGAAGAGTGCATCATCCCTAGGAGCTGGAGTTATGAATGGTTGTTACCATATGAATATTGGGAACTGAACCTGCTCCTCTGCAAGAGCGCCTAGTGTTCTTAACCACTGAATCATCTCTGCAATCCCCCAAAAGATTTTTTATTGTTTGACAATTTCATACAGATATATAGTGAATTTAATTGTATTCACTTTTCAGTTTTCAAGGCTACACACACATACAGCCTTGTTCTCTACAACACAAAGCGTAGAAATAGAAACATTTGGGTTCCAACTACAAGTTGGAGACCCTTGTTAGGGTCTCACTGAGCCACGCAGAGGCGCAATGGTGGGAACCTCCAGGTGGGACTCATCTCTTGTCATATGCTTTGTGCAGTTGCCATTGTGCCAAATACCTGTTTGACTTGCATTACCTTGGTCCTTTGCTCTATGTCAGGATGGATGTGGGATCGATACCCTAGACCCATCTTCTTGTGTTGTATTTCCCTTCCTTCCTCTGTGCATGTCTATAGATGTGTGTGTGCATCAGGAGGCCAGAGGCCAAAGTTAGATGTCATTATCCCTTTATCCTTCTTTTTTTTTTTGTTTTTTTTTTTTTTGGATGTTTTCGGACAGGGTCTCCCTGGTTAGTTCCAAGCTGTCCTGGAACTAGTAGACCAGGCTGGCCTTGAACTCACAAAGATACTACTCCTGCCTGCTTCCCAAGTGCTGGGATTAAAGGCGTGCGCCACCACCCCCCCTGCTACTACTTCTTTTTTTTTAATTTATTATTTTTTTCATGATTTTATGTTATATTTTGAATTTTATTTTTTTGTGCACCGTTCTATGCCGCAGAGGTCAGAAGAGGGTGTTGGTTCCCCGGTAACTGTGCAGTGCTAAATACGGTTTTCAGGTCGGCCTGGAATAGATGGCCCTAGCGGTTAAGCAGCCGCCGGACCCGCTCTGCCAAGAGGACCGGGTTCGATCCCCCAGCACCCACCCTGGCGGCGGAGAACCATTGGAAGCTCAATCATTCCAGGAGAAACTCCAGTTTCGCAGGGATCCGAGACCCTCTTCTGACCTCCGGCATATGCACGACACGGAGTGCACAAAAAAAAAAGACTGCATTAGAAGTACATTCATACACATACAAAAACAATAATTACAATGAAAAAAAATAGATAAAGATTTAAAAAAAAAAAAAGTTTTCAGCTTGTCATGTGGGTGCTGGGGATGGAACCCAGGCTCCTCTGGCATCGAGCAGTCGGCGCTCTAACCACTAGGCCCATCGCTCTCCAGCCCACTAACTTCATTTTTTTAAATTATTTTTTATGTGTATGAGTCTATATGTATGTGCACAGTATGCCTGCCTGGTACCCTCTAAGACCAGGAGGCTCCACTGCAAGAGTTGTTATTGCTCTTAACCGCCTAGCCATCTCTCCAGCCCCTTCCCTGTTTTTGATAAGTTCTCTCTAACCTTGGCCAAGCCCCTAGGATCCTGTCTCTACCTCCTAGTGCTAGGGGTGGGAACGCAGGGCCTCACACTTCTCCCTCCCTTTTCCATACAATACATATTTTCTTTTTTTTTTTTTTTTTTTTTTGTATGTGTATGAATGTACTGTCTGCATGTGGGTTTGTGCACCCGTGTCGTGCAATGCCGGGGAGGTCAGAAGAGGGTGTCAGATTCCCCTGGAACTGGAGTTCTCCTGGAATTGATGTTACAGACGGTTCTTAGCCTCCATGTGGAGGCTACCCCCCATCCCATTACCCCAAACTCCCTCTTCTCCCCACTAGGCCCAATTTAAATTGTGGAAAACAGAGGAAGGATCACTGCAAGTTCAACACTAGCATAGTCTAGAAAATAGAAGACCCTGTCTCCAAATGAAGGAAACAAAGGACAGAAAGAATAACTTGTGGGTTCTGGATGTAACTTAGTTAGAGGGCCTCCTTTAATGTACATGCAAGGCCTGGTATTCATTTGCCAATGAGAGGGGGAAGAGCTCATTATCTGTATTCATAATAGTGATCCATTTCCCTGTGGAATAGTCTGCTGAAATGACCTTTTATATGCTTTCATGGCCAAAACAGGTATCAAAACCATTCTGATAGGGTGAGGAGTATTTACCTCACATGCCTTCTCATCACCCTCTTCAGATCTGATGGCAACTGATCACACTGTCATTGGCATATAGGGTTCTTTGACTTCCGGGTGGGTCCTTTAGAGATAGCCTGTCACTATATACCTCACCCTGGTCTTGATGTCTTGATGATAATTTTCCTCCATCTCTGAGTGCTGGAATTATAGGCATGAGCCACCATGCCCAGCACCTAGACTCTTGACTAAAAGTAGAGGTGGGCTGGAGAGATGGCCTAGTGGTTAAGAGCACCAACTACTCTTGCAGAGGACCCAGGTTCGATCCCCAGCACCCACATGGCGGCTGAGAGCCGTCTTTAACTCCAGTTTCAGGGGAATCCGATGCCCTCTTCTGACCTCCAAGGCATTGCACTACATGGGTGCATAGACCCACATGCAGACAGTACATTCATACACATAAAAAATAAAAAATTAAAAAAAATAAAAGTAGAGGTATGTTTTATATCTATCTCTGTATATTTCACATATATGAAATTCAAAGCAGTATTAAAAAAGAGTATCACCCATTCAATGGAGAATATCAACTTTCTCCCAACTTGTATGTTAAATCAGTTCTAATCTGTACTCTATCTACATCAAAGATAAACATGTAATAAACATGGAAATAAAGTTTAATTCTGTTAAAAAAAAAAGTACCAAAGCCAGGAAGATGAGGATGGTAACATGGTTGAGTCAGGGTGAAGGGTCTATCAAAAGCCAGTGCTAATTCTGCCATTTATTTATTTATTTTTTTAATATATATTTTGTATAAGATTATCAAATCTAGACCCATGTCCCCCACCTTATTCCCCCACCCCACCAGAGCTCATGCATTGTGCCAAACATGCTTTTCATCTCTTTCTCAGTCTTTCTCGATATTCTCCATGTGGAAGTTGACTGTTTTGAGAAGAACTTCATTTCAGTCAGTTCTTTGATGCAGTCCTTTCTGTTGTTGTTGTTGTTGTTTCCAATATGCATCACTCCCAACTGCTTGGACAAAAAAAGCTCAAGGGGCCATGCACAAGAAATACTTACAACTGGGTAATTGGCACTAGCATCCACAGATGAAGGATACCATTCATCGTTTGTTTTTCTGGGACTGTGTTACTTCACTCAGCATGATGTCCTCTAGCTCCCGCCATTTTCCTGCAAAGCTCATAATGTCATCTTTCTTCACTGCTGCATAGAACTCCATTGTGTAGATGTACCACATTTTCTCTATCCACTCATCAGTTGAGGGGCATTTGGGTTGATTCCAGCCTCTTGCTATTGTGAAGAGAGCTGTGCTTCAGGTGGTCTTGGGAGATCTCTGATAGTTCTACAATTTAACTAAACCATCTCAAACAAGGTGAAAATTCTTAGGAGGACTACACACATTCTTCAATTAGATTTTCTTTCTTGTTTCCCAAGGAATGTCATCTAGTTATTTTGGTTATAAAGTATTATCAAAGCAGTATGTTATTTGCAAGAACTGGGTGAAAAAATAGAAAGAAATGTCTGGCTATTAACCCAGGAAGCTGTCTGCAGAGGCTAATTTAGAAAAAAAAAAAATGAAAAGGAAGTGATCTTGCAACAGGTCTGCTGTTTCCTTCCTTGATGATGCTGATAAAGTTGAACAGTGAATGGGGGTCGGGGCATGGCATAAATCATTGATCTCACTAGCAGAAGACAGGACACTTGCATGTATTGATCCTTAAATGTTTATAGAGTCACCAAAGAACTACATTCATTCATTGCTTGATTAATGTAAGATAATGATATTCAGAAAATTTAGAATGATTCTGTAACCCTTACTGAATGCTTCATAAGTTTTTTTGGGGGGTGGTGTTTCTGAGACAGGGTCTCCCTATAGCCCCAAGCTGGCCTGGAATTTGCTTTGTGGATGAGGCTGGCCTTTATTGCACAGAGATCCACCTGCCTCTGCCTCCCAAGTTCTTGTGACACCACACCCAGCTTATGAGTTTATTTTTTAATATCATTAAAAATATTGGGACCTGGGTGTGGTGGCGCACACCTTTAATCCTTGCACTTGGAAAGCAGAGGCAACGGATCTTTGTGAGTTCAAGGCCAGCCTGGTCTACAGAGTGAGTTCCAGGACAGCTGGGGCTACAGGGAGACCCTGCCTGGAAAAGACCAAAAAGAAAATTTTCAGAATTTTCAAGGACATAGTAAAAGATCTGGCCACAGTAGTGTATGCATATAAACAAACACAGACAGACAGACACACAGAATGTATTTCCTGCCTTATAGTCGATTACATGTTAATGAGGAATGATAGCCAAAAAGTTAAAAACAAGTGGATAGATTATAAATTGTCCTCACTAAATTGAAGGAAACTAAAGTAAGAACACGATTTTTAGTATTTCCAAACAGGATCCAGGGTGGTTTCCAGGCCTTCTGTGAACTTTGTATCCTCAGGAACTATTCCTTCACCTGTGGTTGGTCATTTTGTATGCAGGTATTGGTTTTAAAGGGCTACATTGATTTCAGATCCCTTGTTGATGTTTCAAATCCATTAACAGTCATGAAATGAAAGACAGAGCAGCTAATCTGTAACTTTGTTTCAGTTTGTTAAGTCATTGGTAAAGTAATGGGTTTTTATTTTCTTAAGTGACAGTAAGCAACATTCCCTTACCAAAAGTTTGGTACAAGTTTAAAATTATAGATCAAAGGACAGAGCACCTTGACCATTGTTCATGGAAAAGCCATTTATTTTATGTGTGTGACTGTATTGCCTAAATGTGTATAAGTGAACTGGTGTCCTTCAATGCCCAAGGAAGTCTGGAGAGGGCATTGGAACGAGTTAAAGACAGTTGTTATCCACCATGTGGGTGCTTGGAATTGAACCTGGGTCTTCCGCAAGAGCAGCCAGTCCTCTTAACCCCCGAGTCATCCTCCAGCCTAGAAAAGTCTCTAGTAGGGAAGAATGTGGAGGAGGGTGGTTTGACCATCCACAAAAGATATCAGACCAGCCTTGCACAATTTCCACCACAAGGCATGGGGAGTCGAGTCAGGAGTGCCAGCTTGGGCTAGATAATGAGGCCTTGTCTAAAAATAGGAGGCTAGAAGTGGGATAGCTCATGTCTAGAGTGTTTCTTTTTTTTTAATGTCTAGAGTGTTAATACACACAAAGCCCTAGGTTCCATTCCTAGTGCCTCATAAACCATGTGGTGCCATAGACCTGCAGTCTCAGCACTCTGCAGTGTCAGGAGATAGAGACAGAAGGGTCAGGGTTATCCTTTGTTACATGTTAAGTTCTAGGTCAGTACTACCCTGTCAGAACCCAGACACACACACACACACACACACACACACACACACACACACATACACACAGACTTCAAAACAGTTTTATATAAATTTAATATTTAATTATGTGACTCAGGGCATCTTTATTTGGCTCATTATGTCAACCTGGCACAAACTGTCAGGGACATGTGTTTATACAGCAGTGTTTATTCACAGGATCACAGGCACACATGGGGCTTGTTTGCATAGCAGAAGTGGTAATAATGTACTATTTTGCTTAGAGATGATCAGACAGAAGCAGCTCACACATAGCCATTTGTTTATTACTGCAATGCATAAACTTCAGTAATTCAAGCTCCTTGTCCAACTGGATATGTCAGCTCACAGCTGGGATTCCAGCACTGGAGACCTCAGGGAAACTCCATGCCTTGGAGGTCAGCCTGCCTTCCCTCAGAGTGCCAGGCCAGTCTGAGCTGCAGTGTGAGGCTTGCCCACTTTGATATCTAGGAATAATCCCAGAGAATCAGTGAGTAAATCACCAAGTGTGGTTGGACGGGCTATAGGAAATTTTCACTCCTTCAAGCTGTATCAAAAACCAAAGTCTGACATTTTTACAACAAAAGAACATATGTCTTGAGTTTCAAATATTTCTGCTCATAGTGTTCTGTCTATCTCTATACCTGTGTGTGTGTATGTGTGTCTACACATGTTCCTGTAGTGGTGTGTATGATGTGTGAAACTCAAGATGACCCTAATGTTTTGCTTCCTTGCTATTTGTGTATGTAAGCGCACCCATGTTCCTGCAGAGGTCAGAAGAGAGCCTCAGGTCCCCTGGATCTGTTCTTACTTGCCATGAAAGTTATGGGATTTGAACCCAGATCCTCTGCAGGAGCATCCAGTGCTCTTAACAGCTGAGCCATCTCTTCAGCCTTCCCCACTTTATTTTTGAGACACACTGTTTCTGGCTTGCCAGGAACTTTATGTAAGTCAGGATGACATCAAACTGACAGCGCTTCTCCTTTTGTCTGCATCATCAGGACCAGGGTCAACATTATTATGTTTTCTTTTTTTTTTTTTATTTTATTTATGTCTGCATGTAGGTCTGCATGTAGGTTGCACCCGTGTCATGCAATGCTGTGGAGGTCAGAAGATGGTTCTTAGCCGCCATGTTGGTGCTGTTAACTGCTGAGCCATTTCTCCAGCCCCTATATTTTCATTTTATGTGCATGTTTTTCCCGCATGTTTGTTAGCCAGCCTATCTTCAGCTTCCAAGCTTACTGAATCTGGGTTTGAATCCTAGCACCTACATACTGGCTAGGGGTTCTGAGATGCTCTTTAGTTCCACCAAAAATGCAAATTAAAGCTGGGTGTGGTGACATAGGGTAGAGGCAGGCAGATCTCTGAGAGTGGGGTTAGCCAGTCTACATAGTGAGTCCCACAACAACAGTAACAACTTTGTGCCAGGTAAAATACCTATAATCCCAGCACTCATAATCTAGAGGCAGGCTGGTAGCCATGAGGTTAAGGCTAGCCTGGTATAGTGAGTCCCAGGCAAGCCTGGGCTACAGAGATCCTGTTCAAAGAAACAAATAATAGGAAAGAGTTGCTATGGCCTAGAAATTTCTATAAATCCATGCCTTTAGTTGAGCTTCTTGAGTTTACAAGTGACGGGATTAGAGCCTCTGACTCTCAGCAGTGGACTAAGCCGTGGATGCCAAGGCAGAGGTCTCATCTCATAGACAAACACATGATTGATAAAGTTCTCTGGGGCTGGAGAGATGGCCTAGCGGTTCAGAGCCCGACCGCTCTTGCAGAGGACCCAGGTTCGATCCCCAGCACCCACATGGCAGCCGAGAACTGTCTAAAACTCCAATTCCGGAAGAACTCCAGTTCCAGGGGAATCCGACACCCTCTTCTGACCTCTGCGGCATGGCATGACATGGGTGCACACACTTGCAAGCAGACAGTACATCCATACACATACAGAAATAAATTTAAAAATTTAATAAAAAAAATTAAAAAATAAAAAATAAAGGCATGTGCCACTGTGCCTGGCTTTAACAAAAAAAAAAAGAAAAAAGGAAAAAAAAAGTTCTGGGTGTTTGGTTTCTTTGATAATTCTTCTAATGGGTTTGTAGTCCTATGTCGTCATGGCTTTGGGTTGTACTTCCCTAATTAATGGCTAGTAATTTTTCCCATCTCTATGCCCTTTATGTCTATATGGAAATATATTTGTTCATTTGTGTGTCCCCAAAAGTTTGCAAAGTAGGATCTTTCTGCCTCATCCTCAGAAATGCTAGATACTGAGTAGTACCACTGTGCCAGATAAAAAAAAAGAACACTTTCAGGTAGTTCAGTGGTTTCCAACTTGCTCTTTAGCCTGGGATGGGCCACCAGATCGGGCTGTAATACATGCAAGAGGACTGATGCCTAGGTGGGCTACATGTTGAACAACACCCTGCCTCCATGGCACCCTCATCAAAAAATGCTCAAAACTAATTCTTATATCACCGAGGTTGGCCAGAGTCGACTCAGACAGCTTTTATCTGGGTTACTTTAAAAAAGTAGGAAGCTTGGGGCAGTCTGGAGATTGCTCAAGTTAAAAGCACTGGCTCCTCTTGGAGACAACCCGGGTTCAGTCCTAGGACCCACTCAGCAGGTAACAACTATCCCAAACTTCAGCTCTAGAGGATCTGATGATGACTTCTCACCTATGCAGGTATTGCATGACACAGGTGCACTCTATATACTCATATAGAAAGTAAAAAATCAATGAAAAAGGGGCTGGAGAGATGGCCTAGCAGTTAAGAGCGCCGACCGCTCTTGCAGAGGACCCAGGTTCGATCCCCAGCACCCACATGGCGGCCGAGAACCGTCTGTAACTCCAATTCCAGGAGAGCTCCAGTTCCAGGGGAATCCGAGACCCTCTTCTTTTTTTTTTTTTTTTTGAGGAGTTTATTGAGGGTTGGAGGGGTATGAAAAGGGACGTCTGAATGCAGGGGTAGGCCCGTGGCGGCAAAGGAGGGCAAGAGGGGCCGGAGGCCCCCGGCGGGAATGGGATTTCGGCTGCCGGGTAAGTGGGGAGTGACAGGACTCGCGTTCGTACCGCCATGTGGGTGCTGGGGATCGAACCCGGGTCCTCTGCAAGAGCGTCGGTGCTCTTAACTGCTAGGCTATCTCTCCAGCCCCCGAGACCCTCTTCTGACTTCTGCGGCATTGCACGTCACGGGTGCACAGACTTGCATGCAGACAACGCATTCATACACATACGGAAATAAAAAAAAAAAAATCAATGAAAAAAACACCAGTAATATGGAAGGCAATTACATAATGTGCTGGATGCTTTAGTGTCAACTTGACACACCTGGGTTCACGGAGCCTCAATGAGGAAATTGTCTCCATTTGACTGGCGTCTGGCCAAGTCTGTGGGGGGGTTTATTTTCTTGACTGTTGAGTGATTATGGGAGAACTCAGCCCACTCTTAAGTGGTGCCACCTTTGGGCAGGTAGTCCTATAAAAGAAAGCAGGCTGAGTATAGAGGAGGGGAGCAAGCCAGTAAGCTGCTCTCCTCCATGGCCTGTGCTCCCTAAGTGACCTGGGAGATAGAAGAGGAATAAATCCTTTTCTCCCCAAGTTGGTATTGGTCCAAGTGTTTTGTCATAGAAATTGAAGGCAAACTAGAACACATAATGAGAAAAGAATTTTCCCTGTAATTATTGTCTCTTTAAATTTCCTTAAGTCTTGGGGCTGGAGAGATGGCTCCTCCCACAGAGGATCTGGGTTCTATTCCCAGCCCCCAAATGGGAGCTAACAGTGCCCATAACTGGAGTTCCAGGGGATCCAACACCCTCTTCTGACCCACAGGATTACCTACCTACATGCAGACAATACACTCATACAAAAATAATAAATATCGGGCTGGAGAGATGGCCTAGCAATTAAGAGCACCAACTGCTCTTACAGAGGACCCAGGTTCGATCCCCAGCACCCACATGGCGGCTGAGAACCGTCTGTAACTCCAATTCCAGGAGAACTCCAGTTCCAGGGGAATCCAACACCGTCTTCTGACCTCCGTGGCATTGCACGACACGGGTGCACAGACCTACACGCAGACAGTATATTCATACACATAAATAAATAAATAAATAAAATATAAAAAAATAATAAATATCTTCAGGTGCATAACTCTTCATAATGTCATGGTATTCAAGATATAGAATATGGAACCACAAGTATGCACACAGATATAGTGTTTTGTAAACTAGTGGGATTATATTACATTCTTATCATGTAATTTTTTTCCTGTGGACATTTGTGGTTTTCTGCAAATATATTTTTTCAATTATTTATTTTTTTAAACAAGCAAGTTTTTTTTTAATTTTTATTTATTTTCATATTTTCATATTAATTCATATGTATGAATTTACTATCTGCATGTAGGTTTGTGCACCCGTGTTGCACAATGTTGCGGAGGTCAGAAGAGGGTGTCGGATTCCCCTGGAACTGGAGTTAAAGATGGTTCTCAGCCGTCATGTGGGTGCTGGGGATTGAACCTGGGTCCTCTGCAAGAGCAGTCGGCACTCTTAACCGCTAGGCCATTTCTCCAGCCTCTATTTTTTTTATTTTTTTATGTGTATGAATGTACTGTCTGCATGCATGTAGGTCTGTGCAATGCCACAGAGGTCAGAAGAGGGTGTCAGATTCCCCTGGAACTGGAGTTAGAGGCGGTTCTCAGCCACCATGTGGGTGCTGGGGATCGAACCCAGGTCCTCTGCAATAGCAGTCAACACTCTTAACTGCTAGGCCATCTCTCCAGCCCCTTCTGCAAATGTATTTTACATACAGTAAATATTCAGACAGGAAATAGTTATTCAAGCAGTGTTCCCATAGTCTATTTGTGTAGCCTGGGACTCACTATGTAGACCAGACTGGTGTTACACTTCCTGCCTCCTCCTCTGAGCTGGGCTTACAGAGCTCTACCACACCTGCTTTCCCAGCAGGTTTTTCTTTATATTAATTTAATTTATTTATTCATTTATGTGTATGAGTGTACTGTCTGCATGTAAGTAGGTACACCTGTGTAGTGCAATGCTGTGGAGGTCAGAAGAGGGTGCCCTGGAACTGGATGGTTCTTAGCCACCATGTGGGTGCTGGGAACCTGGGTCCTCTGCAAGAGCAGTTGGTGCTCTTAACCTCTGAGCCATCTCTCCTGCCCTGAGAACTCAGCTTTTTTTTTTTTTTTTTTTTTTGTTTTTTCGA
>VZQC01009646.1:930681-957154 GCA_009823505.1 Rhizomys pruinosus | reverse complement strand
CCCCCCCCCCCCCCGCTTCCGTCTCTCATCTGACAGAACCGAACCTTGAAATCCTTATTCTCCATCCTGCATCCACCTTAGTTTGCCTCACTATGGGTGGGCTCAATTTTTTTTTTTTTTTGAGTTTTCGAGACAGGGTCTCCCTGTAGCCCCAGCTGTCCTGGAACTCACTCTGTAGACCAGGCTGGCCTTGAACTCACAAAGATCCGCCTGCCTCTGCCTCCCAAGTGCTAGGATTAAAGGCGTGCGCCACCACGCCTGGCGGGTGGGCTCAATTTTGGCTGGGGTTGGAGGGGGGTATGTTTCCAGGTAGCCAAGGCTATCGTTGATCTGCAATCCTCCTGCTTCAGCTTCCGGATGAATCCCAGGAACGTAGGTATGGTCCATCACGCTCGCCTCACAGTATGATTCTTTAACACTAAGAATTTTGTCTGGGATCAAAATTTTGTTTTATTTTAACTTTTTTGATATTTTTGAGATAGAGTCTCCCTGTAGCCCCAGCTGGTCTGGAACTCACTCTGTAGGCCAGGCTGGCTTTGAACTCGCAGAGATCCACCTGCCTCTACCTTCTGGATGCTGGGATTAATATAAATTTATTTTATGTACATGAGTTGTGCAATGCCTGAGATCAGAAGATCACCTGGAAGTGGTGTTATGGACAGTTCTTAGCCACCATGTGGGTGCTAGGAATCAAACCCAGGTCCTCTGCAAGAGTAGACAGTGCTCTTAACCTCTGAGCCATCTCTCCTGCCCAAGAATTTTTTTTTAAGTTTTTTTGAAATTTATTTTCAGCTCAGACTATGTAGTTTATGGTGGTGGCTTTGAACTTGACCCACCTGGGCAGGTGGATTGCAGAAACCCATCACTAATGTACACCTTAAGTAGTGGAAGAGGGGAAAGAAGTCCTCGTTCTGCATCCTACTTAAAAAAAAGATACATTTGTAACCGGCAGCCTAGACTGGCCTTGAACTATTTGCCATACTCTTCCCTCAGGCCCCCAGGATGTGAGTACCTAGCTTATCTAAGAATAATTGCATTATAAAAGGTTTTGCTTTGAGTTAGTTGTCCCCTTGACTATACCTTGTAGTTCAGGCTGGCTTACAACAGACCCAGTGTGGAGCATAGGGTGACTGAATCCACTTACCTCAACCTCCCCAGTGCTGAACGTTACACAAAACACTCGGGTTTAGAATACATACAATTTTGTGAAAAAAATACATGAGAAGTGGGTTGACTCAACCTCTTGGCATAAGTGTCTGCCATGTTTCTGCTCTGTAAAATTAGCTTCCTTGGCTGCAGTTGTGGCCCACACTTCAGATCCCAGCACAGGATTTAGGATTCTACCTTGATTCCAGTGCATACTGAGTTTCCTACGTGTGCATAGTCATCCATGGTGCACATCATCAGCCATCTCAAGCTGAAAGGGAGAAATAAAGCTGACGTGTGGGTCAGGGTGCTAGTACAAGCTTTCTATGGGGTGTTGGCCTTTGCCCATCAGCCTAACAACCATTGGGGGAGTAAGATCCTTGATTGGCTCTGGTGACAGAAACGAAACACAGATGGCCTTTTGCCAACTTCTTGAAGCTCTGAACCTGTGGGCTGATGCTTCTGCGTTAGGATCCACAGTACAGCAAGTACTTTTTTCTTGATTAGACCAGGAGGAAGCCCCAGGCCAGAGCTGAAGGTCCCCACCGTGTGCATGTAGCCAAATAACATGATGCTTAAGTGGGTCTCAAACTCCAGCTGACTTTGTAGAATGTATAAAGAGATTATTTTCTTGTTTCTTGACAGCAGCCCAGACTGGCCTTGATTTGAATATGTAGCTGGGGGATTTGCTGCATGTGTGTACACACGTGGGTGTGCCGTGGCACAGCACCTGCATGCAGGTCAGAGGACAATTAAAAGTAGTTCAACTGCTCTTGCAGAGGACCCGCATTCAATTCCCAGCACCCACATGAAGGCTAAGAACCGTCTTTAACTTCAGTTCCAGGGGAAACCGACACCCTCTTGTGACCTCTGCAGTATTGCACGACACTGGTGCATCAACATACATGCAGATAGTACGCTCATACAACATAAAAAAAAAAGTTCATTCTCAGGGGTGGAGAGATGGCTCAGCGGTTAAGAGCGCCAATTGATTGCAGAGGACCCAGGTTTGATTCCCAGCACCCACACTGCAGCCTTAGCGCATGCCTTTAATCCTAGCACTTGGGAGGCAGAGGCTGAGGAATCTCTGAGATCAAGGCCAATCTGGTCTACAGAGTGAGGTCCGGGCCAGCTGAGGCTATAGGGAGATACTCTCAAAAAGACAAAAAAAAAGAAATCATTCTCTCCAGTATATGAGGCCTGCACTCTAGCCCTTAGAAGAATAGTGGGGTTTTTCTTTTTGGTCTTTTTTTTTTTTTAAGACTTTTTAAATTAAAACAATTTTTTTTGTATGTGTATGAGTGTATTGTCTGCATGTGGGTATGTGTACCCATGTCGTGCAATGCCGCAGAGGTCAGAAGAGGGTGTCAGAGTCCCCTGGAACTGTAGTCAAAGATGGTTCTCAGCCGCCATATGGGTGCTGGGGATCAAACCCGGGTCCTCTGCAAGAGCAGTCGGCGCTCTTAACCACTAGGCCATCTCTCCAGCCCCTCTTTTTGGTCTTTTTGTGATAAGGTCCTGGCCTACAACTCACAGAGATCCGCATGCCTTTGCCTCCTCCTAGGGTTAAAGGCCACCCTGTTAGGCGAAGAATCGTTTGAGGAAGTGTATGCATAAACTTTTTCTTTGGATTTCATGGGTTGCAAATTCAGCCTCAAATTTTGTGGGGGGGGTGTTTCTATTTTATTTTGGTTCTGTTTATCACTGGAGAGGATTGGAATCCTGGACCTCCTATTAAGTATAAAACGTGCTAGGGGATTGCTTGAATGGCTCGTACTGTTTCATACTTGTAAGTTCCGTTTTCTCAATCTCTTTTTAGAGTTGGAAAAGCTTAATGCAATTGTCATGAGTGTCACTCCTGGCAAAGGTCCTTTGCTGACTGTTTATTTAATCCAGCTTCTAGTGTCTCTGGCTGGCATTTTCTTCCCAGTGTGATTGATTGGCTAGACCCAGTTGTGCCTTGTAGGAACTGGTTCCCTATTCCTCTCCTAATGTGTACCATCTGGTGAGTTCTCAAAGGTCCCTTTCCTTTCCAGTCCTGTGAACTCTTTTGTTAGCAGCATCTAAAGGTTGAGAATTAGCCATAAAAGTCAATTGTTAGGGCCAGTTTATAACCTTGGAATTTGTCCAAGTAAGGTGAGAATCATTCACAAGTGTCACACGCTAGGAAACCACATCATGTTCTTCACTGTTTCTTTCAACAAGGATCCCCAACAATTTTATTGTGTTACACAAGTCTTTGAGAATTGAGAATTTTGGAGTGCAGTGTTCGTGTGCCACCTGAATGCCTAGTGCCTCTAGAGGCCAGAAGAGAGCACTGGATCCATGTCGATACTGGGAATTGAACCTTTGCTTTGAGAGGACTTAACCATTGAGCCATCATCAAGAAGGAGTTCCAGGCCAGCCAGTGCTACATAGTTTGCCTATATCAAAACTACAACCACCACCAAAGAAACAGAGAGCAGGGATGTAACACACAAACAAAATAACAGGGTAGGCAAGACCTCTCCAAATCATGAAGACCTGAGATTGAGTCCCAGACCTCATGTAAAGGTAGAAGTCTGAAGTTCACTGTGGCATCCATACCAACTAAGCCCCATGATAACAAATCAGGAGATACAATTTTTTTCATGTGAACATATTGCCTTCATGTATATAAGTGCCAACTCTTCATCCCATGAGACAGTTTAAGATATAGCACAATAGGGGCTGGAGAGATGGCCTAGCAGTTAAGTGTACCAACTGCTCTTGCAGAGGACCCAGGTTTGATCCCCAGCACCCACATGGCAGCTGAGAACCGTCTTTGACTCTAGTTCCAGGGGAATCCGACACCCTCTTCTGACCTCCACGGCATTGCATGACGGGTGCACAAACCTACATGCAGACAGTACATTCATACACATAAAAATAAGTAAATAAAAAAAAGATATAGAACAATAAACTATTCTTATTTGAGGTGAACACATGTTTTTTGTGTATGTGTACAGTGTATCGTCCTAGAACACATACAAAGACGCCATACACAGGGTCACTGGAAGCTGACATTGAATTCCTAGTCCTATTTGCTCCACCTCCAAAGCTCAGGTATATCACATGTCCACCATTGCCCCCATTTTGTAGTAGGAGCATTGCATATTGGTTCTCCATTCTTAGAACAGCTGATCATGATCATATCTAGTCAGTGATCAAGTCCAGATTGGGCCAGGTGTGGTGGCGCAAGTCCCAGCACTCAGGAGTGAGTTCAAGGCTAGCTGGGGCTAAAGGAAAACCATGTTTCAAAGACCAAATAAAGAGTCCCGGTTGGAGAGAACACTGCATAGGTAAGCCTGGTATGCATAGTGCATTACCACAGATGGAAGGACCTGTCACTCTCTACAGGATGGTAGTTATGAAATATTGATTCTCATGGTTAGTTACAACATTTAGTGCAGATCTTGAGGCATTCATATTTGTAAGAAATAGTCTGTTGCAAACATACACACACCCACACACATCCTTTTGCTTCCCTCCAAAGCAGTGGGTGGGGCTTGATGGGGAGACAGTGGAGTCAGTAAAATGTGGCCAGGAATTAGAATGAAAAAAGTATGTTTTGCTCAGGAGAGAGTGGGTCCCAGGCTGAGCTTTGTGTCTTCAGTGGGACTTTTCTCCAAATCCACAGGGATTTTGCCATAGAGTCTAAAGGAATAAGGAATAAGGGATGCATTGGAGGGCTCTATGCCCAGCAACCTGACATTTTTAATATTTATTTAATTATTGTCTCTGAGGCCCAGGCTTACCTGAGTCAGCAGGAGACTCCAAGCTCAGTTCCTGTTATAAAATACAAGGACATGGCCAGGCGTGGTGGCATACGCCTTTAGTCCTAGCACTTGGGAGGCAGAGGCAGGCGGATCTTTGTGAGTTCAAGGCCAGCCTGGTCTACAGAGTGAATTCCAGGACAACTGGGGCTACAAGGAGATCCTGTCTCAAAAAGACCAAAAAAAAAAAAAAAAAAAAAAAAAAAAAAAAAAAAATACAAGGTCAAAGGACATGATGGCACATGCCTTTGATCCCAGCACTCACACAAAGAAGCAAGACTTCAAGCCTGCGCTGCCTACAGAGTGATTCCGGCCAGCTGGGGCTATAGGGAAACATTGTCTCAAAAAATGTAGTGCACGTGTTATGGTCAGAGGTCAGTAAAGGGGGGTCCATTCTCCATGCTGTAGTTTCTGTTAAATTTAATGAGCATATGGTTAGGTCTATGCAGTCATAAAACCCAGATGAAGGACAGACACCAGGCTTAAGGTCATTCTGGGACATATTTACTTCAGGAACAGTCAGAGCTGAACAGCCTGTTAACATATGGCAGACAACAGCAGTAATGTTGTCTGTGCCAGTGCCCTTTAAATGTCTTGGGCAGGACCTCAGGTAAAGGGGAAGAGGTCATAGATTGACAGTTTCTGGAGGAAGTGGAAATATGTGTGTCCATGGAATTCTGGGAGAGCCAGACCTTTTGGTTATAATAGGAAGTTGCACTCTTCTATAACTGCATCTGCATGGATTTAACCTAATTATGCCATGCACATTAATTTTTACATGGTCTAGGGACAGATCTCAGGCCCCTGGGTTTGGGTTCAGATGTGCCCCCTCATGGCTGAGGCAGGGTTGTTTGTGTAAACAGTGGAGCATGAACATAGCTGGGTTGACAGGCCAGGGTCACCATGTACAATATACACTTTATTTTAAATATTGAAAATTCAGGCGAGGGCTGAGAGGATGGCTCCGCAGTGAAGAGCAACCGACTGAACTCTTGCGAGGACCTGGTTCGATTCCCAGCACCCACAATGGTGGTTAAGACTGTCTTTAGGGGCTGGAGAGATAGCCTGCGTTAAGCACCACGCTCTTACAGAGGACCCGGTTCGATCCCAACGCCCACATGGGCGGCTAAGAACCTCTGTACTCCCAATCCAGGAGAACTCCAGTTCCAGGGAATCCGAGACCGCTCTCTGACCTCCGCGGCATTGCAACGACACAGGGTGCACAGACTGCATGCAGACAATACATTCATAACACATACAAAAATAAATAAAAAAAAAAAAAAAAAAAGAACTGTCTTTAACTCCAGTTCCAAGGGAATCCAACACCCTCTTCTGACCTCTGGCATTGCATGACACAGGTGCACCAACCTACATGCAGGCAGTACACTCATACTCATAAAAAAATAATAAATAGTGCTCGCTTCAGCAGCACATATACTAAAATTGGAACGATACAGAGATTAGCATGGCCCCTGTGCAAGGATGACATGCAAATTCGTGAAGCGTTCCATATTAAAAAAGAATAATAATAAAAAAAAAAAATAAATAAAAAATATTTTAAAAATTTAGTGTTAGGTTTCAGGTGCTTCATTAATGTATGTTTACTCTATATTCATATATGGCTGTGGATATCTCAATGACAGAGCTTTCCTAGCATTGTAGTACAGCAGGAATGGTGGTACTTGGTGAAGGATACAGGCAGGAGGGTCAGAAATTCAAGGTCCAGCCTACACTACATGAGAGATGCCTCAAAACAATGACTTACTCAAAAGATGGAGTCAATAGCTGAACAGAGACTTCACCAGTGAGTAATTAAAGATGGCTAAGATCAAGAAAACAGCTGTTGATTTGCAGTGCAAGGTCTCAGCATCCTTCATGTAAAGCCAGTTTGCAAGCAGCTATGCCCAAACCCACACAGCTCAGGGCTCCCACCATTGAGCTGGAGGGGCTTGTATGTATAATCATGTTGATCAAATAAGCATCCAGTCTGTGTTGCTATAGTTTCACCATTCACCCCAGTCACAGCCCTTACACCTAAACACAGTTTAGGAGAACTGTTGGAGCCTCACGAATGTAGGGTCCACCTGGGAAAAACCAGCCTCTTCAAGGTGCTTTGCAGGATCCTGAGTTTACATTATCTGACCTTCTGGATGGGATTCCCTGGTCTCCCACAGTTATCTTTGATCCTGGGAGAGAATTCCAGAGGAAAATGACGTGAAAGAGACCAAAGGGTATGGGTGTGTGTGTGGGGGGGTCTAGTGGAAAATCTCCTGTATTAAAAAGAAATATTCTCAAGTTTTTCAGGTATTGCTTAACAGGGGTCGATCTCAGGCCTGGAAAACAATGGCTAGCCTGGTGTGCTGACACAACTCTTTAATCTCAGCAATCATGAGCTCTGGGAGTTTGAGTCCAGACTGGGTTACATTATGAGACCACATTTGAAAACAACAAAACCAGGAGCATGTTCTTGTCACAATCTACCAAGAGAGGCCAGAAAAGGGCATCTTATCCCCTGGAACTGAGTTATGGATGGTTGTTAGCTGCCATGTCGGTGCCGGAAACAGAACCCTGGTCCTCCACAACAGCAGCCAGTGCTTTTACCCTCTCAGCCACCTCTCCATCTGACTCAACCATGCCATTGCCCGTCACCTAGGCTGTCCCCCATAAGTTGACTACCATGAGTAGGCATGGTCTCAACCCTCCTTCCCCCTGTGTGTTACAAAAAGCAGGCCTGTGTGGCAAGCACCTTTACCCATGGAGATATCCTGCCTGCCCTGGATTCCTTTGGATGAATACAGCTATTTTACAGTAATTCCATTTTCTTATCTGCTTTCTGGATTTCTTACTGTTTTTCTATATTTTGAGGAGACTACATACTGATTTCCTAGTGCATAGCCTAATTTTATATTGTCATCAGTATAATGCATGCATGTAGGTAGGTGCACCTGAGTGGTGTCAGAAGACGGTGCCAGATCCCCTGGAATTGGAGTCACTGATCTATCTTTCCACCTCCTCAAACCCTTTCATACATTTAATGTGTATGAGTGTATCACCGTGACCCCGTGTCATTCAATGCCCAAGGAGCTAAGAAGAAAAGTGTCAGATTCCCCTGGAACTGGAGTTACAGATGGTACTTGTGTTTGTGTTTGAAATAAGCACTCAAAAGTGCTCAGGCAATTCATAGTCTCTGTGTATGACCAGTTGTAGAACTGTGTAATCTCCATCTATTGAAAAAGAAGCTTCTTGGGCTGGAGAGATGCCTCAGCAATTAAGAACACTTGCTGTTTTTCCAGAAGACCCAGGTTAGATTTCCAGGATCCACATGGCAGCTAACAACTGTTCCTAATTCCATTTCCAGGGGATCTGACCCTCTCTTCTGGGTCTGTGTGCCTTGTACAGCATGGGTGCACTTACATCAGGCAATAAACTCCTACACATAAATTTTTAAAAAAGCTTCTTTGAAGCTAGGCGTAGTGGTGCATGCCTTTAATCCCAGCACTTGGGAGGCAGAGGTAGGTGGATCTCTGTGAGTTCAAGGCCAGCCTGGTCTACAGAGTGAGTTCCAGGACAGCCAGAGCTACAGGGAGACCCTGGTGACTTGGGTCCATATATATAATAATATATTTTTTTTTTGGGGTCTTTTTGAGACAGGGTCTCCCTGTAGCTCTGGCTGTCCTGGAACTCACTCTGTAGACCAGGCTGGCCTCGAACTCACAGAGATCCGCGTGCCTCTGCCTCCCAAGTGCTATGATTAAAGGCGTGTGCCACCATGCCGGCATTTATTTCTGTATGTGTATCAATGTACTGTCTGCATGCAAGCATATTTTGCACATAATAATTAACTACGTTTGATCTTTGACATCCCCAGCTGTGTGTATTTGGCTAGGTGTATTTGTGCATTTGTTTTTGTTTTGTTTTTTTGTTTGTTTTATTTTTTATTTATTTATTTTTGTATCTGTGCATTTGCTTTAATGTGTATGGGTACAGGTTACAATACAGCTTGTCAGAAGCTGAGTCGTCTCACAGGGCTTTATTTGTTGGACGAATCCAGGGAATACCAGAAAAGCAACTCCAAATGAGCCTCATCCCAGCTCTGGTGATTGGATTATGACATTTGATTTTTTTTTTTTTCTTTCTGTCTTTGAGACAGGATTTCCCTGTAGGCCCAGCTGGCCTGGAATTCACAGAGATCCACCTGCCTCTGCCTCCTGAGTGTTGGAATTAAAGGAGTGCCACCACATCCAGAATTATTGCTATTTTTTTATGAATTCCTATATTCACTACGTAGACCAAATTGTCCTTGCATAAGTACTGTGACTAATGGCATGAGTCACCATCCTAGCTACTTTTTCATTTTTGTAGACAGTGTCTTACTTAGTCCTGCTGTTTCTTTCAGTAGTCTTCCTGCCTGTGCCTCCCAAGTGGTGGTATTACTGTTGCGATTACCTGTGTTACTGAGTCTCACATAGGCTAGGAAAAGAGCGTTGACACTGACCAATTTCTCTAGCCTCTTTTATGTGGTTTTGAAATGGGAAATTCCATCTGAGCATGACTATATACAACTGTAATAGTAACAAATGAGGCTGGAGGATTGCCACATGGTTCAGCCAGATTTCAGACATAACAAGACATTGTGGTGCAGAGGCAGGCAGATCTCTGAGTGTACTACTTCACCCTTAATCATGAGAGAGGCAGAGGCCATTCTGGTCTATATAGCATTCTGGGCCAGCTGTGGCTACAGGGAGACCCTGTCTTACTTGGATATTTATTTCAACAAATAATATAGTGAGTAATTTCTGTGCTTACTTTACAGAAAGATGTTAATAACAAACCAGTAAATGGCCCCAAATCAGATTCCATGGAATACAGTACATGTGGTTATGGGGAAGAAGAACAAAGATTGGAGTCGAAAACATGTCCCCTTGAAAACGTAACAAAAAATGAAACCATGACAGGAATTGAGGTGGAGAATTGGGTGCCGAACAAGAAGTCACACTTAGCAGATCAGGTCAAGGGAGACCTCCATGCAAATGTAACAGAAACTGAAAATTCTCAACCTTGTGAGTATGAAAAGGAACCAACCACACCTTCTCCATTGTTTGCACAGACTGGAAGAAATGGCCTAAAAAATGCTCACTGTTTACCTGTTGACAAAAATGTGCCACTCAACAAATTGAATCTTGAAGAATTTAACAAGGTGCTGGGAAATCATTCCTATAAATTCTTGAAAGACCCTTCAAACTGCAAGGAGACCACAAGCAAGGTCACTACCAGTGGGGGTCTCCAAAGAAGTGGTGACACTCTCCTTTTTCCAAAGTCTGGTGTGAACTGCAGATCTGATGAAGACTCCGCTAACTTAGACAGTCATCTTAGTATACACAATGAAGACAGTCAACCAAAAACCCCTGAGAATGTACCCCATCTAGAAAGAAAAGAAAGATCTCCAGTTGGACCAAGTCTTCTATCCCTAATGAGAGACAGGAGACTCACCCTGGAGCAGGTGGTAGCCATCGAAGCCCTTACTCAGCTCTCAGCAGCTCCATCGGAGAATTCCTCACCAGCCAAGTCAGAAAAGGGCGAAGACACAGATCAGAGAACTGCTAGTTTGCTCAACAGTTGCAAAGCTATTCTTTATTCTGTCAGAAAAGACCTCCAGGACCCAAACTTACAAGGAGAGACACAAATTCATTCTCTGTCTTTGGAAAAGCAAATTTCAAACAACAAGATTGTGGTCAATGGGCAGAACATGGTATCCAAGTCACACTGCAGCACAGCTACTGGCCCAGTACCTTCAAAGCCACAGGGACACTCAAAACTGAAAAAATCAGTCTCTCGTGGAATACCAAAATTGAATTCATCTAAAGTGGAGAGCAGAGAGAGGCTG
The DNA here is from genome assembly GCA_009823505.1 of Rhizomys pruinosus. Taxonomy (NCBI): domain Eukaryota; kingdom Metazoa; phylum Chordata; class Mammalia; order Rodentia; family Spalacidae; genus Rhizomys; species Rhizomys pruinosus. The sequence continues at coordinate 946,330 of VZQC01009646.1, read as the reverse complement.
GCTGAAGGTATCACTAACTGTTCTCAGAATTCCCATCCATTGATCCAAAGAAGTAATAATTCAGAATGCTGCAACCGGGTGCTGGAAAGCAGTAAAAATGTGAATTCCCATGATGATCTATCCTGCCAGGATGCATCCTACAGTCAAATTGAAGAAGATGTTGCCGCGCAGTTAACCCAACTTGCATCCATAATTAAATGTAATAATTTAAAACCAGAGGTTGAAAATGTTCAGAGAACACCAACAAAACTTCTTCTTGCAAAGAATATACAAGAAAAATACAGTCAGGAGAAAAGTGTAACACAACAAAAACCATCTTCAACTGTACATAAACATGTGCCATTAGCCAAGCCAAAGAAGCAGAAAAAGAAAAGATCCACCCCACGCAGGGATAGACGCACAAAGAAACCGTCACCGCTCCGCTGTCAAGAAAATGGCCTGAAGACGCAAGCGCAGTGGTCACAGGAATATAGTAAGTTGCATGCCCTTTGGATAGCATCCAAATTTCAAAGATTTGGTCAATTTGTTCCACATGATTTTACTGTTTTGTCAGGAAAAATTCCTCCTGTTGACCAAGTATTAAAGCCAGTAGCTCAAAGTAATACAAGCTTCCAACACAAAAAATTATTTCCTCCACTCAGTCAGATAACATTCAAGAAACAACCTCAATTGTTAATGGAAAAATCAATCAAGGGTGAACCTTCGGACTCTCTCCCAACATGTCAAGTCAAAACAGAACCCAGTGGGCAAGTGTTTACAGAGCAATCCGCTAACTCTCAGGTACAGTCCATAGCGAATGGCAGGAGTAAAGCTTATTCTTGGTCCCAGCCCTCCTTTCCCTCTATCCAGTGTGCTAAATTGATGGTGGGTGCTGACCAAACACAGTTTCAGGAGGATGCGCAAGAGATATTGCCAACATTACCTGGTACCTCTTCTGCTACCCCCTTGCCTGACCCAGCATCAGTCCTCAGGAATGCCAATGTAATCAGTTCCAAAGGAATTACAATGGTTTCTGCCAGAAAAGAAAACACCTCTTCCAATGTTTCCGACAGAGACAGGGCACAGAAAGATTTTAATGATCACAGCATGAAGTTCCTAACTAAGCCTGCAAAAAGACTGGTGGCTGCAGTGAAGGAGGACGACATTCCGACCTGCAACTGTCTTGGTAAGGGCATGTTTTTGTGGATGCGTGTGCTTAAAAGGCACTGTGTTCCCCCTTTCTATTCTAGCTATGATGGATTAAGTAATTCTGTACTCATTTTTCTGTTTGATCTTTATTCATACTGCTCAGAAAAATGGAAATTTCAACTCATGAATTGGGCAGAGGTAAACTTTTTCAAGTGGAAAATGTGTCTGACAGACAAATTTCATCGCCTAAGAATGAATTCTGCCAGTATTTCATTGTATTTGTTTTTCAAAATAATTTCGTTGTATTTGTTTTTTTTAAATAATTTTAGCCTGTTAAGTATCTTTTCCCTGCGAGATGGTTTATGCTTACAGAGTATATAAAACATAAGTATAACTGCATTAAGTGTAGAAATTGTCTCCCCAAGCTGTGGCCACCAAGTTTTACAACAGAAAAGCTCACATTTAAGCAACGGCATCATCTGGGGTAGGAAGATGGCTCAGTGGCACTTGCTGCCAAGCCTGATGACTTTTTTTTGTCTTGTTGAGACAAGGTCTCCCTATAGCCCCAGCTGGCCTGGAACTTGCTCTGTAGACCAGGCTGGCCTTAAACTCATAGAGATCTGCCTGCCTCTGCTAGGATCAAAGGTGTATGCCACCATGCCCCAATGCCATGTGGGTGCTGGGAATAGAAACCAGGTCCTCTGCAAGAGTGCTCTTAACCGCTGAGCCATCTCCCCAGCCCCAAGCCTGTTGACTTTTTAGTTTGATTCCCCAAGACCCAGATCATGGGAGAGAATGAACTCCAAAAAGCAGCCTTCTGATCTTCACGTGTGCACAAAGCACAATAGTAAAAAATTACATACTTATTTTAATTTTGCAAATATTGACACCAAAGATTCCACCATTTGTGAAGCTGAGACAGAAAGATCTGTTTGATATTTGTGGCCAACCTGCACTATATATTAAAAACAAACAGTTCTGGAGACATAACTCAAATCCCAGCACTCACATTTCTTGGATGTTAACTCCCTGTAAATCTACTTCCAAGGACGTTGTATTCACTTGGCCTTAAAACAAAACACAAAGTTAAAAATAAATAAGTAAGCAAACAAAACAAAACACATACATAAATAAAATAAAAACATCAATCCACACAAGGCCACAAAGCTGCCGTATTGTTTATGTTCCTGGTAGTGTGAGGCAGCAAAACCCTTGCCTTGTGTTTTGTTTGTTTGTTTGTTTATTTGTTTTTTGTATGTGTATGAATGTACTGTCTGCATGTAAGTTTGTGCACCCGAGTTGTGCAATGCCGCAGAGGTCAGAAGAGGGTCTCGATTCCCCTGGAACTGGAGTTCTCCTGGAATTGGAGTTACAGACGGTTCTCAGCCGCCATGTGGGTGCTGGGGATCGAACCCGGGTCCTCTGTAAGAGCAGTCGGTACTCTTAACCGCTATGCTATCTCTCCAGCCCCTTGCCTTGTGTTTTCACAGTATGGCAGGCCCCTGCCTATTTGGCAGCCCTGCTGCCAGCTAGTACTGTGGGTAAAATCACCCCCGCTGTAGATCAATGGCCCAAAATTTTACATAAGCCCACAGAAGGGCTTGGGATGTTGTGCTACAAACTGGTATACACTCTTTATTAGCTGTCCATCCATAATAATTAACTATATAACCATAAAAATTTTTCTTGTATGCTTTCATGCTTTCTTGGGTGCTTTTAGTACTACTAGCGATTCAACCTAGGCCTGTTTTTTGCAACAGAATCTTCTACATCTGAGTTCCAGCATCATACTAAAATAGATGTATGGTGGCTGGAAATGCAAAAATTCCTCAGATTTCAGTTCCAAGTGATTTCAGGAACTGGGCATGTTGATGTGTGTTTGAGGCTTAGTATGGGCTACATAGCAAGACCGTATTTGAAGGAAAACTCTTGTGAGGCCAGGTGTGGTGATGTAGGCCTTTAGTCCCAGCAATCTGAAGGCAGAGGTAGCAGACCCTCTATAGGGCTACATAGTAAGACCCTGCTTTCCTCTTTCCCTTCGCTAAAAATTACAATTTCTGGTGACTGAATGAGGACTGCTGAACAGCTTCTAGAATATAGGGTCTAATGTAGTTGAGGCTCATTCAGATTATAGTTGTGAATCTAAATACCATTACTTTCCTTTTAATTTAACGGGCATAAATATTGTTCTGATGCATAATTGTAAGTGCAAATTTTTCCAGCTTAAAGTTGCTGGAATAATTTTGGCTAAAATTCTATGTAGCTAGCCGGGCGTGGTGGCGCCTTTAATCCTAGCACTTGGGAGGCAGAGGCAGGCGGATCTTTGTGAGTTCAAGGCCAGCCTGGTCTACAGAGCGAGTTCCAGGACAGCTGGGGCTACAAGGAGACCCTGTCTCGAAAAGACTAAAAAAAATAAATAAATAAAATAAATAAAAATAAAAAAATAAAATTCTATATAGCTAAGCTTACAGAACTTTTGCTGTTGGATAACATTTAACTTATACTGCAAGTATTCCAGAGAATTTCAAAGCTAATAAGGCCAGGTGTGGCTGCACATACTTATAATCCCAGCCCTTGGTAGGCAGGAACTCCAGGAATTCACTGTCATCCTTGACTACAGAGAGTTAAGGTATGTCTGAGACAATATAAGATCATAAATTTGACCCTATCCTGTGTGCCCTCCCCACTGTTAGAGGAAGAGGTTAGGAGTATGAAGATAACTTTGAACTCAGGTCCAAACATTTGTCAAGATGAAACTGAAAAGAAACTGGGTCTGATAGTCTTATTCCTCCTACAGGTAAACAAAAGGACAAAGGCCCATATTATACACACCTTGGGGCAGGACCAAATGTTGCTGCTATCAGAAGACTCATGGAGAAAAGGTGAGGAGAAATGCTTTCCTGTAAAGACAGTTCTTCACTGCGGACCCAACTCAATCTGTAGTGCATATCTCTGGCATATTAAAAGAGGAGAATGGAAGACTTACTGATTGTGAGTGGCCTACTAGGACGCAATAAGAGGCTATCCTCCTAGGGCTGGAGAGATGGCCTAGTGGTTAAGAGCACCGACTGCTCTTGCAGAGGACCCGGGTTCGATCCCCAGCACCCACATGGCAGCTGAGAACCGTCTTTAACTCCAGTTCCAGGGGAATCCAACACCCTCTTATGATCTCGGCATTGCATGACACAAGTGCACAAACCTATATCCAGACAGTACAGTCAAAAAAAAAAAAAAAAAAAAAAAAAAGAGGCTATCCTCCCGCATCCCTCCATTAAGGAGTTGGTGGCACACAGCAACCACACAATTAAATAAATTCAGGAATATTTTCATTTCCTCTGTGTACAGTGGTGGACATAGCCCACCACCACAGGCAACAGAACTGAAGAACATGAAGTATTCTCCTACACAGTATAAAAGACTGTTCATATAACCAACCTTGTCTTTAGATGTTTCATGTGTCGATTGTAATTAATATGAATTCTCCACTTTTACACTCAGGTACGGCCAAAAAGGCAAAGCTATAAGGATAGAAAAGATAGTGTATACAGGGAAAGAAGGCAAAACATCGGAGGGGTGTCCACTGCCTAAGTGGGTAAGTACTGTTTATATATACATCTCTACATATGTGTGCATTGTCTTACAAGAATAGAGGCCAGTATTGTCCACAGGTTTGTTCCTATCTGGGTTTTTGATTTTTGGTGTCCCTTCAGAATATTTAAACACTGTAGTTTTTTTTGTTTGTTTATTTTTTGTTTTTTTGTCTTTTCGAGACAGGGTCTCCCTGTAGCCCCAGCTGGCCTGGAACTCACTCTGTAGACCAGGCTGGTCTTGAACTCACAAAGATCCGCCTGCCTAACAACATTTTTTGAAAAGTTTTATTGGGCTGGAGGGATAGCACAGCCGTTAAAGGCTGAGGCTGAGAACTGCAAAAAAAAAAAGTTTTATTTAATTGTAAGTCCTATAAGTGTATAAGTTTACATGTGCCATGCAGTGCCCATGAAATGAGAAGAGGGTGTCGAATCCCCTTGAACTTCGAGTTATGGATGGTTTTTAGCTGCTATGTGGGTGCTGAGAATCAAATTCATGTCCTCTACAAACAGTAGCCAGGTCTTTGCTTTTGATCCCATGCTCACTTTGGAAATTTTGTAGGTTTCGATGATGCATTTCCACTCTCCATTGTGGGTTTTAGCCATATGATGATATAGTGCAGATTAATAGACTTATCCTCCATTCTATACTAATGAGACCCTACCTGAAAAATAAAAAAGAAATTTTTCTTAAAACCTAGTAGTTCGCTGGGCGTGGTGGCGCACACCTTTAATCCTAGCACTTGGGAGGCAGAGGCAGGCGGATCTTTGTGAGTTCAAGGCCAGCCTGGTCTACAGAGTGAGTTCCAGGACAGCTGGGGCTACAAAGAGACCCTGTCTCGAAAAGACCAAAAAAAACCAACGTAGTAGTCCAACACACTGAACTCTTTATTTTTTTTTATTAATTTTATTTATTTCTGTATGTGTATGAATGTACTGTCTGCATGCAAGTTTGTGCACCCGTGTCGTGCAATGCAGCGGAGGTCAGAAGACGGTGTCGGATTCCCCTGGAACTGGAGTTCTCCTGGAATTGGAGTTACAGACGGTTCTCAGCCGCCATGTGGGTGCTGGGGATTGAACCCGGGTCCTCTGTAAGAGCAGACGGCGCTCTTAACTGCTAGGCCATCTCTCCAGCCCCACACTGACCTCTTAAGATGAGTATTCATCAAGAGGTTCTTGTGAAGGGGACACCCAGGGAACACCAAATGAAATACAACTGAATGTGCAGGGGGAAGAATATGAGTGTTTACGAGAAAAAATAGTTACAGAAGTGTTCAGGGGACTGGAAAGGGGGCTGAGCAGGTGATCTTGGATAGGGGACCCATGTTCAGTTCCCAGTACTCTCATGGCAGCTAAAAAGTTCCAGGGTATCTAACACCCTCTTCGGACCTCTGGGCATTCGTAGACACAGGTACAGACCATATACTCATACACAAATGGATATAAAATATTGTTAAACTGTTTAGGACAGGAGCTTGGGTGGTGTCGAGCAAGGCTTCTGTTCTCCACTGCACAGGTCTGGAATAACTGTGGGTCTACATCAGCCACACCTGTCCAGCTCTGAAGGTGTTTATTCTTTTTTGTTGTTGTTGTTGTTTTTTTTTGTTTTGTTTTTTTTTTTTTTTTTTTGGTCTTTTTCGAATCAGAGGATCCTCCCTGTAGCCCAGCTGCCTGGAACTCACTCTGTGAGACCAGGCTGGCTTGAACTCACATAGATCCTCCTGCTCTGCCCCCCAAGTACTAGGGTTAAAGGCATGGACCACCACGCCCGACTCAAGTGTTCATTCTTTTAATAATTCGGTTTTTAGTATAACTGAGTTTAGAGAGACTGTAAATATCTTGCTTAGCTTTACACAGAAGTATGTGGTGTGTGTGCATATTTGTGTCTACATGTTTCTGCCTCTGGCTGGCTTCATGCATGTCCTGTCTTCTGCACATCGTGTGCCTCATCTTTCAGCTGTATTCTGGGGCTAGTTATATGTCTTTGTCACCTCCAGGTGTGGTGGTGCACAGCCTTAATCCGAGCTCTTGGGAGGCCATAGGCAGGCGGAGCTTGTGAGTTCAAGGCAGCCCTGGTCCTCAGAGTGAGTTCTAGGACAGTTGGGGCTGCAGGGCTCTTTTTTGAGACCTTGCCTCAAAAAGAACAAAAAAAAAAAAAAAAAAAAAAAAAATTCACCTCCTTGAATATCACCATGGCAACAAAATGTGGTGCCTGTGTTATCTAATAGCTTTTCTATGAATAAGCGAGAAATATTTAGGGTTCGGACAAACGTTATGAATGCCTGAGCACAAGAGTTCCTATTAAACAGGTGTCATATACAGTGACACACCTTTAATCTCAGCTGAGGCAGGTGGATCTCTGTGCCTGGTCTAAATAGCAAGTTCCAGGTCATTTATTTGCATGTGATATCAGCAATTGTGTTTTGGTACACATGCACACACCTGTATACTTGAACATGTATGCACAGGCATGTGGAGGCATGTCTTCCTTGGATACACAGTCCACTTTGAGATATTGGCTGTCACTGGCCTAGAGCCATCAATGAGCTCCTGAATTCCTTTCTCCTCTGTGCCTATTTGGAGTATAAATGCATGCTGTAACTACTGATGTTTTACCCCATTGGTCCTAGTGTTTGTACAGTTCTTACTCTATAAACTATAAATCCAAGTAATCAAGACTGTGTGGTTATTCTGCACCGAAAACAAGCCTTCACTTTTTTTTTGTCTCTTTGAGATAACCTATAACCAGAGCTGGCCTGGAACTAGCTATGTAGACTAGGATGGCTCTTGGGATTAAAGGGATGCAACACCAGCCACGGCTCTAAGATGACTTTTCTTTTAAGATTATTTTTCTTTTTTTAATTTTTTTTCTTATTCTTTTTTTTAAATTTTATTTATTTTCTATGTGTATGAATGTACTGTCTGCATGCAGGTTTGTGCACCCGTGTCGTGCAATGCCGCAGAGGTCAGAAAAGGGTCTCGGATTCCCCTGGAACTGGAGTTACAGACGGTTCTCAGCCACCATGTGGGTGCTGGGGATCGAACCTGGGTCCTCTGCAAGAGCAGTAGGCGCTCTTAACCGCTAGGCTATCTCTTTATCCCATCTTTTTATTTATTTATTTTTTTTTGTATTTATCTTTGTATGTGTATGAATGTACTGTCTGCATGCAGGTCTGTGCACCCGTGTCGTGCAATGCCGCGGAAGTCAGAAGAGGGTCTCGGATTCCCCTGGAACTGGAGTTCTCCTGGAATTGGAGTTACAGACGGTTGTTAGCCGCCATGTGGGTGCTGGGGATCGAACCCGGGTCCTCTGCAAGAGCGTCGGTGCTCTTAACCACTAGGCTATCTCTCCAGTCCCTATCCCATCTTTTTAAAATTTTTAATTGTGTATGAGTGTACTTACTGTCTACATGTAGGTTGGTGCACCCGTGTTGTGCAATGCTGTGGAGGTCAGAAGAGGGCATTGGATTCCCCTGGAACTGGAGTTAAAGATGGTTCTTAGCCACCATGTGGGTGCTGGGAATCAAACCCAGGTCCTCTGCAAGAGCAGTTGGCCCTCTTATTCGCTGAGCCATCTCTCCAGCCCCAAGATTATTTTTCAAAATAGATTATAGGAAAGGCATAATAGTGTTTGGCCTAGGACTCATTAATACTTGTAGGAAAAGTGGCACACCACCCACCATGCTACAAAATTATGACAACATGGACACAAAGGAAATGAGGCAAACCTACAGGGGCCTGGAGGATTAGGGACGTCCAGATGATCAGTTCTATAGTGCAGACCTGCCTGGGCAGCACAGGGAGAATTTATCTCACCAATGATCTTTTGGTGTTTTCCTGTCTTCCTAGCCCTGAAGGTGAGGGTGATGAGTGGAGATGGAGAGGTCCACTGACTGCAATGTCTTGGGAAAGTCATTGTGTGAATGCTCATAACTGCTCAGCCACATCTCTAGCCCCAACAGGAAAATTAAAAAGAAAATACCCAATCTCTGCAGTGATGGCTGTCTTTTCTATATTACATTATGCAGGCCAGTTGAGGTTATTTGTGGGCAGGGAAGGGAGGTAGGGAGGGAGGGCTAGGTGATGTTTACAGAAGTTTCTTTTCAAGTGGGCATGGTGTCATGACCATGTGATGGCAGAACTTGAGAGGTAGAGACAGGAAAACCAAGAGTTCAAAACAAAGGCTCACTTTACAATGAGTCTACAGCAAATCTGGTTATGTTAGAGACCCTGAATGCGGCATAGATGAGTGGTTTCCACTTTTGCAGGTTATAAGAAGAGGCAGTACTGAAGAACAAGTCCTTTGCTTGGTGCGTGAGCGCCCAGGCCACCACTGTCAGACAGCTTGTATAGTGGTGCTCATCATGATCTGGAACGGGATTCCTCTCTCAATGGCTGACAAATTGTATACGGAGCTTACTGATAGTTTAAAGGACTACAACGGTCATCCAACAGATCGAAGATGTGCCCTCAACGAAAAGTAATCAAATCTGTTTTGTACTGTGCTGACATTCTGATAACTGTTATATGTTGCAAGCAGTTAATTAATCACCAAATATATCCTATGGGATTTAAAACAATCAACAAAATGAGATGCTTTTTCTTTTCTTTTTTTTAGACAGGGTCATACCATGTAACACCTGCTGATCATCTCCATATGTCCCGCCAGTCTGCTCCCCAAGTGCTCAGTTTAAAGGTGTGCCCTACCTTTAAATGAAGCTATATGTCATTTTTATTCTTACCTCCCATTTAATAACATTTCTCTAATCTATTCATTTTTGCTATTGACATTTGTCTTTTTTTTTTCTTTTGAGACAGGGTCTCCGTTTGTAGCCCCATCTGTCCTTGGAACTCACCATCTGTAAACCAGTCGGCCTTAACTCACAAAGATCCACGTGCCTCTGCCTCCCGGTGCTAAGATTAAAGGGTGGCACCAGACGCCAGCCAATACACTTTGTTTTTTTTTTTTCTTTTTTTTTTTTTTTTTTTTTTTTTCTTTGTGAGACAAGGGTCTCCCTTGTAGCCCCAGCCCTCCTGGAACTCGCTCTTGTAGACCAGGTGCCTGATGCCTTGAACTATCAAAGCATCCGCCTGCCCTCTGCCTCCGAGTGCTAGGATTTGTCCCTTTTTTAAAGATATGTCTTGGGCTGGAGGAGACGAGTGGTTTGCAGGCTTAGGAGAGAAGGGACGGCTAGGGTTGGGTCCATCCGGCGAACGCGACTTGGCGACTACTCTTACAGAGGATACAGAGGACCAGGTTCACATCCCCAGCCCCAACCCCACACACATGCTGGCTGAGACCCTCTCTGTAACTCCAATCCAGGAGAATCCCAGTTCAGGGGAATCCAACACCATCTTATGACACTCTGAGGCATTGTACGACAAGGGCGCACAGACCTACATGCACAGGGACAGTTACATTCATTTACACATTAAAAAACTTAAATAAGGTCGGAAGTGCCTTGCGTAGACCGTATATAGCTACTGCAGTTAAGAGTCCGACCACTGCTCTCTTGCCGATGAGGACCCGGGTTCGATCCCCAGCACAACCCAGCCATGGTGGCTGAGAACCGATGTTCCTGTAACTCCAAGTCCAGGAAACTCCAGTTCCGGGGGAACGCCAGACACCCCTTCTTTCTGACCTCCGGTAGGACACGGACCAAACGGGTGCACAACCCTACATGCAGACAGGTAACATTCAGACACATACAAAAATAAATAAAAAAAATAAATTTATTAAAAAAAAAAAAATAAGTAAATAACGTCCGGCGCATTGCGTCGGCCGCACCCGCCTGTTATCCTAGCACTTGGGGCAGGAGAGGCAAGTCGCGACGTGCTCCTTGTGAGTTTCAAGGCCAGCCTGGTCTATAGAGCAGAGTTCCAGATGATGCCTGGGACTACAGGGGGACCCTATGTCTCGGAAAAGACAAAAAAAAAAAAAAAAGTAATATAATAAAATAAAAATAATAGTGTCTGATACTTTATTCATTTTTGCTGTTAACATTTGTCTTTTTTTTTTTTTACTTTATTTATGTGTATGAATGTAGGTTTGTGCACCCCTGTCTTGCAATGCTACGGAGGTCAGTAGAGGGCGTCGGTTTCCTGGGAACTGGAGCCAAAGACGGTTCTCAGCTGCCATGTGGGTGCTGGGGATCGAACCCAGGTCCTCTGCAAGAGCAGTCCGTGCTTTTAACTGCTAGGCCATCTCTCAAGCCCCAACATTTCTTTCATAGCATAGAATTTACTTGTCCTATTTTTGTCAAAGAGGGAGCTTTTTTCGTTTGATAAGGCAGGGATCCAGTGTAGCCCAGGATGTCACTTTCATGAAATTTTTCTTCCTGTTGAAGTTAGTTCTGTAACTCTACTCTGTGCTTAGTTTATTCTCATGTCTTACAAGCATTAGCCTTATTGTCTTTTTGACACAAGGTTTCCCTGAAGCTCTAGCTGGTGGGGACCTTAATAGGTAGAGCAGCCTGCCTAGCAATCCCACCTGCCTGTGCTGGGCTTAAAGGCCTGCATACCACACCTGGCTGAAGAACTACTCTTTATTTCTGTTCTTTTTGTGAGAGGCCTTCAATGTGTAACTAATGAAATTCATCTTCCTCCTCAGTCAGCTTCTCAGTGCTAGGGTTACAAGCATCCAGACACTCTGTTCTGGTTTGCTTTTCCTTACTTTTGGGGGTGTGGGAGAGTAGTTCTTTATTTTTCTGGTTGTGGTTGAGCACAGTGGCCCACATCTCCCAGCACTGATCAGTGTTCAAGACCAGCTGGTGTTTCAGGAAGACCCTGTCCCAAACAAAACAACAAAACAAAACAAAACAAAACAGATTAGAGCTGGGCATAGTAGTATATACCATGAATTCTCAAAGCAACAATAAAACAGATTGGCAGTATCTCAGTGGTATGGTGTTTACCTAGAACATGTGAGGCCTAGGTTTCAATCATGAGCACTACAGAAAATAAGTGAGTGAATAAATAATAATCAAACATCCTCAGGACCTCACAGGTGTTGAACAACATGTCTGGCCCTGAGGTAAGTTAAAAGCTTGGTGAGATTGTTTAGAGGTTAAGAAAAGAACACTGGCTGCTCTTGCAGAGGACAAGAATTACTTGAAATACTCCATTAGACTCACCAAGTTCTTCATCAGAGCAGCCTTTCCTCTCAATTCTTCTATTGTATCCATCCCTCAATGTCTTTCTTTAAGTGACAGTAGTATGTTCGGTATTTCCCATTCTCCCTTTAATGTCAAAAAAGTCATAAAGGTGCAAAGTCTGAAGAGGAAATGAAGTGGTTTTGTTTCTGTTAAGAGAGATATCCAGGATCTTAAATATGCATTTTATTTATTTATTTATTTATTTATTTATTTATTTATTTGGTCTTTTTAAGACAGGGTCTTCCTGTAGCCCCAGCTGTCCTGGAACTCACTCTGTAGACCAGGCTGGCCTTGAACTCACAAAGATCCTCCTGCCTCTGCCTCCCAAGTGCTAGGATTAAAGGCGTGCGCCACCACGCCCAGTACTGTAAATATGCATTTTATTTCTCCACCTCAGGTACCTGGAAATCCATTAGATTGAATGGTGGTTGGCCTGGAAATCACTTATAGTGACTGGGCTGCTTGGATTAAAGGCTACCTTGAATGGCCTTAATTTGAATATTAATCAAGAAAGCATTCAGGGGCAAGAGTGTTAGGACGCCTCCCTGCTCTGTGGTGTTCTGCTGAGTCCCTTGCCATTCCCTCTTCCAGTCGGACCTGTATATGTCAAGGTATTGATCCAGAGACTTGTGGAGCTTCTTTCTCCTTTGGCTGTTCCTGGAGTATGTATTTTAATGGCTGCAAATTTGGGCGGAGTGCAAGACCCAGAAAATTCAGAATTGAGCCAAACAATGTTTTAAATGTAAGTGTCTGGATTTTGTTAAAGTCTTCAACTATTCAATTGTCCTTTGATTTTTTCCTTCTTCTCCCCAACCAGAAAGGGAACCATTGTTAGGAGATTTTTTTTTCTTTTTTGAGACAGGGTCTCCCTGTAGCCCCACCACCTGTCCTGGAACTTATGTGGACCAGGCTGGCCTTGACCTTACAGAAATCCGCTTGCCTCTGCCTCCCAAGTGCTGGGATTAGAGGCATGTACCACCACTCAGCCCAGAGAATATAGAATTTTATATCCAACCAGGGTATTACAAACCCGTTTGCTAACATTTCAAACACTCAGAAAGTTTATTACCCACAGAACTACTATGCAAGAATTACTCAAAGTCGCACTAAAGATCCTGCAGATCCAAGAGCTGGGAACCTGGAACGAATCTTTCCAGAACACAAAGAAATGGTGAGCAAAGAAAGTAGTCAAGTTTACTATTAATTTTTTTTTTCCTTTCTGTCTTAGGTTTTTTTAAATTTATTATTTTTTATTTTACATTATTCCAAAATATGCATATATGCATAAGTCAAAATTACAAATTCTCAAAATAAACTATAGGTTGATTCCTAAACACATTTGTAGATTTACATTTTAACAGTAAATTTGCATGCAGGTATAAAGATGTGTAACTTTACATTCTCTCTCTCTTTCTCTTTTTTTCTTTTTTTAAGATACTATTAATTTTAAAGTGCCCTGCGTAGTAGTGCATGCCTTTACTCCTAGCTACAGGGAGATGCTGTCTCAAAAAAAAAAGCCTATTATTCTTACCAAATTGGGACTGTGGAGGCACTGGGAGATGTCATGGCTGGATATACATGTTTTTCTTTGGGAAAAAAGGATTTACAGATGAACCAAAAATGGTGTTTTCCAAAATTGTAAGGCACAGATTAATGCATTTTCAAAACAACCTCCTAAGCCTAATGTCATATAAAAAGGATGTGCCTATAATTTTTTTTTTCAATTTTTTCGTATGTGTATGAATGTACTGTCTGCATGCGGGTTTGTGCACCCGTGTTGTGCAATGCCGCAGAGGTCAGAAGATGGTGTCAGATTCCCCTAGAACTGGAGTTAAAGACGGTTCTCAGCCGCCATGTGGGTGCTGGGGATGGGGTCCTCTTCAAGAGCAGTCGTCAGCGCTCCTAACCGCTAGGCCATCTCTCCAGCCCCACCTATAAAATATTTTTATGAACTTTGTTTTATATTGACTGTAGTGACTTGGACCTGATTTTTGGGTTAGGCAATTTTTTTCTGACACAGAAGAATCAATGCAAATTCTAAGCCACATTTAAAGAAAAAAAATCTGGGAAAATGTCTGATTTGGGCTACTGTTCTGTCTTGATTGCCTACCAGTAAGTCATTTTGAACATTTTGGAAAACATCAGAATAAATGTTATCAACAATAGTTTAAAATTGAGAAAACACATGTCTAATTTTATTTTATTTTTTAATTTATTTTTCCACATGTCTAGTTTTAAATAGTTGAATTCAGCAAGATCAGTTAGGTCAACTGAATGCAAACTGGGGAAAGGGGAGTACACTTTATAACTTGATGACAGTGCACCCTTAAAGTTTGGGGTTGGAAAGATGGCTCAGCATACACACTGGTCAGCTCACAAAGTGCCTCTAACTCTACCCTGGGGACCTGACACTTGCTGGCTTCTCAGGCATCTGGATTTACCCTGAAAGAATATTTACACACACAGATAAATTAATTTCCTGTTCTTATAAGAAAGGAAAAGAGGGGCTGGAGAGATGGCCTAGCAGTTAAAGCGCCGACCGCTCTTACAGAGGACCTGGGTTCGATCCCCAGCGCCCACATGGTGGCCGAGAACCATCTGAAACTCTAATTCCAGGAGAACTCCAGTTCCAGGGGAATCCGACACCCTCTTCTGACCTCCGCCACATTGCACGACACGGGTGCACAAACTTGCATGCAGACAGTACATTCATACACATACAGAAATAAAAAAAATTAAAAAAAAAAAAGGATTTCCAGTTACTAAGTCTAATTTGCCCAGATGTAGAAAGTAAATGTTTTAAGGAAGCACTGAATTGAGTGTGGTCTGCCTCTGGGATGTACAGAAGTTAAATTATGCAGACACACTTAGACCTAAGCCCTAAAAAAAGTCAAAGGAGTAATTGTGTGTAAATATTTTACTTAAATTTTGTAACTCAAAGATGCCTTTGGTTGAAATCAACACTCAATATAGCGCACATATGCCTGCTTACCCAACAAAATTTTCTTTTCTTTTTTTGGTCTTTTTGAGACAGGGTCTGCCTTTAGTCCCAGCTGGCCTGGAGCTCACTATGTAGACCAGGCTGGCCTTGAACTCACAGAGATCCACCTGCATCTGCCTCCCAAGAGCTGGGATTAAAGGCGAGCACTACCACGCCTGGCCTAAGACGGTTTTTATCCGCCTTGTGGGTGCTGGGAATCGAACCCGGGTCCTCTGCAAGAGCAGTCAGCACTCTTAACCACTGAGCCATCTCTCCAGCCACACAACAAATTTCTTAACAGAGGTTTATGAGTTCAAGGCCAGCCTGGTCTACAGAGTGAATTCCAGGACAGCTGGTTCTACAGGGAGACCCTGTCTTGAAAAGACCCCCTCTCAAATTCCCTTTTTTTCCCCTTTCGGCTTTTTATACTCTGTAAGTGTTTTATTAAAACTTTGGGGTCTGTGACCTGTTGGGCTCAGAGAATACAGGAATTATAAGAGAGAAAGAAACTATACCAGATGTCAGATGGGACTGCATTTTATTCAGGCCCAGGAGAGACAGTCACCTTCCTGGATGCTGGACAAAACTGCTGTGTGGGGGAAGAGTTAGAAATCATGTCGGGGTGGGCTGGAGGAAGCAGCTGCAGCTGCAGGGGTCAACGTATCTCCTTTTCTGGGTTCCCTCGCTCAAGCAGCACAGGCTATCACCCATGAGTTCCAGGAGTGGCCGACTTAGCGTCAATGTCAGCAGCAGTTTTGGAGGCAGGTAAGACTCCTGGGAGCTTCAGAGCACTCCTGCAC
>VZQC01009646.1:915355-929489 GCA_009823505.1 Rhizomys pruinosus | reverse complement strand
AAAAAAAAAAAAAACTCTGCTGAGGACCCACATGGCAGCTAACAACTAGCCATAACTGTAGTTCCAGGGCATCTGACCTCCAGGGGCATTGCCTGACATGGTATAATTATTAAATCACGATCTTCTTTTAGCCCCAGATGACCTGGAACTCACTCTGTAGACCAGACCGGCCTCCTCAGTGCTGGGATTAAAGGTGTAGGAGAGAGGAAAACCTTGTGCAGGCCGCACTAACTCAGGCCAGCACAATTGACAGGAAGCACCTCCTCTCTGTAACTCCAGGGCAGCCAGCGCCTCCTCCTGGCTGGCCTCAGGTGCACATAGGCACACACAATGTTCTTTAAGTTTTGCCTTCATATCTTTTTTTAGGTGGAATTTGAGCATGTTGCCCGAGAATGCCGACTTGGTAATAAAGAAGGACGTCCTTTCTCTGGGGTCACTGCCTGTTTGGATTTCTGTGCCCATTCTCACAAGGACATTCATAACATGAACAACGGAGGCACTGTGGTATGTGCTCCCATGGCTTTCCTTTTTGGCTGCTTAACCCCTCTACTCCTTAAATATTGTTGCGGAATTGAAAAATGATTTACTTATGAACTTGTATTGAATTTTTGAGTACTTCATATGGCTCCCTCCCATACCCCCCCAAGGAAATATTATTTATCTTTCTGTTGTATGTTCTGAATACTTCATAAAAGTGTTCATGTGCAGGGCTGGAGAAATGGCCTAGCGGTTAAGAGCACCAACCACTCTTGCAGAGGACCCAGTGCCCACATGGTGGCCAAGAACCGACTGAAACTCCAATTCCAGGAGAACTCCAGTTCCAGGGGAGTCAGACACCCTCTTCTGACCTCCGCAGCATTGCATGACACGGGTGCACAAACTTGCATGCAGACAGTACATTCATACACATACAAAAATAAATAAAATTTAAAAAAATATATGGGGCTGGAGAGATGGCCTAGTGGTTAAGAGCGCCGACCGTTCTTACAGCGGATCCGGGTTCGATCCCCAGCACCCACATGGTGGCCGAGAACCGTCTGAAACTCCAATTCCAGGAGAACTCCAGTTCCAGGGGAGTCAGACACCCTCTTCTGACCTCCGAGGCATTGCACAACACGGGTGCACAAACTTGCATGCAGACTTCATACACATGCAGAAATAAATAAAATTAATTAAAAAAAAAAAAGTGTTCATGTGCAATGTCCACAGAATCATCAATGAGAATGTTGTTGCAGCAGTCCAAATGAATAAAGAAAGTGTATGTTAAATAGGTGTTTGTCATGCTGGGCTTGGTGTTGCATGCCTTTAATCCTAGCACTTGGGAGGCAGAGGCAGGCGGATCTCTGTGAGTTCAAGGCCTGCTGGGGCTACAGGGAGATCCTGTCTCAAAAAGACACAAAAAAAAAAAAAAAAAAAAGTTGTTTGTCCGCCTGGCATGGTGGCACATGGCCTTAATCCTAGCAGGGGATCTCTGTTAGTTTCAAGGCCAGCCCTGTTCTACATAGGCATTCCAGGAACCTGGGGCTACATAGAGAGGGACCCGCCTCAAAAAGACAAAAAAAAAAAGTTTGAGAGTGGTTGACCCTTATAGCCCATGCTGTGCTCAGACAGGCAGTGCAGATAGCTTTCATATCATTAGCAGTGTATAGATTTCTATTTTCCGATTACTGTGTGCTGCCTCAGGTTTGTCTTTTCCTTTCCTCTTCCCTCCCTCCTCCTTCCTCTCTTTCCTTTCATTCTACTTGGACCCGGGAAGATAATCGCACATTCGGTGTGATTCCTGAAGATGAGCAGCTCCACGTCCTCCCGCTGTACAGGCTTTCAGACACTGATGAATTTGGTTCCAGAGAAGGAATGGAGGCCAAAATCCAATCTGGAGCAATCGAAGTTGTCAAACCTTCCCTCAAGAGGAAGAGACGTTTCAAGAATCGAGTTGTCCGATGTAATCAGAGGAGACCCTACCCAGTCAAGGGGAAGAAAAACTTTGCATCCACTACCAGCACTAAGGACACCATGATGCAACCCCCAGGTGAGTCAGGTTGCTGTTTTCAACTCAAAAGGTCCAGGGCATGGCCTATCCAGTTTAGTGATGAGGAATGCAGAGGAAAAAGGCATTAGAGATTCCAGCACCTTGAATACACAGTGAGTTCTAGGACACCTTCTTGTTATGAGATTCCTGTCACATGCAACAGAAGCCAGGTGTGGTGGCATATGCCTCCAATCAGTTCTGTGGATGTCACTTGTCCTTGATTCAGGGGGTTTGGGCCGAATGGCACATGTCTTTAATCCCTGCATTAGGGAGCAGAGAAAGGCAGATCTTTGTGTTCTAGGCCAGTCTGGTCTATGTAGTGAGTTTTAGGCCAGTTGGGGCTACATGGGGACCCTGACTCAAAAAGGACCAATAGTAAAGTTTAAAATGACATACAAGGGGTCTGGGAGATGGCCTAGCGGTTAAGGAGCGCCGACCGCTCTTGCAGAGACCAGGGTTCGATCCCCCAGAACCAACATGGCGGGCTGAGAAAAACCGTCGAAATCAAACTCAGGGGAACCCGACGCCCACTTCTGACCTCCGCGGCATTGCACGAAACGGGTGCACATACTCGCATGGCGACAATACCTTCGTACACATACAGAAATAAATAAAATTAAAAAAAAAATAATAAAATAAAAAAAATAAAATGACATAAAAAATACTAGCAGTACCCACCACCTTAAACAAACTAACTTTCACTGGGCCACTTGTGGTGTACACCTTTAATCCTAGCACTTGGGAGCCGGAGGGAGGGCGGATCTTGTGATTTCAAGGCCAGCCTGCGTCTATAGAGCGAGTTCCCGGACAGCTGGGGGCAACAGGGGACCCGTATTGTCAAAGATTAAAAAAAAAAAAAAAAAAAAAAAGAGTTCCCTCTGGAAGTCTGGCATTGTGATCTCTTGCCTTACTCGGCCTTCCCAGTGCTAGAATTATATGGACAAATCGTCCTGTGTTCTACCCTGAAGTCACTCAGACATAGTAGTGCATGTCTCTAAGTAGTCCTGGCACATGGGAAATGGATCAAGTGTTCAAGGTCAGTCTGCCTTTGAATTCGATATCAGTCTGGGAAAGATTCCATCACAAATGAAGTATAATAAAGCAGCCCTCCAAAAACTACAATATTTTTTGGTAAAAGACATAAATTATAGTATATTCTGTGCAAATGCTTGCATAGGCCAGAAGAGGGCATTAGATCCCCTCAATCTGGAGTTACAGATAGTTGTTAACCAGCTACCAATTTAGTGTGTTCCAAACCAGGGTCCTTTGCAACAGCAGCCAGTGCTCTTAACTGCTGAGCCACTCCTCCAGCCCCTTTAACTTTGCATTATTTTCAAGCATTTATTTTGAAGCCCATTTGGCATGGGGTAGAGAGTCTGGGATCCTGCTTCAGCGTCTCCTCTGCCTGGATGAAATTGTATTGTCTTTTCCTCCCAAAGAATTGGAAGATAGTGCTCGAGGAGGATTGTTTAGAAATGTTCATTGGTGAAAGGTTTAGCCTTTGGAATAAAGATCTAAGGAAAATGAGAGCAAGGGATGAGAATATATGCCAAATCACATTTTAGTCATACATAACAATTAGCAAAAACATACATGAATCCATATACACATACATATGGCCTTGAGCCCACCTGCCTCTGCCTTCCATGTGTTGGGATTAAAGGTGTGAGCCACCACACCTGGATCTATTTCCTATTTAACTACTGTTACATCTAAAGGTTTGACCTGGAGTATTTTTGGTTTTGTTTCCTTTCTTCCTTTAATTGTCTGGCAGCCACAACATTTGATTTGGTTATTTATATATTTATTTGTTTGTTTGTTTATTTGTCTTTATGATACAGGGTCTCCCTGTAGCCCCAGCTGTCCTAGAACTCACTCTGTAGACCAGGCTGGCCTTGAACTCACAGATCTACTTGCTTTTGCCTCCTGAGTGCTGGGATTAAAGACCACCTTACCCAGCCTTTTTTTTTTTTTCTAGAAAGAAATACATTTTCTGTGATATACACTTTTATAGTGTTTCACATTTTATCCTGCTTTTATTTTTCTTTTTATATGCTATATCAATACTTCATAAAATGATAATGACATAGCCAGGCATGGTGGCTCACACCTTTAACCCTAGCACTTGGGAGGCAGAGGCAAGCGGATCTTTGTGAGTTTAAGGCCAGCCTGATCTACAGAGTGAGTTCCAGGACAGCTGGGGCTACAGGGAGACCCTGTCTCAGAAAAAAAAAGAAAAAAAGATAATGACAGATTGACATCTTTTTCTGTTTTTTTTTTTTTTTTTTTTTTTTTTTTTCCCCTTTTGAGACAGGGTCTCCTTGTATCCCCAGTTGACCTGGAACTCACTATGTAGACTAGTCTAGCCTTGAACTCACAGAGAAACGCCTGCCTTTGCCTCCTGAGTGCTAGCATTATAGGAGTGCACCACTATTCCTAGTGTTTGATATTTTATTTTGATTATGTATTCGAGTGTTTTTGACTGCATGCATGTAGGTGCACCATTTGTGTGCCGTGCTCACAGAGACCAGAAGAGGGTATCAGATTCCTTGGAACTTGAGTTTCAGGTAATTGTTAATGTCCATACAGATGCTGGAAACTGAAGAGCAGGAAGTTTTTTTAAACTGCTGAGCTGTCTCTCAGCCCCTCTAAAATTTTTTTTGGTTTATTTTTATGTGTATATAAGCCAGGGGAGGGTGATTCAAAGGTAGAGTCATACCACCATGCTAGGGATATAGTGTTAGAATGCCACCTTTATTTAGCATGTATGTATGTATGTATTTATTTATTTATTTATTTTATTTTTTTGGTCTTTTCAAGACAGGGTCTTCCTGTAGTCCCAGCTGTCCTGGAACTCACTCTGTAGACCAGGCTGGCCTTGAACTCACAAACATCCACCTGCCTCTGCCTCCCGAGTGCTAGGATTAAAGGCATGAGCCACCACGCCCAGCCAGCATGTATTTATATTACTAATTATTTCTGTTTTACTTTGCATTGTCCTGATCACATTGTCTGATTTAGGCTTATTTTGGTAATCAAGCTAAATTATTCACACTTTATAAGCTGAGGGTGATCTTGAACTGTTTGTTCATTCTGCCTACTTCCCCAAAGCCTTGGATCATAGGTATATGTCTCCATAACTGACTTTTGAAAAATTGAGATTAGAGCCAGGCATGGTGGTGCATTCCCATAGGTGGATCTCTGTGAGTTCAAAGCCAGCCAGCCTGGTCTATATAGTGAGTTTCAGGACAGCTGGAGCTAGTGGGAGATCCTGTCTCAAAAAGAGCAAAAGAAAAAATTGAGGTTATTAACAACTTAAAATCTTCCCCAAGACACGATGAATCCTTTCAAGGGATGTAGCTTAATGATTAAATTATTGATCATTGCTACCCCAGGGCTTTGGGGGGGGGGTCTTTTGAGGCAGGGTTGATCCCAGGGCTGAGTCAAGAGGACTGCTGTGAGTTGTAGGCTAAACAGGGAAATTTATAGTTACTGTCTCTTAAGGCACTAAGTGAGATAGTGCCACCTGTAATCAAAATTAAAACTAAACACATTTTTATCTTCTTAAGGTTCAGATGACACTAAAAGGTATTCATCAGCCCCATCAATGCCTCAAGCGGTGAAAGAGAAAAACATATCTGCAGTCTTCTGTTCCCTGAAGGCTACCCCCCCAAAACCAGAAAAAAGTGACGTTCTCCACTGCCCAGTGCCTTCTGGAACACACAGTGGTGCTAAAGCAGTTAATGGGGAAGGTTCTGGAATTGCACAGCCTGGTGAAGCCACTCCTCTTCCCATCGCTGAATCCCCTGAGACCCTCACTAGTCCACCTGAGCAGCTAATATCTAATCTGCCAATCCGAAACTGTCCTGGTGAACTCGCTTCCTGTCAGATGGTAGGAGATGAGCCTATATCACATGAAGATCCCTCAGAGGACCTGTCTTCCGATCAGGATAACGGGCCCATATTTGAAGAGTATTGGTCAGACAGTGCGGAAGTCTTCTTTGATCCTAATACTGGTGGTGTGGCAATAGCACCCACTCATGGCTCTGTGTTGATTGAGTGTGCCAGGAGAGAGCTTCATGCTACCACTTCTCTGCAGTACCCTAACCGTCGTCGTCCCAGTCGAATTTCTCTTGTACTCTACCAGCACAAGAACCTGAATTTGCCCCTACATGGTTTCGAATTCATTAGGATTAAGTATGAAGCTAAAGAATTTAAGAACAAGAAAATAAAGTCCTCAGACCAGAAAGATCAGGCAGATAGCAAGGGTGCTGAAATGTCCCCAGAAGTAAATGAAGTGTACATAATTCCAATTCCCTCTCGTCAAACAGTGACATTAACCCATGACAATGTTGTCACTGTGTCCCCGTATGCTCTCACACAAGTGGCTGGACCCTACAACCACTGGGTCTGAAGCTCTCTACCATGTCCTTATGCATTTGCTAGTGCAGTGTATTTTGTTTTTTTCTGGTGCAGTTTGGAAGAAAAATCATGTTTACTCTCTTCATCTCACACATTTCAATGCTGAGGTCAAATTTCAAAAATGAGCTGGGCACTCAACTGTGACTGTATTGACAATTGGTTAAAGGTGCATATTTTCAGCAAAAATTAAAGCTATAGTTTTAAATATATAAAGAAATGTTGGTTAGGTATTAACCTTGATAGAATCACTCAGTTTGGTGCTTTAAATTATGTTTGTTTACTATGAAATTGAGTCATTTTTAGAGGTTTTAACAGATTCATGTTGTATAATGTAAAAATCAAGACAAACAGTGTTAACTCTACACAGCTCCTGGTGCTTAGCCATTATCAACACACCTACAAATAAGCTGAATTATTTTTTCATGGTGCCCTTATTCCAGCACCTTCCAATCAGTGCCATAATGTCTGCATGCTCCCTTGAAATGAACCAATGAAATGCTTTTTCTCTTGAACTTTATCTCCTGTCAAAATATTGGTAGTGATGGTTGGAAGCTGTTCATATACTGTAAATATATTTTAAAAGCACTTTCTATTTTTAAAAGTAACTTGAAATAGTGTAAATTCATATTGTCTATTTGCATATTTGCATACAAGAGAAGTCATTTATCTTGCTGTGTAGAGTTCCATTTTGTTAACTGCAGTATATTTTCAAATATTATATGATTTATGTTCTTTTGGTGTGCCCCTTCACATTATGTATTATGTGCTTTTAAAATAGGATCTCTAAAATTTGAACTAAGAATTCATCATCAATTTCCTTCCCAGTCTCTTAACACATTAAAGATGTTTCCAGAAGGAGAGGGGAGAGAATAGGATTCAGATGAGTTGAATGCCTCCAATGTTTCAAATTAATAAAGCAAAATTATATTTTTTCATCTCAAATTCTCTATTACCATTATTGTTCCCAGCCCCAGGTCCAGCAGAATCAAAACTGTAAAGATGGCTTATCCACTAAGAAGTAAATTATTCATTAATAGTAACTCAAACTTCATAATGGTTACTCAAACAAAAAATGTTAGAACAGAAAGAACTTGTTTTTCCATACTTGATTCTTTTCAAATGCACAGGTGCTATAACATTTGGGACTTAAGGAAATACAATGGTGCTTCTCCCTCAGAAATGTCATAGGAAGCCCACAACTACTAACACTTTTTGGTGCAAAAGTAAATTGCTCCAGCAAGCCCTCTAATTAAAACTCAATGTGACTTATTAAGATAATGTATGGTGCAAAGTGTCAGTTTAACTGACTAAACCCTGTAATGGAAGTGAAGGGATTGTCAACAGTGACAGCCCATCACCTGACACCAGTAGATGTCTGCTTCTTGAAATGGGGTAATTCATTGACCTGGTTTAGTATTTTGTGTGCCTTAGATTTCTGTTTAAATGTGGTATATTTTAGAGCTGAAGGTTTCTTATGCATATAAGAATATACATGTAATTGTCTGCTGCTTTGCTTGCTTCAATAAGGTATTTATTTACCAGTACCCACTTATCAGATGTACACCCTTGTAGTACTATACCTTTCAATTTTTGGCCTTAGCTCCCCCTTTATCTATCTACTCATCTTTTCATTTCTCCAAAGCACAAAATTTTTAGAGCCTAAAAGATTCCTTGTAAATATTAAAGAACTAGAGCTGCCGGGTATGTGATGTTTGAATATTATATATAAATATATATAAAACCTCATAGGTCTTAGCTGGGCATGGTGGTGCATGCCTTTAATCCCAGCACTTGGGAGGCAGAGGCAGGTGGATCTCTGTGAGTTCAAGGCCAGCCTGGTCTACAGAGCGAGCTCCAGGCCAGCTGGGACTAAAGGGAGACCCTGTCTCAAAAGTTTAAAAAAAAAAAAATTCAAGTCTTAAACCCAACATGCCCTCCCCATTCCCCCTCCACCCCTTTTTTGTTGTTGTTGGTATTTTTGAGACAGGATCAACCTTTACTCCCAGCTGGCCTGGAGCTGGCTATGTAGACCAGGCTCACCTTGTACTCACAGAGATCCACCTGCCTCTGCTGGGATTAAAGGCGTGTGCCACCACACTGGGCATAACACGCCCATCTTAATGAGTAACTAACTATAAACCCCAATGTTGTCTAATGGAATTTCTGGGATTTACCAAAACAAGTACAGGAAAATTGCAAGTTCCACCTAAAATGTTTCCATTCCATTTTTTTTTTTTACATTATGAATAGACTTCCTCAACCAATAACCAACCCATTGTGGACTCAGTTTGTGAAATTTAGCAGACATCCTATACTTAATCACTGTTGCAGCATTGTGATTGTGTACTCTATATACTGCTATTAGAATTCTTTTTCTCATGAAGCAAGAAAATAAATCGATGTTGAAATGAGATTCTGCACACTCGTCATCTCTAACATTATTTCTAGATTCTATTCCCTTTCCCTATAAATTGGAGTTTTATTAAATATTCTTTGAGGATGAGATCTTGAATTTATTGGTTAATGTAATAGTTTTTGGTATTATTACCACTTCTGATTGTCCTTTCATAATAGCATGTACGAAACTAACCCAAAATTAGCATTTTCTGTTCAAAAAATAATGCTGAGATTATATCGTATGACATTCCATAATTATGGAATGCCAACTTAGTCAGTAGCGGTAGGCAGTTATTAACACATAGTTACGCTAGGCGTGGTGGTGCATGCCTTTAATCCTAGCACTTGGGAAGCAGAGGCAGGCAGATCTCTGTGAGTTCAAAGCCAGCCTGGTCAACATAGATAGCTCCAGGGCAGCTGGAACTAAAGGGAGACCCTGTCTCAAAAAGACATAGTTATCTTTGGTTTACAACTTGATGCTTGAAATTATTTTCGGCTCTAGGTTTTATATAGCTATTAATTTTCATCTTCCTTTGCAATTGATTACAAATAATGAAACAAGATAATGTATTCTTCTCAAAGCCAAAGAATTCTCCATGGTAGTAATATACCTCGGTCTTTAGTGACCTGAAAGGTATCACCTTGTAATTGCATGGAAGCCAATTCATGCTTAGAACTATACGCAACAGCCTTGATTTTTCTCATCACTGGGAAACATCTTATTTTTGTACAAGTCAAATAAAGCAGCTTTCTGTTCTCCTGGGAGGTTAGAGAAAGAAACAACAGTAGAATTGGGTCATAATTTCCCTGCCTGCCAATATCCTGGGCTTTCTAAGGGGAAATGAGGTGACATATTAACTCATTCCTTCTCTTTGCCATACTGATGAAGATGTTAAGTCTCAGCAGTTAATTTTGATGTAAACATCTATGTTAATGGGAATATTGTTGCTTCAACACCAGTTAATATGACATGTTTAGCCAGGTGAAGTGATATGCTGAAGGCTGAGGCTGTCTTAAATTCTGCAAATGAAACAGTGTTCCACATTCAATTTTTGGTCATCTCAGCTCAGGAAAGCCGTTGTGAAATTCAGAATTAGGGTGTCCTCCATCTAAAGCTGATTGTCATGTGGTAAGATTTCTAAGCATGTTTTGCTTTCCTCCATGTAAAGTGAAAGATGGACTGCCAGGCATGGTCTTACATACCTATCGTCCGAGCACTAAGGTGGTAGAACCTGAACTCTAGGACGGTTATGATTCAATGATAGGGTGAGGTTCCTGCTGATAACCTCAAATTCTTGAGCCAATCATGATGGGATTTAAGGCTGGCTAATTTTGTTTGGTATTCCTTTGGACACTTGATTCACAACATAAGCCTAGGAAGTTTACTCCTAGCAGCTATTACATAAGAGATTCTTGTTCATTTGATGGACAATATTGAAAGGTTCTTCAGATGGCAAGGTAGCCCAGGCTGGCTTTTATCTCTCAGTGTCTTGTCCTGGTTTTTTTTTTTAGAAACATAGCCTGATGATACAAGCCTGTAGCCCCATTTGAGTTTTGATTCCATCCTGAGCTACATAATAAGTTCAGGGACATCCTGTGATACATGATACACTGTCTATAAAAGAAATTTGAAATATTTTAGGGGATGAGTATTTGCTTTGTCTAGCTACTTCTCCCAAACATTAAGGCTTTGTTCCCATTTCCCATTTTGCAGATGAGGCACCTGTGATGACAAATATAAAAATTGGTTTGTTCCATGTCACATAGCTAGTCAGTGTGAGGGCTGCTGGCTGATTTCTGCCCCACGAACTAGATTAGGGTGTTAACAGAGTAGGAATTAAGGTATACTTGTTATTAGCTAATTTAAAATGTGCTTCTGACCGATATTAAATGTATCAAGTTTAGGTTTATGATTTTTTGCTGCTGCTTTTTAAAATATGGGTTTTGGGGTCGCTGTTCTGGAATGTGCTTGGTAGACCAGGTTGACCTAGATTTCAGAGACTGGCCTCCTGAGTGCTGGGATAATAGGCATGTTCCACCATTTGTGCCTCCTTCTTTCCCTCCCTTCTTTCCCTCCCTTCTTTCCCTCCCTCCCTCCCTCCCTCCCTTCCTTCCTTCTTTCCTTCCATTTTTTTAGGACAAGTTCTCAATATAGCCCAGCTGCCTCAAACTTGTGGTAATGCTCCTGCAAAGGTGCCTTGAATGCTTTATCAGTGTGAATCACCTCACTTTGTGTTTTAAAAAATGTATAGAGAATATCCCTTTACTATTAGAATAGAAAGACTAAAATTTTCCAAGCCGGGCGTGGTGGCGCACGCCTTTAATCCTAGCGCCAGGCAGATGTCTGTGAGTTCAAGGCCAGCCTGGTCTACAGAGTGAGCTCCAGGCCATCTGGGACTAAAGGGAGACCCTGTCTCAAAAACACCCCTCCCAAAAAAAAAGACTAAAAATTTCCTCCAAATAATTTCTTAAATAGGAATTTCAAAAGGTGGAGGCCAGCCCCTCACAATCAAAGTTTAGTATATTCAAATCTATGAAACGGTTGGGTGTGGTTGCATATATCTTTAATCCTAGCAGAGACAGAGGCAGGCAGACTCTATGAGTTCAAGGCCAGCTGGGACTACAGGGAGACCCTGTCTCAAAAGAAAAAAAAAAATATTGAAGGTTTCATGAGGGAAATGGTGCTAGGTAAGCAGTCTTGCATTGTAGCCACATTACAGAATTAAGCATACTGGGATTTACTTGTAAAGTTTTTATTGATCTATACAGGTTAGTTTATAAGCCTATGTACAGAGGTAGTTTATTTTGACTGTCTCATTCTGGGCACCTTGAGTGGTCGAATGAGGCCCCCTCTTGATGACTTTGAGCCTAGCAACTTCATACCCCACCAATGTGTATTTGTGCTGCGATTGAAGAGCTGACTATACAAATTTATGAAAAAACAGCTCTTAAGGAAGATTTTATATTTTTATTGCAATGTATGGTCATATTTTTTTTAGCTTTTATTGTGATAGGTGCTTTAAGAAAAATATTTTTCCAGAAATGGTTTCGTAGTGAAACTAAGGGCAGCTTTTGCATTGTGGTGTGTGAGTAGGTGGTCGTATTTAAGATACTAGAATAAGTATTCCCCAAAGAGAATATTGTAAGATTGATTATATGGCAGAGAGATCAATGTGAATTTCTATTGGTTCATTTTTTTGTGTTTATCTGCCTAGTCAATTTACATACATGTCATCTTGTTTTGTAGGAATCATTGGGTGGGTAAAATATTCACCAATTCTCCAGGGTCAAGAACAGAAGTATTTCTGGTCTTCTCCTGGATACTCTTTGGAATGTATTTACTATTTATTTTATTTTTTATTTTTTTACCTTCCTTACCTATTTGCATCCAATCTCATTAATTTAACAAAATTATGAAATCCTTTTAAAAATCCACAATAATTTGATTTTAGTTCTTCACATAAAGGAAAACAAGGAAAGCACTTGACCAAATGTAGCAGGGAAAGAGATCATCTTAAAATCATGACTTTAATACATGATCAATATGTAATCCTCTCCACACAACACTTACTATCAGTACTTGAAGACTTGTGAGTTGGAACTGCATGTTACTTGAAGAATCTAAATTTTGGTTCATAATGTTTGTACATGATTTCATGGTTATGTAGCGCAATGCATTGAAATCTACTAGCATTGAAATATAAATGTAAAAATAGTTGTGAAAATTGTCTGTTATATTTTCCTTGTGTGTCTCATTTGTTTAGAGCATAAAATTTGTTTTTGTTGATCTAACTGAAGAAGGCTAAATGAATATTGTAATTGAAAATATATTTTAAATCCTTGTCATGAGTTTTTTTTTTTTTAAAGAACCTATTGAGCCGGGCTTGGTGGTGCACGCCTTTAATCCTAGCACTTGGGAGGCAGAGGCAGGCGAAACTTTGTGAGTTCAAGGCCAGCCTGGTCTACAGAGTGAGTTCCAGGACAGCTGGGACTAGAGGGAGACCCTGTCTCAAAAAGACCAAAAAAAAAAAAAAAAAAAGAACCTATTGAATATTCTATAATTCCAATTACAGAGAACTTTGTGGGTGGTTTCAAATAAATTTTATACTTCTATTTTATACTGGTAGTCTTTTCCTTTGATATGACCAAACATAATCATGTTTAGATACCAAATCTATGCTTGTGGTTGGTGTAGCTTGCCCAATATAACACTTGCTTACTAAATTAAAAGTTCATTTTTGGCTACATCTGCCATGGATTAATAGTCAGTGTTGGTTGAGTATCCATTGGGTGTGGAACAGCAATCCTAGACCAAATCTGCTTAGCCTAGGTAGAACAGGATCCAAGCCACTGGCCCAGAAACCACACCCCTGATGCATAATAGTGTGGAGGTCTAAGATTGGCCACCGAAGGTGATGTCAGGTGATGTATTGGCTACCTGCCCCCAAACCTATATAAGGTGCCTGTTACATAGAATAAATGGAATTTCACTGTTCCCTGAGGTGTTACTGTTCCTGTGTTTGGGCCTATCAATCACACAGCTACCTTTTCAGGTCATTTGGTTATGGGAGTCAGTAGTTCTGCAATTGTTTGGCCTTGGGACCATTAGTCCCAGAGCTGCTTGCTTGGCTGCCCAGTGCATGTGTCCTCTTCAGCCTTTCCAAACATGGCATCAACAGCCACACAATTGGGTAGTTCAGGTAAGTGAATGTTTCACCCAGCTGCTTAAATGACCGTAGTATCCTCTGAGGAGGAAAGATGTAATAGAATGTCTTTTTTTTTATGTAATATGCTCTTGAGATTCACCTATATTAAGATCCATATTTTGTGCTGGGACTTCATGTGTAGTCCACTGAAGCTGTTATCTACACTTCCTGTCCTATGCTGGAGCAGTGATCTTGAACTGAATCATGTATCTCAGCAGAAATAGTCATTTTTATAACTTACTGGTCTAAGCCATTTGCATGTCAAAAAATATCCAGAGAAGAGTTCATGGATACCAGCATTTTCTAGCAGTTTAGAAGATGAGCTAGGGGCTGGAGAGATGGCCTAGCGGTTAAGAGTGCCGACTGCTATTGCAGAGGACCCTACTCACTGTGCAAAGATTTTATTTTCATTTTGTGTATTTGCTGAAATATATGTAATTGCAACATGTGACCTCTTTTTAATTGTTAAACTTTTTCCTTCCACCATTTCTCAATCCAATTTAGAGACATTTCCTTTTCCATGCCCCCCACCTGAGTTCCTGCACTCTGCCATACGTTTTGCTTTTTTTTTTTTTTTTTT
>VZQC01009646.1:882258-914919 GCA_009823505.1 Rhizomys pruinosus | reverse complement strand
TTTTTTTTTTTTTTCTTTGAGACAGGATCTCCCTTTAGTCTCAGCTGTCCTGGAGCTCACTCTGTGGATGAGGCTGGCCTTGAACTCACAGAGATCCGCCTGCCTCTGCCTCCCCTGTGCTAGGATTAAAGGTGTGCGCCACCATACCCGGCCTTCAGTCTTTTTTTTCCAGTTCTTTTGTTGTTCTCTCCAACTTGTATTGCATACACACTCACACACACACACACACACACAACATGTGAGCTCTTGGTGTCCACAGAGGCCAGAAGTGTCAGACCCCCTATCCCCCCGGACTCACAGTGTGAATTGCCATGCAGACAGTGGGAACAAAATCTGGGTCCTCAGAAAAAGCACTTAGTGTTCACAAGTGCTCAACCATCTCTCTCACCCATCACTTTATGATCCTTTTTCTTTTTGAGACCAGGTCTCCCCGTGGCCCCAGCTGTCCTGGAACTCATTATGTAGACCAGGCTAGCCTGGAACTCACAGAGATCTGCCTGCTAGGATTAAAGGTATGCACCACCATGCCCAGCCCTTGATTCTTATTCTTTTGAGAAAGGGTCTCACTGTATGGTCCTAGCTGGCCACCATGCAGACCAGGATGTCCTCAAATTCAAGAGATCTGCCTACCTCTGCCTCCTCTGTGCCGGGATGAAAGGCCTGTACCATTATCTCCTATTTAATCTATTTTCACTTGTATGTGGTGTTGTGTATTGAAGACTGGGAATCAAATTGTCAGGCAAGCATTCTAGCACTGAACTAAACTTCCAATCTGAACTTTTAACTTTTTTTTTAGTTTTATTTTATTTTTAAACTTATTTTATTTTTTGAGACAGGCCTCTCTGTACTCCTAAATGGCCTTTATCTCCCAACCTAGTTTGTGTTGACCACAATCTCACATAGATCTGCCTGCCTCTGCTTGAATCAAAGGCGCTTATTTTAAATTGTGTGTAGGTCTCTGCATGTAAGTGCAGGTGCACTTGGAGGCCAGAAGTGTCAGATTTCCTTGGGTGCTTGGAACTAAGGTCCTCTGCAAGAAAAGACCATGGTCATAACTGCTGAGCCAATTCAGTAGCTGGAAACATTCAGAATAATGTGCAGCCAAATTGACATATCATAATACATATGCACATAAACTGTATATGTGATGGTGAGTGCTGGTGCACCAGAGGACATGTGTGGAGCTGAGAAGACAACTTTCAGGACTCCATTCTTTTCTTCTACCATTTGGATTCAGGGTGATTGACATGGGTTCATTAAACCAACAGAACCCTGCTTGCTTCGGCAGCACATATACTAAAATTGGAACGAGGGCTGGAGAGATGGCCTAGCGGTTAAGAGCGCCAACCGCTCTTACAGAGGACCCGGGTTCGATCCCCAGCACCCACATGGTGGCCGAGAACCGTCTGAAACTCCAATTCCAGGAGAACTCCAGTTCCAGGGGAATCCGAGACCGTCTTCTGACCTCCGCGGCATTGCACGACACGGGTGCACAAACTTGCATGCAGACAGTACATTCATACACATATAGAAATAAATAAAATTAATAAAAAANTCAGAACCAAGAAAATAAAGTACTCATGACCCGAAAAGATCAGGCAGATAGCAAGGGTGCTGAAATGTCCCCAGAAGTAAATGAAGTGTACATAATTCCAATTCCCTCTCGTCAAACAGTGACATTAACCCATGACAATGTTGTCACTGTGTCCCCGTATGCTCTCACACAAGTGGCTGGACCCTACAACCACTGGGTCTGAAGCTCTCTACCATGTCCTTATGCATTTGCTAGTGCAGTGTATTTTGTTTTTTTCTGGTGCAGTTTGGAAGAAAAATCATGTTTACTCTCTTCATCTCACACATTTCAATGCTGAGGTCAAATTTCAAAAATGAGCTGGGCACTCAACTGTGACTGTATTGACAATTGGTTAAAGGTGCATATTTTCAGCAAAAATTAAAGCTATAGTTTTAAATATATACGAATGTTGGTTTAGGTATTAACCTTGAAGAATCACTTCAGTTTGGTGCCTTTAATTATTTTGTTTACTCTGAAATTGGTTCATTTTTAGTAGGTTTTAACAGATTTTCATTGTTGTATAATGTTAAAATCAGACCAACAGTGTTAACTCTACACCGCTCCTTGTGCTTAGCCCTTATCAACACACCTACAAATAAGCTGAATTATTTTTTCATGGTGCCCTTATTCCAGCACCTTCCAATCAGTGCCATAATGTCTGCATGCTCCCTTGAAATGAACCAATGAAATGCTTTTTCTCTTGAACTTTATCTCCTGTCAAAATATTGGTAGTGATGGTTGGAAGCTGTTCATATACTGTAAATATATTTTAAAAGCACTTTCTATTTTTAAAAGTTAAATTGAATAATGTCAATTAATTTGTCTATTTTGCATATTTCAACAAGAGAAGTCATTTTAGCGTGCTGTGTAGAGTTTCCATTTGGTTTAACTGCAGCGAGGGGCAAAGGGAGCGAACGATGATGGAGGGGCGGGGGGTTTGCTTGGGGGGGTGTTGCCCCGGCACATGATGTGAGTATGGGCGGGTAAAAGAGGTCGCGTAAAATGGGGATAACGACGAATGCAGCAGCAAGTCCTGCCCAGTCTCGAAACACATTAGTAAAGATGTTTCCAGAAGGAGAGGGGAGAGAATAGGAGGCAGAGGAGGTGAACTGGCGCCAAGGTGCAAGATGAAGAAAGCCAAAAATTATAGTTTTGTTCATCTCACAGTCTCTATTACCATTATTGTTCCCAGCCCCAGGTCCAGCAGAATCAAAACTGTAAAGATGGCTTATCCACTAAGAAGTAAATTATTCATTAATAGTAACTCAAACTTCATAATGGTTACTCAAACAAAAACTGTTAGAACAGAAAAGAACGTGTTTTTCCATACTTGATTTTTTTTCAAATGCACAGGTGCTATAACATTTGGGACTTAAGGAAATACAATGGTGCTTCTCCCTCAGAAATGTCATAGGAAGCCCACAACTACTAACACTTTTGGTGCAAAAGTAAATTGCTCCAGCAAGCCCTCTAATTAAAACTCAATGTGACTTATTAAGATAATGTATGGTGCAAAGTGTCAGTTTAACTGACTAAACCCTGTAATGGAAGTGAAGGGATTGTCAACAGTGACAGCCCATCACCTGACACCAGTAGATGTCTGCTTCTTGAAATGGGGTAATTCATTGACCTGGTTTAGTATTTTGTGTGCCTTAGATTTCTGTTTAAATGTGGTATATTTTAGAGCTGAATGTTTCTTATGCATATAAGAATATACATGTAATTGTCTGCTGCTTTGCTTGCTTCAATAAGGTATTTATTTACCAGTACCCACTTATCAGATGTACACCCTTGTAGTACTATACCTTTCAATTTTTGGCCTTAGCTCCCCCTTTATCTATCTACTCATCTTTCATTTATCCAAAGCACAAAATTTTTAGAGCCTAAAAGATTCCTTGTAAATATTAAAGAACTAGAGCTGCCGGGTATGTGCTGATTGAATATGGATATAAAATATATATAAAAAAAAAAAAAACTTAGCTGGGCATGGTGGTGAATGCCTTTTCATCCCAGCATTGGGAGGCAGAGCAGGTGGATTCCTGTTTGAGTTTCACGCCAGCTGGTCACAGAGCGAGTCCTGGCCAGCTGGGACTAAGGGAGCCCCTGTCTCAAACTTTAAAAAAAAAAAAACTTAAAGTCTTAATACCCAACTCCCCTCCCCATTTCCCCCCTCCACCCTTTTTGTTGTTTTTCATTCCTGCTGGAGTTTAAGACGGATCAACCTTACTCCCAGCTGGCCTGGAGCTGGCTATGTTGACCAGGCTTCACTCTGTATCACAGAGATCCACCTGCCGCTGCTGGGATTAAAGGCGTTGTGCCACCACACTGGGGCATAACACGCCCATCTTAATGAGTAACTAACTATAAACCCCAATGTTGTCTAATGGAATTTCTGGGATTTACCAAAACAAGTACAGGAAAATTGCAAGTTTCCACCCTAAAATGTTGCCATTTCCATTTTTTTTGTTTTTAATATGAATAGGGATTCCTCAACCAATAACCAACCCATTGTGGACTCAGTTTGTGAAATTTAGCAGACATCCTATACTTAATCACTGTTGCAGCATTGTGATTGTGTACTCTATATACTGCTATTAGAATTCTTTTTCTCATGAAGCAAGAAAATAAATCGATGTTGAAATGAGATTCTGCACACTCGTCATCTCTAACATTATTTCTAGATTCTATTCCCTTTCCCTATAAATTGGAGTTTTATTAAATATTCTTTGAGGATGAGATCTTGAATTTATTGGTTAATGTAATAGTTTTTGGTATTATTACCACTTCTGATTGTCCTTTCATAATAGCATGTACGAAACTAACCCAAAATTAGCATTTTCTGTTCAAAAAATAATGCTGAGATTATATCGTATGACATTCCATTAATTATGGAATGCAACCTTAGTCAGTAGCGGTATGCAGTTATCACACATAGTTAACGCTAGGCTGGTGGTGGATGCCTTTACTCCTAGCACTTGGGAGGTAGAAGGCAGGAGATCTCTGTGCGTTCAAACCAGCCTGGTCACCATAGATAGCTCCAGGGGCAGTGGAACTAATAGGGGAGACCCGTCTCAAAAAGGACATATTTATTTTGGTTTACAACTTGATGCTTGAAATTATTTTCGGCTCTAGGTTTTATATAGCTATTAATTTTCATCTTCCTTTGCAATTGATTACAAATAATGAAACAAGATAATGTATTCCTCTCAAAGCCAAAGAATTCTCCATGGTAGTAATATACCTCGGTCTTTAGTGACCTGAAAGGTATCACCTTGTAATTGCATGGAAGCCAATTCATGCTTAGAACTATACGCAACAGCCTTGATTTTTCTCATCACTGGGAAACATCTTATTTTTGTACAAGTCAAATAAAGCAGCTTTCTGTTCTCCTGGGAGGTTAGAGAAAGAAACAACAGTAGAATTTGGTCATAATTTCCCTGCCTGCCAATATCCTGGGCTTTCTAAGGGGAAATGAGGTGACATATTAACTCATTCCTTCTCTTTGCCATACTGATGAAGATGTTAAGTCTCAGCAGTTAATTTTGATGTAAACATCTATGTTAATGGGAATATTGTTGCTTCAACACCAGTTAATATGACATGTTTAGCCAGGTGAAGTGATATGCTGAAGGCTGAGGCTGTCTTAAATTCTGCAAATGAAACAGTGTTCCACATTCAATTTTTGGTCATCTCAGCTCAGGAAAGCCGTTGTGAAATTCAGAATTAGGGTGTCCTCCATCTAAAGCTGATTGTCATGTGGTAAGATTTCTAAGCATGTTTTGCTTTCCTCCATGTAAAGTGAAAGATGGACTGCCAGGCATGGTCTTACATACCTATCGTCCGAGCACTAAGGTGGTAGAACCTGAACTCTAGGACGGTTATGATTCAAGGATAGGGTGAGGTTCCTGCTGATAACCTCAAATTCTTGAGCCAATCATGATGGGATTTAAGGCTGGCTAATTTTGTTTGGTATTCCTTTGGACACTTGATTCACAACATAAGCCTAGGAAGTTTACTCCTAGCAGCTATTACATAAGAGATTCTTGTTCATTTGATGGACAATATTGAAAGGTTCTTCAGATGGCAAGGTAGCCCAGGCTGGCTTTTATCTCTCAGTGTCTTGTCCTGGTTTTTTTTTTAGAAACATAGCCTGATGATACAAGCCTGTAAGCCATTTGAGTTTTAGATTCCATCTGAGCTCCACATAAGTTCAGGGGACATTCATGTTGATACATGATACACTGCTCTATAAAAAGAAAATTTGAAAATTAATTTACGGGGAGAGTATTTGCTTTGTTCAGACTCTCTCACAAACATAATCTTTGTCCCATTTTCCCATTTTGCAGATGAGGCACCTGTGATGACAAATATAAAAATTGGTTTGTTCCATGTCACATAGCTAGTCAGTGTGAGGGCTGCTGGCTGATTTCTGCCCCACGAACTAGATTAGGGTGTTAACAGAGTAGGAATTAAGGTATACTTGTTATTAGCTAATTTAAAATGTGCTTCTGACCGATATTAAATGTATCAAGTTTAGGTTTATGATTTTTTGCTGCTGCTTTTTAAAATATGGGCCACTGGCCTAGAATTTTCTGTGTAAAACAAGTAGCCTTGAACTCGCAGATATCCACCTACCTCTGCCTCCTGAGTGCTGGGTAATAGGCATGTTCCACCATTTGTGCCTCCTTCTTTCCCTCCCTTCTTTCCCTCCCTTCTTTCCCTCCCCCCTCCCTCCCCTTCCCTTCCTCATTCTTTCCTTCCATTTTTGTAGGACAAGTTCTCAATATAGCCCAGCTGCCTCAAACTTGTGGTAATGCTCCTGCAAAGGTGCCTTGAATGCTTTATCAGTGTGAATCACCTCACTTTGTGTTTTAAAAAATGTATAGAGAATATCCCTTTACTATTAGAATAGAAAGACTAAAATTTTCCAAGCCGGGCGTGGTGGCGCACGCTTAATTCCTAGCGCCAGGCAGAGTCTGTGAGTTCAAGGCCAGCCTGGTCTACAGAGTGAGCTCCAGGCCATCTGGGACTAAAGGAGACCCTGTCTCAAAAAACCACCCCTCCAAAAAAAAAGCTAAAAAATTTCCTCCAAATAATTTCTTAAATAGGAATTTCAAAAGGTGGAGGCCAGCCCCTCACAATCAAAGTTTAGTATATTCAAATCTATGAAACGGTTGGGTGTGGTTGCATATACCTTTAATCCTACAGCGGAAGAGCTTTTTTTCTTATCCCCCCCCCCCCCCCCCTCCCCCCCCCCCCCCCCCCCCCCCCCCCCCTCCCCCCCCCCCCCCTCCCCCTCCCCCTCCCCCCCCCCCCCCCCCCCCCCCCCCCCCCCTCTTTTATTCCTCCTCATTTTTTTTTTTTCTCCATTTTTTCGGCAGGCAGCCTCTATGGTTCAAGGCCAGCTGGGACTACAAGGGAGACTGTTCATAAAGAAAAAAAATAAAAATATTGAAGGTTTCTGAGGGAAATGGTGCTAGGTAAGCAGTCTTGCATTGTAGCCACATTACAGAATTAAGCATACTGGGATTTACTTGTAAAGTTTTTATTGATCTATACAGGTTAGTTTATAAGCCTATGTACAGAGGTAGTTTATTTTGACTGTCTCATTCTGGGCACCTTGAGTGGTCGAATGAGGCCCCCTCTTGATGACTTTGAGCCTAGCAACTTCATACCCCACCAATGTGTATTTGTGCTGCGATTGAAGAGCTGACTATACAAATTTATGAAAAAACAGCTTCTTAAGGAGATTTTTATATTTTTATTGCAATGTATGGCCATTTTTTTTTTTTTTTTTTTTTTTTTTTTTTTTTTTAAAAAAATATTTTTCAGAAATGGTTTCGTAGTGAAACTAAGGGCAGCTTTTGCATTGTGGTGTGTGAGTAGGTGGTCGTATTTAAGATACTAGAATAAGTATTCCCCAAAGAGAATATTGTAAGATTGATTATATGGCAGAGAGATCAACATGAATTTCTAGTTGGTTCATTTTCTAATGTATTTATCTGCCTAGTACATTTCCATACATATCATTACCTTGTTTTATAGGAATCATTGGGTGTGTAACATATTCACCAATTCTCCAGGGTCAAGAACAGAAGTATTTCTGGTCTTCTCCTGGATACTCTTTGGAATGTATTTACTATTTATTTTATTTTTTTTTTTTTTACCTTCCTACCTATTTGCATCCAATCTCATTAATTAACAAAATATGAAATCCTTGAAAAATCCACAATCATTTGATTTTAGTTCTTCACATAAAGGAAAACAAGGAAAGCACTTGACCAAATGTAGCAGGGAAAGAGATCATCTTAAAATCATGACTTTAATACATGATCAATATGTAATCCTCTCCACACAACACTTACTATCAGTACTTAACGACTTGTGAGTTGGAACTGCATGTTACTTGAAGAATCTAAATTTTGGTTCATAATGTTTGTACATGATTTCATGGTTATATAGCGAAATGCATTGAAATCTACTAGCATTGAAATATAAATGTAAAAATAGTTGTGAAGATTGTCTATTATATTTTCCTCATGTGTCTTATTTGTTTAGAGCATAAAATTTGTTTTTGTTGATCTAACTGAAGAAGGCTAAATGAATATTGTAATTGAAAATATATTTTAAATCCTTGTTTCATGGTTTTTTTTTTTTTTAAAGAACCTATTGAGCCGGGCTTGGTGGTGCACGGCCTTTAATCATAGAACGTGGGATGGCAGAGGCAGGCGGAAACTTTGTGAGTTCCAGGCCAGCCTGGTTCTACATGTGAGTTCCAGGACCAGCGGGACTAGAGGGATACCATGTCTCAAAAAGACCAAAAAAAATAAATAAACAAAAAAAAACCTATTGAATATTCTATAATTCCAATTACAGAGAACTTTGTGGGGTTGGTTTAAATTAAATTTTATACTTCATTTTATACTGGTAGTCTTTTCCTTTGATATGACCAAACATAATCATGTTTAGATACCAAATCTATGCTTGTGGTTGGTGTAGCTTGCCCAATATAACAGTTGCTTACTAAATTAAAAGTTCATTTTTGGCTACATCTGCCATGGATTAATAGTCAGTGTTGGTTGAGTATCCATTGGGTGTGGAACAGCAATCCTAGACCAAATCTGCTTAGCCTAGGTAGAACAGGATCCAAGCCACTGGCCCAGAAACCAACCACTGATGCTCATCGTGTGGAGGTCTAAGATTGGTCACTGGGAGGTGATGTCAGGTGATGTATTGGCTACCTGCCCCCAAACCCCCAACATAAATTAGGGGCATGTTGCATAGAATAAATGGAATTTCACTGTTCCCTGAGGTGTTACTGTTCCTG
This sequence comes from Rhizomys pruinosus, assembly GCA_009823505.1. Lineage (NCBI taxonomy): Eukaryota > Metazoa > Chordata > Mammalia > Rodentia > Spalacidae > Rhizomys > Rhizomys pruinosus. The sequence goes on along the minus strand of VZQC01009646.1, from coordinate 906,019 downwards.
TGTTTGGGCCTATCAATCACACAGCTACCTTTTCAGGTCATTTGGTTATGGGAGTCAGTAGTTCTGCAATTGTTTGGCCTTGGGACCATCAGTCCCACAGCTGCATGCTTGGCTGCCCAGTGCATGTGTCCTCTTCAGCCTTTCCAAACATGGCATCAACAGCCACACAATTGGGTAGTTCAGGTAAGTGAATGTTTCACCCAGCTGCTTAAATGACCGTAGTATCCTCTGAGGAGGAAAGATGTAATAGAATGTCTTTTTTTTTATGTAATATGCTCTTGAGATTCACCTATATTAAGATCCATATTTTGTGCTGGGACTTCATGTGTAGTCCACTGAAGCTGTTATCTACACTTCCTGTCCTATGCTGGAGCAGTGATCTTGAACTGAATCATGTATCTCAGCAGAAATAGTCATTTTTATAACTTACTGGTCTAAGCCATTTGCATGTCAAAAAATATCCAGAGAAGAGTTCATGGATACCAGCATTTTCTAGCAGTTTAGAAGATGAGCTAGGGGCTGGAGAGATGGAGCGGTTAAGAGGTGCGCCTGCTATTGCAGAGGACCCTACTCACTGTGCAAAGATTTTATTTTCATTTGTGTATTTGCTGAAATATATGTAATTGCAACATGTGACCTCTTTTTAATTGTTAAACTTTTTCCATAAATCATTTATCATTTCTCAATCCAATTTCGAGTCATTTCCCTTTCATGCCCCCACCTGAGTCCTGCACTCTGCCATACGTTTTGGCTTTTTTTTTTTTTTTTTTGGTCTTTTCGAGATCAGGGTCTCCACTGTAGCCCCAGCTGTTCCTGACTCATTCTGTAGACAGGCTGGCCTTGAACTCACAAACGACAACTGCCTCTGCCTCCCAAGTGCTAGGATTAAAGGCATGCGCACCACGCCCGGCATGTTTTGCATTTTTTTTGAGTTTTCCCGAGTTGTTTTTGTTTTTTTGTTTTTCCCAAAGCAGAAGCTTATTGTTTTGGAGAGAAACTTTCAATGGCTTCAGTCTTTTTTTTTTTTTTTTTCTTTGAGTGACCGAATCTCCCTTAGTCCTCAGCTGTCTGGATTTTTCTCAACTCTGTGGATTTGAGGTCGGCCGTGAACTCACAGAGATTCCGCCTGCCTCTGCCTCCCCTGTGCTAGGATTAAAGGTGTGCGCCACCATACCCGATGCCGTCAGTCTTTTTTTTCAGTTCTTTTGTTGTTCCTCCAACTTGTATTGCCATACAACTCACACCACACCACACACACACACATAACATGTGAGCTCTTGGTGTCCCCAGAGGCCAGAAGTGTCAGACCCCCTATCCCCCCGGACTCACAGTGTGAATTGCCATGCAGACAGTGGGAACAAAATCTGGGTCCTCAGAAAAAGCACTTAGTGTTCACAAGTGCTCAACCATATCTCTTACCATCACTTTATGATCCTTTTTCTTTGAGACAAGGTCTCCCCGTGGCCCCAGCTGTCCTTGGAAACTCATTCGTAGACCAGGCTAGCCTGGAACTCACAGAGATCTGCCTTGCTAGGATTAAAGGTATGCACCACTCATGCACAGCCCTTGATTCTTTTTTTTTGAGAAAGGGTCTCACTGTATGGTCCTAGCTGGCCACCATGCAGACCAGGATGTCCTCAAATTCAAGAGACTCCGCTTACCTCTGCCTCCTCTGTGCCGGGATGAAAGGCCTGTACCATTATCTCCTATTTAATCTATTTTCACTTGTATGTGGTGTTGTGTATTGAAGACTGGGAATTTTCCCCAAATTGTCAGGCAAGCCATTCGCCACTGAACTAAACTTCCAATCTGAACTTTTAACTTTTTTTTTTAGTTTATTTATTTTTAAAACTTATTTTATTTTTGAGACAGGCCTCTCTGTACTCCAAATGTCCTTTATCTCCCAAACCTAGTTGTGTGCTCACAATCTCACATAGATTCTGGCCTGCCTCTGCATTGAATCAAAGGCGCTTATTGTAAATGTGTAGGTCTTTCGCATTACGTGTAGGTGCACTTGGAGGCCAGAAGTGTCAGATTTCCTTGGGTGCTTGGAACTAAGGTCCTCTGCAAGAAAAGACATTGACCGTCATAACTGCTGAGCCAATTCAGTAGCTGGAAACATTCAGAATAATGTGCAGCCAAATTGACATATCATAATACATATGCACATGAACTGTATATGTGATGGTGAGTGCTGGTGCACCAGAGGGACATTGTGGAGCTGATAAGAACACTTTCAGGACTCCATTTTTTCTTCTACATTTGGATCAGGGTGATTTGACATGGGTCAGAAACCAAACAGAAACCCTGCTTGCTTGGGCAGCACATATACTAAAAATTGGAACAGGGCGGAGAGATGCGCCTAGCGGCTTCAGAGAGGCCACCGCTTTACAGAGGGACCCGGTGCGAGCCCCAGCAACCCACATGGTGCCCGAAAAACCGGCTGAAACTCCCATTCCAGGCGAAATCCAGTTTCAGGGGAAGCCGATGGGGACCGTCTCCTGACCTCGCGGCTTTGCATGACACGGGGGTGCACAAACTTGCATGCAGACAGTACATTCATACACATATAGAAATACATAAAATTAATAAAAAAAAAATTAAAAAAAAAATTGGAACGATACAGAGATTAGTATGGCCCCTGCACAAGGATGACGTGCAAATTCGTGAAGCGTTCCATTAAAAAAATAAAAAAATAATTAAAAAAACAACAGAACCATCACCCTGGGCTCCACATAAATGAAAAATTTTCACATTATCTTGTTAACATTCAAGAGACTGATTTTATTTATATATATATATATATATATACATCCTTTTTTTCCCTTTTTTTCTTTTTTTTTATTATGTGGATGAATGTGCTGTCTGCATGTAGGTTTGTGCACCCACGTTGTGCAATGCTGCAGAGGTCAGAAGAGGGTGTCGGATTCCCCTGGAACTGGAGTTAAAGACGGTTCTCAGCCGCCATGTGGGTGCTGGGGATCGAACCCAGGTCCTCTGCAAGAGCAGTCAGCGCTCTTAACCACTAGGCCATCTCTCCAGCCCTTTTTTTTTTCTTTTACGCAGGGTCTCCCTTATAGCCTGAGCTAGCCTGGAACTCACTCTGTAGACCAGGCTGGACTTGAACTCACAGAGATCCCCCTGCCTCTGCCTGGGATTAAAGGTGTGTGCCACCACTCCAGACAAAGAGACAGATTTTTTTAAATTTTATTTATTTTTGTATGTGTATGAATGTACTGTCTGCATGTAGGTCTGTGCACCCGTGTCGTGCAATGCGGAGGAGGTCAGAAGAGGCTCTTGGATTCCCTTGGAAGTGGAGTTCTCCTGGAATTGGAGTTACAGATGGTTCTTAGTGGCCATGTGGGTGCTGGGGATGGAACCCGGGTCCTCTGCAAGAGCAGTCGGTTCTCATAACTGCTAGGCTATCTCTCCAGCCCAGAGACTGAGATTTTAAACTTCCCCCAGTGCACTACTGAGCAAGTGACCTCCCACAGAGGACCATCTTAAAGATGTAAATACCAAGTTAACTCATGAGCAATTGTCTAGTGATTATTTTTGGGTTCAGTATTTCCTCTTATAGTATTATTAAAATCAATTGACTTTGTATGTGTGGGAGTAACTGCCTTCATGCCATCACTCTGATAGTAATTTTGTTAAGAATTCACTCAGAATTTTTTTGGCAGACAGGGTCCACCTGTAGCCCCAGCTGTCCTGGAGTTCACTATGTAAGACAGGCGGGCCTTGAACTCAGAAATCTGCCAGTCTCTGCTTTCCAAGTGCTGGGATTAAAGGCGTGTACCACCATGCTGGGCTTAAAATTTTATTTTACTATTTTATGCATGTGTGTATTGCCTACATGCAAGTGTGCTCATGTACTGCAATGCCCACAAAGGTCAAAAGAGGATATTGGACTCCCTTGGAACTAGCCTAGAGTTAGGGATGCTTGTTAGACACCATGTGGGTGAAGGAAATGGAAGCTGAGTTCTCTGAATAGCAGCCAGTGCTCTTAACCACAGAGCAATCTCTAGCCCTGACCCCACAACCTGCCTTTAAAGAATAATAAAAATTTTACATTTATTTTAGATCCTCCTTCTTTCCCTTCTTGAGACAGGGTCTCACCGTGCTGCCTCAGAATAGAGATCTACCTGCCTCTGCCTGGGATTAAAGGCATGTGTTGCCACTCAAGGCTAAGAGACTGGTTTTTATTTTTTATTTTTTGGTTTTTTTGAGACAGGGTCTCCCTGTAGTCCCAGCTGTCCTGGAATTCACTCTGTAGACCAGGATGGCCTTGAACTCACAGAGACATGCCTGCCTCTGCCACAACAGGGAGACTGATATTTTAACCTTTCCTACTGCACTACAGCTGATCCTCACTTGCTGCCATAGAATTTGACTATTTCTGTAGATTTTTGGTCTTGTTGTCAGCTTGGGCTTTAACCATGCCTCAAGACATTCAATCTATAATACGTGCAAAGCTCATAAATCATGCCTGGTTAGATGTGGGCCCAGATTTTATTTTTAAAAAATGTAGAAGAGACAGGCATGGTGGCACACACCTTTAATCCTAGCACTTGGGAGGCAGAGGCAGGCGGATCTCTGAGTTCCAAGGCCAGCCTGGTCTACAGAGCAAGTTCCAGGACAGCTGGGGCCACAGGGAGACCCTGACTTGAAAAGACCAAAAAAGCTGGGCGTGGTGGCCCACGCCTTTAATCCTAGCACTTGGGAGGCAGAGGCAGGAGGATCTTTGTGAGTTCAAGGCCAGCCTGGACTACAGAGTGTATTCCAGGACAGCTGGGGCTGCAGGGAGACCCTGTCTCGAAAAGACAAAAAAAATATATATATAATAATAATAAAATGAAAAGACGAAAAAAAAAAAGTAGAATAAAATTGAACCTTAACCTTTCACTCTGTACAAAAATCAACTCCAAATGGATCAAACACCTCAGCCTGAAACTCTGAAGGNTTAACCAATAGGCCCATCTCTCAGCCCTTTTTTTTTTCTTTTACGCAGGGTCTCCCCTTATAGCCTGAGCTAGCCTGGAACTCCTCTTGTAGACCAGGCTGGACTTGAACTCACAGAGATCCCCCTGCCTCTGCCTGGGATTAAAGGTGTGTGCCACCCACTCCAGACAAAGAGACAGATTTTTTTAAATTTATTTATTTTGTATGTGTATGAATGTACTGTCTGCATGTAGGTCTGTGCACACCGTGTCGTGCAATGCGGAGGAGGTCAGAGAGGGCTCTTGGATTCCCTTGGAAGTGGAGTTCTCCTGAAATTGGAGTTACAGATGGTTCTTAGTGGCCATGTGGGTGCTGGGGATGGAACCGGGTCCTCTGCAAGAGCAGTCGTGTTCTATAATGCTAGGCATCTCTCCAGCCAGCGACTGAGATTTTAAACTTCCCCAGTGCACTACTGAGCAAGTGACCTCCCACAGAGGACCATCTTAAAGATGTAAATACCAAGTTAACTCATGAGCAATTGTCTAGTGATTATTTTTGGGTTCAGTATTTCCTCTTATAGTATTATTAAAATCAATTGACTTTGTATGTGTGGGAGTAACTGCCTTCATGCCATCACTCTGATAGTAATTTTGTTAAGAATTCACTCAGAATTTTTTTGGCAGAACCAGGGTCCACCCTGTAGCCCACCCCGTGTCCTGGAGTTCACTATGTAAGACAGGCGGGCCTTGAACTCAGAAATCTCCCAGTCTCTGCCTCCAAGTGCGGGATTAAAGGCTGACCAAAATAAAATTATTAAAAAAATTTTATTTTACTATTTTATGCTGTGTGTATTGCCTACATGCAAGTGTGCCTCATGTACTGCAATGCCACAAAGGTCAAAAGAGATATTGGACTCCCTTGGAACTAGCTAGAGTTAGGGATGCTTGTTAGACACCATGTGGGTGAAGGAAATGGAAGCTGAGTTCTCTGACTAGCAGCCAGTGCTCTTAACCACAGCGCATCTCTAGCCCTGACCCCACAACCTGCCTTTAAAGAATAATAAAAATTTTAAAAAATTTTCATTTATTTTAGATCCCCCTTCTTTCCCTTCTTGAGACCAGGGCCTCCGTGCGCCTCGAAATGAGATCTAACTGCCTCTGCCTGGGATTAAAGGCATGTGTTGCCACTCAAGCTAAGACTGGTTTTTATTTTTATTTTTTTGGTTTTTTTTGAGACAGGTCTCCCTGTAGTCCCATTGTCCTGGAATCACTCATCTGTAGACCAGGATGGCCTTGAACTCACAGAAGACAGCCGCCTCTGCCACAACAGGGAGACTGATATTTTAACCTTTCCTACTGCACTACAGCTGATCCTCACTTGCTGCCATAGAATTTGACTATTTCTGTAGATTTTTGGTCTTGTTGTCAGCTTGGGCTTTAACCATGCCTCAAGACATTCAATCTATAATACGTGCAAAGCTCATAAATCATGCCTGGTTAGATGTGGGCCCAGATTTTAATTTAAAAAATGTAGAAGAGACAGGCATGGTGGCCAGCACCTTTAATCCTAGCACTTGGGAGGCAGAGGCAGGCGGATCTCTGAGTTCAAGGCAGCCTGGTCGACAGAGCAAGTTCCAGGACAGCTGGGGCCACAGGGAGACCCTGACTGAAAAAAAAAAAGCTGGGCGTGGTGGCCCACGCCTTTAATCCTAGCACTGGGAGGCAGAGGCAGGAGGATCTTGTTGAGTTCAAGGCCAGCCTGGACCTACAGAGTGTATTCCAGACAGCTGGGGCTGCAGGGAGACCCTGTCTCGAAAAGACAAAAAAAAAAAATATATAATAATAATAAAATGAAAAGACGAAAAAAAAAAAAAGTAGAATAAAATTGAACCTTAACCTTTCACTCTGTACAAAAATCACTCCAAATGGATCAAACACCTCAGCCTGAAACTCTGAAGGTGATTGAAGAAAATGTTAGCAACAACCTACAAGACATAGGTCTAAGATATCATCACACTCCAGTAAGACTGGCTAGGATCAAGAAAACAAAAGAAGGGGCTGGCTGGCCTTGGTGGTATGCGCCTTTAATCCTAGCACTTGGGAGGCAGAGGCAGATCTTTGTGAGATCAAGCCCAGCCTGGTCTACAGAGCAAATTCTAGGACAGCTGGGGCTAACGGGAGACCCCATCTCGAAAAGACAAAAAAAAAAAAAAAAAAAAAAAAAGGGGGCACGCCAACTGCTATGGGAGAGGACCTGGGTTCGATTCCCAGCACCCACATGGCGACAGAAGAACTGCTCATAACTGCCTGAAGCTGGGGCTACAGAGAATCACGGGCAACTGCACAGAATGACACACAAACACACACACACACGCTTTACAAAACACCTGTGATTCAGATTCAGATACATGGATGTGGTAAAATTGTTTGAAACTATAGACGTAACTTTCTCCCAGCACATGAGAGGCAGAGGCAGGTGGATCTCTGTGAGTTCAAGGCCAGCCTGGTCTACATAGCGAGTTCCAGGACAGCTGGGGCTACAGGGAGACCCTGTCTTGAGAAAAAAAAAAAAAGGATTTCCAGAGGGAGAGATAACAGCAGCCCCATAGAAGGTACAACAGGAGAAAGCTTCACTGTAACAGCAATCAAAAGATAGTGTGGATGTCAATTACAAAGTATCAGGATGGGGCTGGAGAGATGGCCTAGCGGTTAAGAGCGCCGACCGCTCTTTCAGAGGGACCCAGGTTCGATCCCCAGCAACCCATATGGCGGCCGAGAGCCGTCTGAACTCCAATTCCAGGAGAACTCCAGCTCCCAGGGGAATCCCGAGACCCTCTTCTGACCTCCGCGGCATGTTGCACGACACGGGTGCACAGACCTGCATGCAGACAGTACAGTACATTGATACACATAAGACAGAAATAAAAAAAAAAAAAAAAAAAAAAAAACAAAGTATCAGGGTAAGTAGAAGAGTGTCAGTCTGTTATTCCTGGAAAAAGGCTGTCAATGTTATGAAGAAATGATATTAAAAAATAGACAAAGAGGGGGCTGGAGAGATGGCTCAGTGGTTAAGAGCACCAACTGCTCTTGCAGAGGACCGGGGTTCAATTCCCAGCACCCACATGGTGGCTAAGAACCTTCTTTGACTCCAGTTCCAGGGTAATCCGACACCCTCTTCTGACTTCTGTGGCATTGCATGACAGGGGTGCACCAACCTACATGCAGACAGTACACTTATACATAGTTTAAAAAAATAAAGACTAAATAAATCAGAATGCCAGAGGGCCAGCTGACAGAGACAATGGCAGCTCCCTGCCTGCTTTAACTGTCAGTGTTAGGATCTGGCGAGGAAGCCACAGGACCTTAGAATGGTCCTGCCTTAGTAAGTGGAAAGGGTTTCTAGCCACATGACAAGTGGGTGTGCCTTTACAGCCTAAGAATGCACATGTATATCTAAGAATGCTGAGGAAGGGTTGCCTGACTCTACCTGGGCAGAAGGGAAAAGAATATTGTCCTCCTTTACTGAAATCCTACCAAATAAGGCATGGGATTTGATTCCAACAGAGGAATGAGAGAGGAAAAGAAACTATCTCTGCAGAGGAGTGGGCAATGCCTTGGTGGTTAATCCTAGCATTTGAGACTGAAACAATATTTTGAATTCAAAGCCAGTCAGAAATTCAAAGAATGAGGGGGAAATGGTAGCCTGTGCCTTTAATCCTAGCACTCGGGAGGCAGAGGCAGGCCGATCTCTGTGAGTTCAAGGCCAGCCTGGTCTACAGAGCAAGGTCCAGGCCAGCTGGGATTAAAGGGAGACCCTGTCTCAAACACAAAATGAGGGGCTGGGGGATGGCCTACGGTTTAAGAGCGCCGACCGCTCTGCAGAGGACCCGGGTTCGGTCCCCAGCACCCACATGGTGGTGGAGAACCGTCTGTGACTCGGTTCCAGGAGAACTCCGCACCAGGGGATCCGAGACCCTCTTTCTGACCTCCCGGCATTGCACGACACGGGTGCGCAGACCTGCATGCAGACAATACATTCATACACATATAAAAAATAAATAAATAAAAATTAAAAAAAAAAAATAAGCAAAAAAATAAGCAAAAAAAAAAAAAACTACAAATGAGGTTGTAAGTTGTATGTCACTGCTGGTATGAGAATATAATTAAGAGTCCTTGCATCCATAAAGGATAAGGTTAGTGGACAGAAGCAGAAGCTAACACCATGGATCCAGATGAAGGTTCAAATCCAAATCCTAGCTCATCTTTATTTTATTTTATTTATTTATGTGTATGAATGTACTGTCTGCATGTAGGTTTGTGCACCCGTGTGCAATGCCGCAGAGGTCAGAAGAGGGTGTAGGATTCCCCTGGAACTGGAGTTCTGGAATTGGAGTTACGTGTGTGTGTGTGTGTGTGTGGGTGTGTGTGTGTGCGCGCACGCACTTATAAGACATATTTTTTTTTGCTCTTTTTGAGACAGAGGTCTCCCTGCAGCCATAGCTAGGTGCTATGTAGACCAGGCTGGCCTTGAACTCAATATCCTTCCTTGCCTACCAAGGGCTATGATTATTGGTATGCAGTACCAGCTGGCCTTTGAGACAGGGTCTCACTGCAGCCCTAGATTGCCTGGAACTCACAGAGCTCCGCCTGCCTCTCCGCCTCCTTATACTTTATATAACATGGACAAATAAAACCAAATGCACAGGAATCTAAACAACCAATGGCTATTTAAAAAAATATTTTATTATTTTCATTTTATGTGTATGAGTGTAATGCCTACATGCATGTGAATCTACCCACGTGGTACAATGCCCATGGAGTCAGAAAGAAGAGTCAAATTCCCCTGGAACTGCAGTTAGACACTTGTTAGCTGCCATGTGGGTGCTGGGAATTGAACCCTGGTTCTCTGCAAGAGCAGACTGCATTCTTAACCTCTGAGCCCTCTCTCCAGCTCCCTGGAGTATGCTTTTTTTTTTTTTTGTCTTTTTGAGACAGGGTCTCTCTGTAGTCCCAGCTGTCTTGGAACTCACTCTGTAAACCAGGCTGGCCTTGAACTCACAAAGATCTGCCTGCCTCTGCCTCCCAAGTGCTAGGATTAAAGGCGTGCACCACCACGCCCGGTGGAGTATGCTTTTATTAATCTTCTTGTGACAGTCATAGCCTAGGCTGGCCTAGACTGCTGATCCAAAAGCCTCTACTTCCCAAGTGGTTATTTTGTTTTTTTGGTGGTCTTTTCGAGACAGGGTCTCCATGTAGCCCCAGCTATCCTGGAACTCGCTCTGTTGACCAGGCTGTCCTTGAACTCACAAAGATCCGCCTGCCTCTGCCTCCCAAGTGCTAGGATTAAAGGCATGCGTTAAATTACCGGATTATACCAAATTCTTATCCTCCTGACTGTACTCACTTCACATGTCTAGGATGCGCCAGTTCGTGGTGAGGACAATGAGCCATGAACATGGTAGGAGCATTTTAGCGGGATTGCTGATTAGGAATTGCTTTTTTGGAAACCTGTATTGTTAGCTGGGCTGTAGAGACAGGCTGCTGTGAGCAAGGACTGAAAGGTCTAAAGGAATCCAGGATACAAGTATTATGATGCAATCTAATTTTATTCTTTCCCACGCAGGTTAATTTTATCAATCCTAATTCTCTCCTGTTCCTAATCTAATTCCCCAAGGCTGCTCACTTACAGAGTCTCTTAGTCTCCTGGAAACAGCAGATCAGTGGATGGGGTCTATGGTTTGGAGTTTCAGGATTGGCTTGGAGCGGATCTGGAACTGGGTGCTGTGGCAGCTCCAGGCATGGGTGAGGCTGGCATGCAGTTCCAGGCAGCATCTGTGAACTGGTGTCAAAGGGCAGTAGGTTGGGTATCTTAGCTGCAGTTCACACATCTCACAGGGTGCCAACCATTTGCACTTCCCAGCTTAAGTAGCCCATAGCCAGATGGAGGTAGTGAACTTGGTGCCAGATGTTAGTCTGGGGCTGGAACCTGGGTCCCCATCCATGGACAGTGGTAGTCTATCATGTCCAGGTCCTGGGCAGGAAGAGTCGCAGTCCTGTTTTCTTGACTCTGTGCCCGTGCCCCTTCACGCTGCTTAATCAGCTGTGCTACTTCAGTTTACAGAGCCCAAGCCCCTTAGTGGCTGGGCGAGCAGCCCTGGGGCTAAAGCTGGTCTCTTGACTAAGCTAAAATGAACTTTAAGCCGGGTGTGGTGGTGCACGCCTTTAATCCGAGCACTTGGGAGGCAGAGGCAGGCGGATCTTTGTGAGTTCAAGGCCAGCCTGGTCTACAGAGTGAGTTCCAGGACAGCTGGGGCTACACGGAGACACTGTCTCGAAAAGACAAAAATAAAATAAAATAAAATAAATAAAATGAACATTTCTATTCTCTAAGGTTACAGCACTTCAAATCCACACATTTACTAATGTTATTTAATCCTAACTACCTCTAATTCACACATCTTTCAAATGCTAACTATGCTCCTAACGATGGCTCAGCGATTAAGAGCACTGGCTGGTCTTGCAAAGGACCTGGGATCCCCAGCTAACGACCCAAGGTAACTCCAGTTCCAAGGGATTTTGACGCCCACTTCTGACCTCAGGCACTGCACACATAGATGTATTTACATACATGCAGGCAATACATTCATACACGCAAAATTAAAAGTATAACTTTTTTTTTTTGTCTTTTTGAGACAGGGTCTCCCTGCAGTCTCAGCTGTCTTGGAACTCACTCTGTAAACCAGGCTGGCCTTGAACTCACAAAGATCTGCCTGCCTCTGCCTCCCAAGTGCTAGGACAAGTGCTAGGATTAAAGGCGAGCGCCACCATGCCCAGCATAACTATTTTCTTAAATACCTATACTGGTGGCGTAGCATACTTTATCACTTTATAGCATTCCAGCCTGGCACAGTAACTTGTGTCTGTGGTCTCAACTACTCTGGATGCTATGGCAAGAGGATTCTTTTGCTCACAAATTTGAATTTCATCCTAACAGGTGAGACCACAGAACCTTGTAAAAGACACAAACACATATTCTAAATAGTGATCTTTTTATGTTAAAATAATTACATCTCCATTTTAGAAATCAAGATGCGACAGAACATTATCATTGTTCCAAAAAAAATGGCATTAAATTTTTTCTTTTTTTTTTGTCTTTTCGAGACAGGGTCTCCCTGTAGCCCCAGCTGTCCTGGAACTCATTCTTTTCTTTTCTTTTTTTTTTTAAAAAATTTTTTAAATTTATTTTTGTATGTGTATGAATGTATTGTCTGCATGCAGGTCTGTGCACCCGTGTCGTGCAATGCCGCGGAGGTCAGAAGAGGGTCTCGGATTCCCTTGGAACTGGAGCTCTCCTGGAATTGGAGTTACAGACGGTTCTTAGCCGCCATGTGGGTGCTGGGGATCGAACCCGGGTCCTCTGCAAGAGCGTTGGTGCTCTTAACCGCTAGGCTATCTCTCCAGCCCCAATGGAACTCATTCTGTAGACCAGGCTGGCCTTGAACTCACAAAGATCCGCCTGCCTCTGCCTCCCGAGGTGCTAGGATTAAAAGCGTAGTCCACCACGCCCGGCAAAATGGCATTACATTTAAAGGAGAAAAAAAAAATTAAACCCAAGATGGCGACCGGCAGGGACCACGTGACTGCCCTTCCCTCAGGGGCCTCTGTTCGGGAACGCGTTTTCCTCAGAACTGAGTGGCTCTGCCTGCTCACTGTTAAACGAAGCCGAGGTAAACTCTCTCCCGAGCGCTCCAGTGCTGGCTGCCTAGTGAGCGCGCGTCGGGGCGCGCACGCGGAACGACCCTCCGGGAGCGCGCACGCCGAACGTCACGCCGCACGCGGAGCTCCTCTCCGAGATCCCGAGGCGCGGCGCGCAGCGGGTGTGGGGGTGGAGCAGTAGGCGCATGCGCAGGAGGTTGACGGGTTTGAAATGGCTTCGGCGTTAACCCGGACCCGGATCAGGTGAAGGTCTGGTCGGCGCTTTGGTTTGGAGCGGTGGGGATCCGAATCAGGGCCCTTCAGCTCGCGGAGCGGCCGGGAGCGCGCGTGGCCGTGGCGTGCTGTGGCCTGCCGGGCCGCGCGGCGGTGGGGGGACACTCATGGACGGACGCGGTCCCTTTTGTGCGGGTCGGAGCAGGCCCGACGCCCTTCCCCCACCGCCGTTCCCCGCCGTCCTCAGGTGCCCGTCTGTCCGCCGCGGGCCGCAACCAGACCGGAGTGGCAGGGGCGGTGTGGCCGCGAGGGTCCTCCATCCTCCCAGAGGCCTCCGCGTCCCCTGTGGGCGCCGCTTCGAGGGCCGGCGCTGGGCGGCAGCTCCCGGGGAAGGCGAGAGGTCCGGGCGGGCGGAAGATGGATGTCACCCCTCCCCGAGCGGCGGAGCCGGGCCGACTCTGCCTTTGCTCCTGGGCTTTGGGGGAGGGGTCCTCCGTGGCTCTCCAGGAGGCACGCGTTCCCTCAACTGCCTTTCCCAAGTGAGACGCCAGGGTGACAAAGACCAGAGTGACTTCCCTAGCCCAGACTGCCATTATCGAATATTGGTATTGGTCCATGCCTCGGCCTTTATTTGGGGGGGGGGGTGTCTTGACCCACTTTCCAGGATTGATTTCCCCACTGCTGTGGCCTAAATCCTTTGCCCGAAGAAACATCCAAGGCCTGTAAATGCAAAGTTGTCAACTTCTTGTTTACTATTTTATTTATTTTTGTAGACTCGGTCTCGCTGTGTAGGCTCAGCCACCCTGCAACTTTGTATACCAGGCTGACCTGGAATTCACAGCGATACTCCTGCCTCTCTGCCTCCCTGGTGCTGGGATTAAAGGCATATGCCACCAAGCCTACTGGCAAGGCCTTATTGAAAAATGTCACTATAGTCACAGAAAGAAGTTTCTTTAAGTCCACCCCTAAGGATATCTTTGAAGTAGGGTACTTCCTATTGATCTTGCTGACTTAAAGTGTTTTTTGTAATATTTCAGATGTTCTTTTGCATCCACAGGACTTGCAGTTTCATGTCCTTGATATAAGTAGTTAATTGACTCTTATGTGATATTTGTAATTTATTTGAACCTTGAAACATGGATCTTTTCTTAATAGATCGCTGCTCTAGAAGAGAAACAAGTGAAAGTTTTTTTCCCCTTGCATCATGGCTCAGTTTGGAGGACAGAAGAATCCGCCATGGGCTACTCAGTTTACAGCCACTGCGGTATCCCAGCCAGGTCAGCCTACTGAATATTTGTACTGTGAATGTGTGGAGGGGGCCCTTGGACAGTTGTGATTTAGGTCGATGCAAAGTATGATGGAATGTTTGCAAATGGTGTCGTCTTTATTTTGTAAAATTACATCAACCAGGGGCTGGAGAGATGGCCTAGCGGTTAGGAGCACCGACGCTCTTGCAGAGGACCCGGGTTCGATCCACAGCACCCACATGGCGGCCGAGAGCCGTCTGAAACTCCAATTCCAGGAGAACTCCAGTTCCAGGGGAATCTGACACCCTCTTCTGACCTCCGCTGCATTGCACAACACGGGTGCACAAACTTGCATGCAGACAGTACATTCATACACATACAGAAATAAATAAAATTAATAAAAAATTCATACACATACAGAGATAAATAAAATTAATAAAAAAAATTAAAAAAAATTACATCAACTAGCAAAAAAGCTGTTTATCCTGCAGATTGGTTTTATACCTTGTACTATTTTTTTCTTCCTGTTCTTATTTTGTTTTGGAGTTAATTTTTTCCTTTTCTTTGGTTTGAATACAAACTAAGGTTTCTTCATAGGTTCATACATAACATGTCACTGGTCATTGCTCTCAGCTTTTCTGCCCTGATGTACTTACCAGTTATTCTTTTTTTTTTTTTTTTTTGAGACAGGTCTCAGGCTGGCTTTGAACTCACAGAGATCTGCCTGCCTCTGCCTCCCAAGTGCCGGGATTAAAGGTGTGCACCATGCCTAGATGGTTCTTAGCCGCCATGTGGGTGCTGGGAATTGAACCCAGGTCCTCTACAAGAGCAGTCAGAGCTCTTAAGCGCTGAGCCATCTCTCCAGCCCCAGCCTGTTACTCTTTTTGTTTCTTTTGTTTTGCTTTTAAGATAAGGTCACTTTTCTAGCCCTGGCTGACCTATCTTCCAACTTGAAGTAGTCTTCTTGGTTCAGCCTCCTACATGCTGGGATTGCATGTAGTTCTTACATGCTTTAAAATTGATTATCCTTTAATTAGATTTAATGATGTTATAGGTTGCTAGGTCACTAATACTGTAGAGTGTATGTGTATCTCCCATCCTGGGGATCAAACTCAAGGCCTTATATAGTTAGGCAAGTACTCTGTAACTGATCTATGTATCCCCAACCTACTTACCTACCTATCTACCTGCCTTCCTTTCTTTCTTTCTTTCTTTCTTTCTTTCTTTCTTTCTTTCTTTCTTTCTTTCTTTCTTTCTTTCTTTCTTTCTTTCCTTCCTTCCTTCCTTCCTTCCTTCCTTCCTTCCTTCCTTTCCTTTCCTTTCCTTTCCTTTCCTTTCCTTTCCTTCCTTCTTTCCTCTCTCTCTCTCTTTCTTTCTTTTTCTTTCGTCTTTCTTTTCTTTTATCTTTTTTCTTTTCTTTTTGTGTGTATTAAACCTATTTGAGCTCCAAGTAGAGTATATTTTGTTTAAAAAAATTTTTTTTTTTTAATGTGTATGAATGTACTGTCTGCATGTAGGTTTGTGCACCTGTGTCGTGCAGTGCCACGGAGGTCAGAAGAGGGTGTGGAACTGGAGTTAAAGACTGTTCTCAGCTGCCATGTGGGTGATGGGAATTGAACCCGGGTCCTCTGCAAGAGCAGTCAGTGCTCTTAACCTCTAGGCCATCTCTCCAGCCCTAAAATGTTTTGTTTTAATACGGTTTGTTTAAAAGGAAATATATTTAAAGCCCATAATTTATGAAGTTATTCATGATTTTTATTACATTAGAGTGTGTGTTGGTGTGATGGCACACCTCACATACAGAAATGACAACTTTTGGAAGTCAATTCTCTCCTAACATGGAGGCCTTTTAGTGACTGAACTTTATGCTTGGTGGCAAGCACTCTACCCAGTGAGCCATCTTCCTGACTTATTTGTTATATGTCTGCATGTTTGTGTGTGCGTGTGACATGTATGAGTTTAGACACTTGAAGAGATTAGAGGACAGCTTTATGGGATTGGTTCTCTACATCCATGGATTCTGGCAAGAGAACTCATGTCTTTAGGCAGGCGTGCATGGCAAGTGCATTTATCCACTAGGCGTCTTGCTGGTCCAACTGTGGTTCTTAGTTGACTGAATTTAAACTACTACATGCTGGGCGTGGTGGTGCCCGCCTTTAATCCTAGCACTGGTGAGGCAGAGGCAGGTGGATCTCTGTGAGTTCAAGGCCAGCCTGGTCTACAGAGCAAACTCCTCTAGGCCTGTTGGGACTAGAGGGAGACCCTGTCTCAAAAATACCAAAAAAAAAAAAAAGCACTCCATAAAGAATTTAATATTGAAGCCAGAGATGGTGGCACATACCTTTAATCCCAGCACTTGGGAAGCAGAGGCAGGTGAATCTCTGTGAGTTCAAGGCCGGCTTGATCTATATAGTAAGTTCCAGATAGGCTGGAACCCTTTCTCAAAAAGATAAAACTCTGATTCCCCTGCCTGCATTTCTCTATGACTGAAGTTCATGTCCCATCAGAGTCTTGACTGCCAGCATTACCCACTGGAATTGATCCAGTTGAGTGGACTCAGTTACAGATCTGTCTGACTCTGCCTCTAGAGTTCAGGCTGGTTCTCCTTGTAGCCCCAGCAGGCCTGGAACTCTCTATTGACCAGGCTGGCCTTGAACTCACAGAGATCCTCCTGCCTCTGCCTCCTGAGTGCTGGGATTAAAGATGCACACCACCACACCCAGGCTTTATTATCCTTTTTTTTTTATTTTTTATTTTTTTTTGGTCTTTTTGAGACAGGGTCTCCCTGTAGCTCCAGCTGTCCTGGAACTCACTCTGTAGACCAGGCTGGCCTTGAACTCACAAAGATCCGCCTGCCTCTACCTCCCAAGTGCTAGGATTAAAGGCGTGCGCCACCACGCCCGGCTTTATTATCCTTTTAAAATATGGTTTGTAGCCCTGATTTGCTGTGAAGTCTCTGGCGCCAAGGATGACCTTCAATTTATCTTCCTGCTTCCATCTTCCAAGTGCTGGGATTATGCCAGCCAGGGAAACATTGTCTCAAAAAGGAAAACAACTAAAAAAATAAATAAATAAATAAAACCAACAAAACTTTAACTTCTGTTTTGAGACAGGATCTCCCTTTAGCCTCAGATACCCTGGGACAGCCTACATACACCAGGCTGACCTTAATCTCACAAAGAATGCTTGCCTCTGCCTCCTGAGTCCTTCCATTGCTGAGATTAAAGACAGGTGTCACCACACCTTGCTTCAGCCCTTAGCTTTTATTTTAGGAATGAGTAAAGGAGACAATAAAGACTTAGCAAATTTGCCAATCTCTGAGTACCCAACCAGCTGGAGATACCCGAGACTGGATTTAAAAAAAAAAAAATTCGGGTGTGGTGGCTCATGCCTTTAATCCTAGCACTTGGGAGGCAGAGGCAGGCAGATCTTTGTGAGTTCAAGGCCAGCCTGGTCTACAGAGTGAGTTCCAGGACAGCTGGGGCTACAGGGAGACCCTGTCTCGAAAAGACCAAAAAAAAACAAAAGAAAAAGATTTACTAAATTTGTCAAAGACAGAATCATAGTAAATATAGGTCTTTTTTAATTTTCTTTTTTTTTTTTGTCTTTTTGAGACAGTGTCTCTCTGCAGTCCCAGCTGTCCTAGAACTCACTTTGTAGACCAGGCTGTCCTTGAATTCACAGAGTTCCACTTGCCTCTGCCTCCTTACTGGTGGGATTAAAGGTGTGTGCCACCACTCCCAGCCTAAATATAGGTCTTTTATGTTTCCAGCCTTACATGGCTAAGGAGTATAGCTCAGTGATAAAACACTTCCCCAACATGTTTGGAGGCCCTAGGTTCTATAGTACAGTTGATTAAAAATAAATAAAAACCATATATTTGACAGTAGATATTCTCTGTATTAATGAGATTTTTTTTTTTTAACCAGAGCATGTGTTTATGTTATTTATTTTTGGTATTTTTGAGATCCAGTTTCCCTGTAGCCCCAGCTGTCCTGGAATGTACTATGTAGACCAAACTGGCTGCCTGCCTCTGGCTCCCAAATTCTGAGATTTGAAATTATTTATGTATACTCTTGTACATAAGAATACTAAATCAGATTTTTCATGTTTTTTTTTTTAATCAGATTTTTCAAAATTAAAACCTAGGGGCCCTGATGCAGCTTACCTAGAATGCTCAAGGCTGTGTTTCACCCCTAGCATGACATACAGTTTTTTTGTTGTTGTTTGTTTTTCTTTGTTTTGAGACAGGGTCTCCTTGTAGCCTCAGCTGTCCTGGAACTCACTATGTAGACTAGCTGGTCTGGAACTCAGAGATCTACCTGCCTCTGCCTCCCATACTGGGATTAAAGAGTGTGCCATCACACCCAGATGAGGTACAGCTTTATGGTGACACGTACTCATAATTCTAGCACTTTGAAGGTTGTGTTGAGAATCAGGAGTTCTCACTCATTCTTGTCCAGGTAAAAAGTTTGAGGTAAGGCAAAGCTAGCTGCTTGAGGCCCTGTCTCAATAAAAAGAAACAGAGAAAAAGAATAGGTGATTTTGCTTACACACCTTTCTATAGTAAGTAGGTAATTTTTCTTGGTATCTGTACTTAGCTTTTTTATTAATTTTTTTTTTAATTTTATTTATTTTTGTATGTGTATAAATGTACTGTCTGCATGCAAGTTTGTGCACCCATGTCGTGCAATGCCGCGGAGGTCAGAAGAGGGTGTCGGATTTCCCTAGAACTGTAGTTCTCCTGGAATTGGAGTTTCAGACGGCTCTCGGCCGCCATGTGGGTGCTGGGGATTGAACCCAGGTCCTCTGTAAGAGCGGTCGGAGCTCTCAACCACTAGGCCATCTCTCCAGCCCCGTACTTAGCTTTTTGCATAGCAGCCCTAGAGTGGTTTTCAGATGGAACTTACCATTGATGTCATGACTAAAATATTTTGAGCTACTTCTGGGTTTTTTTGATATTTTCTTTTAAAACTTTTGATGTTTATTTAGATTTTCTGCATGTTTGTGTGTGCATATGTGCATGTGGAAGCCAGAGATTGACACTGGATGTTCTTCTTAATCTCTTTTCCTGAATTTGTCTAGAATACTTGGCTAGTGAGCTCTAGAAATTCTATTTCCTCGCCAGTTCTGGTAATACAGGTGCACACTAGAGGTCCTGGGTTTACATAAATGCTGGAGATGTGAACTTAGGTCCGAATGCCGCATGGCAAGCACTGTAGTGACTGATCCATTTCCCCAGTCCCACCTTTTTTTTTTTTTTTCTCAGTTTTTTATTTTCTTGAGAAAGGTTCTTAGTGTGAAGCCCTGGCTGGCCTTGAACTCTGTGTAGACCAGGCTAGCCACTAACAGAGATTTACCTGAGTGCCAGGGCTAAACTGAACTGGCCATTCTCAGCACCCCCCCCTTTTTTTTTTTCTTTTGAGTTTTGGTTTTTTTTTGTTTTTTTTTTTTTTTGGGTCTTTTTCGAGACAAGGTCTCCCTGTAAGTCCCAGCTGTCCTGGAACTCACTCTGTAGACCAGGCTGGCCTTGAACTCACAAAGATCCGCCTGCCTCTGCCTCCCAAGTGCTAGGATTAAAGGCGTGCGCCACCACGCCCGGCTCTTTTGAGTTTTAAAGGAGGGTTTGATTTAATTACAAGGCCAGGGCAGGCCAACACTTAGCACCCCACTCTGGAGGAATGTGGCTATGAGGATTGGTTTTGCAGCCTTTTATAAGAACCACAGCCAATCAGAGTTTAACATGACAGTTAAGTTACCAATCAAAGGGAAAAGTGTGAAGCAAGCAAGCAGTTATTCCTAGAAAGACTCAGGGAATGTCATCTGCAAGCACTATTCCTGAGCTTTTATAATCCAGTATTCCATCCCCCCTTGTTGCTGTGAGATCTTCAAACCCTTGAAGGAAGTTTATAAGAGCTGACCTCAGTAGGTGTTTCTGAGATAGAATGATCTCTGCTGGGAAGCGGGCGTATTGGGTCCTTAGCACCATGAGTTTGATAGAATTTACCTGCTGGTTAATAAGTCTGACACTAGCCGGGCGTGGTGGCACACGCCTTTAATCCTAGCACCTGGGAGGTAGAGGCAGGTGGATCTCTGAGTTCAAGGCCAGCCTGGTCTACATAGCGAGTTCCAGACCAGCTGGGACTAAAGGGAGACCCTGTTTCAAAAAAAAAAAACAATCTGGGCTGGAGAGATGGCTCAGCGATTAAGAGCACTGACTGCTCTTGCAGATTCCCAGCACCCACATGGTGGCTAAGAACTGTCTTTAACTCCAGTTCCAGGGGAATCCGATGCCCTCTTCTGACCTCGAATTGTACAACATGGGTGCATCAACCTACATGCAGACAGTACACTCATACACATAAAAAAAAATCTAATAAGTTAAAGATGTATGGGCCATAAATCAGAGCAACCAGAAGGATAAGTTTACTGGCAGATCCAGGAAGTCTTCAGCTCTTAGCTGAGAAAGAAACTGGCCTTTTGGGGGGGGGGGGCTCTTGACCCTAAACTGCCTAGTCAATTTTTAGCATCTATTTTTATCACTTTACCCTCTGAGGAGGTCACCCCAATTGCCAAGAAAGAATTGGGGCATCGACTGCTCTGACTTCTTCCATGCTGAAAAGGGGTGTAGGATGTAGCAACTGGGGTACCCCCTGCTCAGTGGGTCTAAAAGACCCTCAAAAGTATAACCATAGAGAGAACAAAGTCCTTGACTGGTACCTGTGAAGGAGAAGTGAAGAAGTGAAGGCAGAGTAGTTAGGTGCATTTTCTAAGCAGGGAACCAGGAGATGAACAGGGTAAATTATGTCCAACTTAAAAGTACGTTAGAGGGGCTGGAGAGATGGCCTAGCGGTTAAGAGCGCCGACCGCTCTTGCAGAGGACCCGGGTTCGATCCCCAGCACCCACATGGCGGCCGAGAACCGTCTGAAACTCCAATTCCAGGAGAATTCCAGTTCCAGGGGAATCTGAGACCCTCTTCTGACCTCCGCGGCATTGCACAACACGGGTGCACAGACCTGCATGCAGACAGTACATTCATACACATACGGAAATAAATATAATTAATTAAAAAAAAAAAAGTACGTTAGAGCCGGGCGTGGTGGCGCACGCCTTTAGACTCTCACCTTGAATCATTGGGCTCTGGTCAGGCATAATTGCACACAGTCCCATCACTCAGGAAGTGAATGCCAAAGGGTCAGGAGTTAAAGGTCAGCCACACAGGAGTTCAGGACCAGTGTATGCCATATGAGACCCTGTCTTAAAAAGACCAAAAAAAAAAACAGCCAGGTGTGGTGGCGCGCGCCTTTAATCCTAGCACTTGGGAGGCAGAGGCAGGTGGATCTTTGTAAGTTCAAGGCCAGCCTGGTCTACAGAGTGAGTTCCAGTACAGCTGGGGCTACAGGGAGACCCTGTCTCGAAAAAGACAAAAAAAAAAAAGTACGTTAGAATTTCTCAATGAGGGGTTCTGAAGCATCGACTTATTGGGTTTCTCCTTTTGCTCATTTCATTTGGCCATGGTATTGACTCAGGATCTGCTTTCCAGGCATTCTGATAGTCACAGTGTGAGTTTCCCTTTAGGTAGTTGTGGAAGACAGGAAATAAGCGGATAAGGATTAATAAGCCCATCCAAACTTCTTCTGGACTGCATGCAGCTAGTTCAGCAAGGTAGAACCTAGCTCCTTTAAATCTGGAAAAACGTGGATCCCTTTCTTCTTAGGTAGCCTGCAGTAGGAGATACAGAGGCTCACTTGGCTTTGGATGGGGAGCCATCACCATTCCAGTTCTGAGGCTACTGAGCTTTACTTTTGATTTTTCTTTAGACTCGCTAATGAGGGTCTCCTCGGGGTCACCTATAAATCTCAGTGGGACCTCCAAATGTTGTAAAGTTGCAGCAGAGAAACCACTTAACCACGTGGACTTTTATTTATTTATTTATTTTTATTAATTTTATTTATGTGTATGAATGTACTGTCTGCGTGTAGGTCTGTGCACCCATGTCGTTCAATGAGGCGGAGGTCAGAAGAGGGTGTCGGATTCCCCTGGAACTGGAGTTCTCCTGGAATTGGAGTTACAGACGGTTCTCAGCCGCCATGTGGGTGTGGGGATTGAACCTGGGTCCTCTGCAAGAGCAGTCGGTGTGCTCTTAACCGCTAGGCCATCTCTCCAGCCCAACCACGTGGACTTTTAAAGGAGGGTTTAATTTGATAAATGCTGGGCTAACACTCAACTGGGGAGGAATGTGGCCCATTCTTAGCCTTTTGATAAGTATTTTTTAACAAATTATCAAGAAAAAAATGAATATGACCTTGTATCCACATTTGTTGGCAGAGGCCAGGAGGGGTCATATCCCCTGATCTGGAGTTACGTGCAGTTATGAACCTCTTACTGGGTGCTAGGAACCAAACTTGGGGCCCTTATAGGAACCAAACTTGGGACCCTTTGCAGGGGCAGTACCTGCTAACACACCCAAATCCTTTTTATGATTTTTGAGACAGAATCTCATATAACTCAGTTTGGGGCTGAACTTCCTAAGATAACCTTGAACTCCTGATTTTCCCAATTGCTAGGATTATAGGAATGTACAACAATAGGAATGTACAACAATCCCAACAATTTTTTCCTCATGTATTTTAGGTTAACCTTGACCTCATTATGTAGGTCTGAACTACCTTCATTTCTGAAGTGCTGCACCACTGTAACAAGTTTATGCTGTGCTATGGATAATACCCAGCTCTTTGTCTATGCTAGACAGACATGCTACTAAACTCCATCACTGTGGTTCCAGCTGTCATGAAACTCACTATGTAGACCAGGCTGGCCTTGAATTCCCAGAGATCTGCCTGCTTCTGCCTCTCAAGTGCTGAGATTAAAGGCGTGCAGAAACCATGCCTGGGTTTTTTTGGTCATTTTGAGACAGGGTCTCCCTGTAGTCCCAGCTAGCCTGGAACTTGCTATATAGAACAGGCTGCCCTTGAACTCACAAAGATCCTCCTGCCCCTGCCTCCCAAGTGCTGGGATTAAAGACATATGCCACCATGCCCAGCACAAGTGTAACATTGTTTAGTTACTGAGCTCTCCAGAAAATTTGGGAAAGTGATCCAAATAATCTCGATTCCTTTCTTTTTCTTTTCCCTTGATCATTATAGCTGCACTTGGTGTCCAGCAGCCATCACTTCTGGGAGCATCTCCTACCATTTATACTCAGCAAACTGCATTGGCGGCCGCAGGCCTTACCACACAAACGCCAGCAAACTATCAGTTAACGCAAACTGCAGCATTGCAGCAACAAGCTGCAGCTGCTGCAGCTGCATTGCAGCAGGTACGTTTTACTAAGATGTACAAGATGATAAAAATCTGTGATTCTGGGGTTGCTTTCTCTCCTTTTTTGGTTTATTATTTTCTATTTGGTTCTTTTTTTTTTAATTTTTATTTATTTCGGTATGTGTATGAATGTACTGTCTGCATGCAGGTGTGTGCACCTGTGTCGTGCAATGCCACGGAGGTCAGAAGAGGGTCTCGGATTCCCCTGGAACTGGAGTTCTCCTGGAATTGGAGTTTCAGACGGTTCTCGGCCGCCATGTGGGTGCTGGGGATCGAACCCGGGTCCTCTGCAAGAGCGGTCGGCGCTCTTAACCGCTAGGCCA
>VZQC01009646.1:851185-866542 GCA_009823505.1 Rhizomys pruinosus | reverse complement strand
CCCAAGTGCTGGGATTAAAGGCGTGCACTACCATGCCCAGCTATTACTTTTTTTAATGTGTATGAATGTTTGCCTGTATGTCTGTATACCATATAGCTGCCTGGTACCCTCTGTGGTGAGAAGAGGTTGTTGGTTTTCCAGAACTGGTATTACAGGTGTTTGTGAGCTGCCATGTGGGTATTAGGACCAGACCTAGGTCCTCTGTAAGAAGACCAGAAAATTCTCTTAACCAGTGAGCCACCTCTGCAGCCTCTTATTTTAAGATGAAAATCTTTAATTCTCAGTACAAGGAAGAAATCATTAAATAATATCTTTTCCTCATAAAATAATTATGGCCAAGTATTATGGCCATAAAATAATTATGGCCAAGCCCCAGGCCAGTTGGGGCTACAGGGAGACCTTGTGTCAAAAACACCAAAAAATAAAAATAAAAAGGGGGGTGGGGATTATGCTAACTTTTTATGCAAAAAACTTTACTGAGTTCCATTTATTTGTCTTTATCTTAACAACCGGTCATATTTTTGAGCTGTTAAATTTTTTTTTTTTTTAAATTTCTGACATAGTTTATTTTAATAAAAAATACAGCTGAACATTTATCACAGATTACATGAAACTATTCACAATGACATTCTTTCTGCATAGTAACCAACACTGATGTGTGTACGTGAATTTTAAAATGGATTATTTATAATCCTTTAAAGTGCTATTTATTTAAAGGTTTAAGCAAATCATAGGATAAAAGATTTCTAGTGACTGAGTAACATTAAAAGGATGAAGCTGGATAAATCAGAAGTCTGAACTGATTCACTTACAACAATGACCCTTCATATACCCCAAACTTGATTTAATTGCTGAGGACTAAGACGATCCTTTAATTGGCAAGATCTTTTTCTGTTAACAAGTTTTGTCTGAGCTGTTAAATTTTTAATTGGTTTTCCTTCTATCTCTTGAAGCTGGCTTATTACAGCCTCCTGTTCGTATAGTGTCACAGCCACAGCCAGCTCGAAGATTAGATCCACCATCTAGATTTTCAGGAAGGAATGACAGAGGGGATCAAGTACCTAACAGAAAAGATGATCGAAGGTATGTTTCAAAAGTATCACTGCATAGTACAGAGATGAATGTCCTAATGCCACTGAAGTGTGCATTTAAGAATAGCTAAGCCAGCTGGGTGTGGTGGCTCAGGCCTTTAATCCCAGGCAGAGGCAGATGTATCTATGTGAGTTCAAGGCCAGCCTGGTCTACATAGTGAGGACGGCTGAGGCTACAGGGAGAACCTATCTCAAAACAGACCACCCCCCAAAAAAAAGATAAAAAAGAATAGCTAAGCCAGCTGTGATAGTACATGCTTTTTATCCTAGCACTGTTTAATTCCAGCTGGGAAGCAGAGGTAGGTGGATCTCTGTGAAGACAAGGAAGGCCAGTGCCAGGTGTGGTGGCACACGCCTTTAATCCCAGCACTTGTGAGACAGAGGCAGCAGGATCTCTGTGAGTTCAAGGCCAGCCTGGTCTACAGAGTGAGTTCCAGGCGAGCTGGGGCTACAGGGAGACTTTGTCTAAAAAACAGCAAAAAAAAAGTCAAGGAAGGCCAGCTTTGTCTTCATAGCAAGTTCTAGGCCAGCCAGTGCTGCACATTGAAGCCTTGTCTTTTTGCCCCCCCCCAAGCTAAAGTTTATGTCATATATATTTTACCACCTTGTAAATAGTCTGCTATGGACTCTTGCTTACATTACTTACTACATAGTATTAAGGAGGTGTTCCAAGCTGGATATGATAACTCATACCTATAATCTCAGTGTTCAGGGGGCTGAGGCAAGTCACTTTGTCTAAGTATAAGGCGTAAAGTCTGTCTGGGCTGGGGCTGGAGAGATGGCTCAGCGGTTAAGAGCACTGACTGCTCTTGTAGAGGACTAGGGTTTGATTCCCAGCACCCACATGGTGGCTGAGAACCATCTTTAACTCCAGTTCCAGGGGAATCTGATACCCTCTTCTGACCTCTGCAGCATTGCACAACATGGGTGCACCAACCTACATGCAGACTGTGTACTCATACACTTAAAAATAATAAATAAAATAAAGTCTGTCTGGGCTATATAGTGAGTACCAGGCCAGCAAGGGCTAGATATGGCCCTGTCTCAAATATTAAAAAAAAAATTTAATGAACTATTCCATTATGCCAATACAAAAGTACTTTTTAATTTTAAATTACATTTATGTATTTGTGTGTGAGAGACAGTGCCTCCTGATGCATAGTTGCAAGAGTTGGTTCTCTCCTTCCACCATGTTGATCCTGGGAATGAAACTCTCATCAGCTTTGGTGGGAAGCACTTTTGCCAGTTGAGCCATTTTGCCCACTCTGAGTAACTTCAGAAATATTTGCTTTAAGTCGTGAAAGGGATAGAGAAAGACGCAGATCCAGAGAAAGATCACCTCAGAGAAAACGTTCCCGGGAAAGATCACCCCGAAGAGAGAGAGAGCGATCACCTCGGAGAGTTCGGCGTGTGGTTCCACGTTACACAGTGCAATTTTCAAAGTTTTCTTTAGATTGGTAAGTTTTCCTTCCAGTTGCTTTATTGGATCATTAGTTTCATAGTTGGTATAGTTTGGTATAGAATATGTTACAGAAATGCAGTTTGAAGTTGGAAATTAGTTCTCTACAAAGGAGTTTGCTTGGGTAGTTTTTGTTGTTTTGTTTTCTTTTTTTGAGACAGGGTCTTCCTGTAGCCCCAGCTGTCCTGGAACTCACTATGTAGACCAGGCTGGCCTTGAACTCAAGAGACTGGCTGCCTCTGCCTCCTGAGTGCTGGGATTAAAGGCATGGGCCACCACACCAGGCTGGGTGTTTTTTAGGTTGATTCTTACAGTATTGTCCTGGCTGACTGAATTCTTTATATAGACTAGGCTGGCCTCAAACTTGCACACATCGGCAAACCTCTGCCTCCTGACTTCAGGGATTAAAGGTGTGGACCAACCACATCTGGAAGGACCCTTGTTTTATTCACCCATTTAAGAAAACAACTACTGGGGCTAGAGAGATGGCTCAGAGTTTAAGAGCACAGACTGCTCTTCCAAAGGATCAGGGTTCAATTCCCAGCACCCACATGGCAGCTAAGAACACGCCTTTAATCCTAGTACTCTGGAGCTGAGAGGCAAGTGGGTCTCTGTGAGTTCAAGGCCAGCCTGGTCTAGAGAGTGAGTTCCAGGCCAGCTGGGGCTATAGGAAGACCCTGTCTCAAAAAGACACATACATGGGTCGGGCGTGGTGGGGCAAGCCTTTAATCTTAGCACCTGGGAGGCAGAGGCAGGCAGATCTCTGTGGGTCCAAGGCCAGCCTGGTCTACAGAGTGAACTCCAGGCCAGCTGGGACTAAAGGGAGACCCTGTCTCAAAATAATCTTAAAAAAAAAAAAGACACACACAAAAAAGAAAGCAACTACTAAAAAGAAGCAGCAACTATGAGATGGGAAATAGCCCAGAGATAGAGTTCTTGCCCAGCATGTTGAAGGCCTTAGGTTCAGTTCAGTCCCTGTTATATACAGACAGACAGACAGATACACACACAAAGACAAACACACAAACACACACAGAAGCTCTTCATTTGTAATGTTTTTGGATTTTTTGTTTTTTTGCTCCCAGTTCTGGCACTAGCTGCAATTGATTTTTTATTTATTTATTTTTTGTATGTGTATGAATGTACTGTCTGCATGTAGATTTGTGCAACCGTGTCGTGCAATGCCGCTGAGGTCAGAAGAGGGTCTCGGATTCCCCTGGAACTGGAGTTATAGACGGTTCTCGGCCGCCATGTGGGTGCTGGGGATCGAACCCGGGTCCTCTGCAAGAGCAGTCGGTGCTCTTAACTGTTAGGCTATCTCTCCAGCCCCTGTTTATGTGGGTTTTTTTTTTTTTTTTTTTGGTCTTTTCAAGACAGGGTCTCCCTGTAGCCCCAGCTGTCCTGGAACTCACTCTGTAGACCAGGCTGGCCTTAAACTCACAAAGATCCGCCTGCCTCTGCCTCCCAAGTGCTAGGATTAAAGGCTTGTGCCACCACACCCGGCTCTGTTTTTGTTTTTTATAAACAGGATCTCTATGCTGGGTGTGGTGTGGCCGCCTTTAATCTCATAGAGATCCGCCTGCCTCTGTTTTCCAAGTGCTAGGCTTAATGGTGTGTGCCATCACCGGGGAATCGCTGACCCATCTCTCCAGCCCCTGTAATGTTTTTCTTAAAGTTAGAAATAGCAGTGAAGTGGTTTCCAAAATAGCTTTGGTAAGAGTGTGTTATATAAATGTGTAGACTAGTATACATACTCTCACCTGTGTACTTTGCACATTTGTTTGTATTTACTAAATATGTTGAATCTTTAGGATTAGAGGTCAGGAAGAGGTTACCAAGAACTTCTGAGTTTCATCTGTAAAATCTCTTATGATTTTAGGAGATTATTATGAAGTTGAGTTAAATATCTAAACCACTTAACCTAATGTGTATCAGTTACAGACTTTCCATAATTCATGGTGACATTGAGCAGTGTGGTGTATCTAGGTCATAGATTTACAGATGGAAAAAATGGGATTGCCAGTAAAATTAGAAAAACTGCAGTTAGCCAGGCGTGGTGGTGCACGCCTTTAATCCTAGTACTTGGGAGGCAGAGGCAGGCAGATCTTTGTGAGTTCAAGGCCAGCCTGGTCTACAGAGTGACTTCCAGGACAGCTGGGGCTACAGGGAGACCCTGTCTCAAAAAGACCAAAAAAAAAAGAAAAACTATGCAGTGATCCTCTTGCCTCTGCCTCCTCTTCCCGAGTGTTTACAGTTTACAGCATATACTGCCCTGCCTTGCTTGCTTTCCACTTTAATTCAGTATGTTTTTAACAGGTATCTTGGCCTTTTACCAGATGGGTTTTAGTTTCTCTCCGTTCAGTACTCCACTTAAGAAGAGGGAAATCATTCTTTGAAATATCAGGGTCAGTTTTAAAAGGCAAGAAACTTAACCCTCTTAGTATATTAATCATGTGTGGATGCAAATCTTTCATATAGAGGGTTATGGAGATATGAATAATCCAGAAAGCGTTTGGATTTTGCATGGATGTAGAGTTTTAAAATTATGTTTAGAATAAAATTATGTTTAATTTAGGCTCTTAGAAAATAATAAAAGTATTTTCTGCATTGTACAAACATGACTGAAGGGTACTGAAGTATTTGGTTGGTACCTCTTTATCAGTTTGTGTACATTTTAATTTTTTTTATTTATTTATTGGTCTTTATGAGACAGGGTCCCCCTGTGGCCCCAGCTGTCCTGGAATTTTCTATGTAGACCAGGCTGGCCTTGAACTCACAGAGATCTGCTTGCCTCTGCCTCCCAAGTGCTAGGATTAAAGGTGTGCACCACCACTCCTGGCAGATTCAATTTATGTACATTTTTAAATGAACTGTAATTTTCTCAAGTAATAAATCCAACTGAGGGGGAATTGCTTTTGTTGAGATGATCTCTGGAACTGCAGTTGCACTTTTTATTTCAGTGAGTCTTCTCTAAGGAGCTATAAGCTATACAGCAAAAATAGAGAAAGTAACAACTTAGGTATCGTTTATTTAGTGCTATGTGTGTACAAATTTGAATTGGTCCATTTTCAGTTTTCTCTTTACTATGTCAAATTATTTATCTTCAGAATTGAGTAAATATTTGCATAACCTGTGATCTTGAGATTGTTTATTCACTATTCATGTCTGTTTTTCAGCCCCAGTTGTGACATGATGGAACTAAGGCGTCGTTATCAGAATTTATATATTCCTAGCGACTTTTTTGATGCACAGTTTACATGGGTGGATGCTTTCCCTTTGTCAAGACCATTTCAACTGGGAAATTACTGCAATTTCTATGTAATGCACAGAGAAGTAGAGTCTTTAGAAAAAAATATGGCTATTCTTGATCCACCTGATGCTGATCACTTGTACAGTGCAAAGGTTTGTGTTCCATTGTGATTTGCATTTTAAATTTTGTAGCATTTGTTGATAGATAGCATATAGAGATATTCTTTAGAAACTGTTAGATAAAAGACCTGGATTAAAAGGCCTGACTCTTAGTTATTTAAATAATTTAATGAATGTTTTTCCTGCATATATGTAATTGTGCATTGCTTACAGAGGATGTGAGATCCCCTGGAACTGGAGTTGCAGACAGTTGTTAGCTGCCATGTGGGTGGTGGGAACTGAACCTTTGTCCTCTATAAGAACAGCCATTGGTCTTAAACTCTGAGCCATCTCTCCAGCCCCTCGCAACAGTTTTTTTTTTTTTTAAAGAATACTTTTATTGATGAATTGTGTATTTCATTATCTTTCAGTCCAATTTGGACACATTCCCCTATCCCCACCCCCTCTCAACTTTAAGGCAAAACAGTAACTATTTTTGACATTTTAAACTTCAAAAATATGTGAAAGTTGATGTTATTGAGAGTTATATGATTTCCTTTGCCCCTAGATAAAACTAATTTTAGGTGAATGTACTAAATTTTAGTCTTCAGAGTAACATTCAGTATATTGTTTATCTTCGCTTTTCTTCTATTTTATTTTATTTTATTTATTTTTTAATTTTTTTTTTATTATTATTTATTTTTGTATGTGTATGAATGTACTGTCTGCATGCAGGTCTGTGCACCCGTGTCGTGCATTTTCTTCTATTTTAAAACATTGATCTGAAAATCAGCCCTTGAAATGTAAGATTGACAAGGCATTTAATACCATTTTTTTTCTATAGCATTTTACATGCCATTTTTTTTAGGGAAAAAAGATCAAACATCTAATAAGTGAAGTTAATTGGTAGTACTTCTCATTTTTTTTTTACATTACTTTAGACTTTTGACAGGATTGAATTATTTGACTATAATAGGTAATGCTGATGGCTAGCCCTAGTATGGAAGATTTGTATCATAAGTCATGTGCTCTTGCTGAAGACCCACAAGAACTTCGAGATGGATTTCAGCATCCTGCTAGACTTGTTAAGGTAAAATGAAATGTTTCTTTAATTTTAGATGTATAGTTACTTACTATATTGAGTATCTATACATAAAATTATAAAATTTAAAAACAAAGTATTTAAATATTCCGGTTAATAATTTTAAGTAAAATTTGATAATTACAGGTGTTTTCCCATTGTGGACTGTGGCTATATAGTCTTTGTGTATGACAGTTGTCATTTTGATGCTTTGTACTTGTACTCTAGTAAAAATCTTGGTAATAATAAATGAGATCTAGAGTTTTGGATTCTGTTAAAGTTTGAATTTAAAAAAAGTTTATTTGATGAAATATTTTAGAAGGATGAGTTATGATGTGTAAGTCCTATTCCATTGCTGAAAGGCAGTGTGGAACATGATGAACTGAACTCTTCCTTGACTGAGAGATTCCAGAGGTAGTAAAATGATACTGGGAAGGTTTGTACCTTTCCTTTCCAAGTATCTGTTTGTAATTCGATAGGCTAAGCTAAATATGTAAATGATTCTTTGTTTTGAATTAGTTTTTAGTGGGCATGAAAGGCAAGGATGAAGCCATGGCCATTGGAGGCCACTGGTCTCCTTCGTTGGATGGACCAGACCCAGAAAAAGATCCCTCTGTGTTGATTAAGACTGCTATACGTTGTTGTAAGGCTCTGACAGGCATTGATCTAAGTGTATGCACGCAGTGGTAAGTACCAATTCGTTTCTTGATTAGAAATGTTTTTTAATAGTGTATGTAGCTGTTCTTGTCAAACGTCCTTTCCCCCTTCCTTGTTTTAGCGACACTGGTCACACAGGTAATCTCAAAGGAAATCCCTGTTTGTAGAAAAAACTTAACTTGGTGCCAAAATGTTCTGGGGAAAGGGGAATAAGAACTAATGATAATAAAATTAAAATGTAAATGTTTTATTATGTTGTACTTTGGAAGTGGATGTATGTTGAAAATACTTTTCATTTCATGTATAGCTGGAGAAGATCGTCAAGAGAGAACTTCATTTCATTACAATTCTTTTGTTATAAAATGATGTAGTTGCTGATTATTTTGTTCAGCCATATTTTCTCTTGAGGCTTATTTGTCCTGTGTGTTTTAGTATACTTCTTACATTTTAATTGGAAATATTCTTTTTTAGCACATGAAATCTGAGCAGCTATCCAGCTCCTTCAGGTATTCTCTAAAATATCGGTACTCTATAATCAAATCAGAACTTTCTTCGTGGAAACATTCTTTTAACCAATAAAATTTACAAGTGTACCAAAAGAGGAACTATGGCTTCTATAATTTTTTTTTCTTTAGACCAACCTCAAGTTCTTGCAGCAAAATTTCTTTACTTGATGTGCTACAAGTGAACTAGGGTCTTTAAAATGTATTTTAGAATTTTTTTTCCAACATGCTTCTTCCCTTGCAACAGGTACCGTTTTGCAGAGATTCGCTACCATCGCCCTGAGGAGACCCACAAGGGGCGTACAGTTCCAGCTCATGTGGAGACAGTGGTTTTATTTTTCCCGGATGTTTGGCATTGCCTTCCCACCCGCTCAGAGTGGGAAACCCTCTCCCGAGGATACAAGCAGCAGCTGGTCGAGAAGCTTCAGGGTGAACGCAAGGAGGCTGATGGAGAACAGGCACTGAACGCTAATCCCTTTTTCTATTTCCGCTTCTCACAGGCACAGGAACACAGGCACAAATGCACACCACACACTACATAACAAACACACATGGAGGAACATAACTGGTAACAGCGACTGGTAATCCAGCTTTCAGCAGTATAGTTGTATTTCCTTTTCTCAGAAAAATCTGTCTATTATGCTACCTTTAAGAATGCTGAGACCTGAAAGGAAAAGTTGTGCTTAAATTGCACAAAATTTTGTTTTTATCAATAGGTCTATTTGCTGGAATCTGGGACCAGTTGTTGAGCAAGATTCAGTATTAAGCCATTTTAAACATTTTGCCATTTTCTAAAATTTAAAAAATTTTCTCTTTCACGGTCATCAGTTCTAGTCATGGATATTTGAAATTGGACAACCACAGTCTGAGAGATGAAATTTCAGGCCATGTGGCAACGTCTTTGGTACATGTTAAAGGTCTAACTAAATCAGTCTTTGGGTGGCTTGAAAATTGGGACAAGATCACACACTGTGTGGTTAGTGGAGACCAGCAGTGTTTGTGCATCCCTGATATCCTTTGTGTTGTAATTTATCACCCTTTTGTGTTTCACAGATCTGGCTTTGATTGGCTGATGAGTGTCTTTGTGATCAATTAAAAGTGGTAGAATGTATGTACGTGGACTTGCCTAAATAATAACTTTAGGAGAAGACAATCTGAAACATTGTGACCTTGCACAGATCAGCAGACTTTTAAAAAATAAATTACTTATATTTTAAGATTTCAGAACAGTAATTATGTTCCTCACTTTATGTTAGGATGAAGAGGAGAAGGATGATGGTGAAGCTAAAGAAATTTCCACTCCTACCCACTGGTCTAAACTTGATCCAAAGTCGATGAAGGTAACTGAAAATTTCCCTACATCACATATTCATCAAATAATGATAAATGAAAATATTTTAAAATTTGAAATCTCTGAGTAAATTTGGTGAGACTGAAGGAATTGTTTTCATTTGGGAAATACTGCACTTAAGTATGTGGTAGCTCATGTCTAACCGAATATTTGTGAGACTGACGTAGGAGAATTGGTATGAAGTTGAGTCTATAGAGTGAAACCATATCTTAAAAATTTTTTTAGCTGGATGTGGTGGCTCACGCCTTTAATCCCAGCACTTGGGAGGCAGAGGGAGGTAGATCTCTGTGAGTTCAAGGCAGCCTGGTCTATGTAGACAGGACAGCTGGGCCTGCAGGGAGACCCTGTCTTAAAAAGACCAAAAAATAATTTTTTTTTTAAAGAATGAAAACTGGGCTGGAGAGTTGGTTCAGTAGTTAAGACTTCTTGCTGCTCTTCCAGATGACCCAAGTTAGGATCCCAGCACCTACATTGGGCAGCTCAAAACTCCCTATAACACTCTACCTTCATGGAATCTGACCTACTTTTCTGGCCTCTTGAAGCACCTGGACTCATGGGGCCAACATACACAAGTACAAAGTAAAACTGGACTCATGGGGCCAACATATACAAGTAAAAAGTATAAATAACATTTATTTATTATTTTTTTGGTCTATTTGAGAAAGGGTCTTTTTTTTTTTCTCTCTCTCTCTTTTTTTTGGTCTTTTCGAGACAGGGTCTCCCTGTAGCCCCAGCTCCTGGAACTCACTCTGTAGACCAGGCTGGCCTTGAACTCACAAAGATCCTCCTGCCTCTGCCTCCCAAGTGCTAGGATTAAAGGCGTGCGCCACCACGCCTGGCGAGAAAGGGTCTTCTTGTAGAACAGGTTGACCTTGAACTCACAGAGATCTGTCTACTTCTGACTACTGAGATTAAAGTCATACACCACTGTGTCTGCCCCCTTCCCAAAATATTTTAATAAAAGGAGAAGAGAAAATGTTTGGGGCTGGAGAGGTGGCTCAACAGTTAAGAGTATGTAGTGCTCTTGCAGAAGACCTGAGTTTAGTTCCTAGCACTCACAATGCCACCTGTAACTCTGGCTGCAAGGGTATCACCTAGGGTGTCTAAGGGTACCTGCACACTGACCCACAAAACCAAAAGTACGTTTAAAAACTTCAAAAGGGAATGTGGGCTGGGTGTGGTGGCGCATGCCTTTAATCCCAGCACTTGGGAGGCAGAGCCAAGCAGATCTCTTGAGTCCAAGGCCAGCTTGGTCTACATAGTGAATTCCAGGACAACTAGGGCTATAGGGAGGCCTTGTCTCAAAAAAGACCCCCCCCCAAAAAAAGAATATAAATTTCTTTCAAAAAATGAAAATATTCAAGGTGAAGTCCTCTGGTTTTATATAATTATTACACATGTACATTATACTTACA
Organism: Rhizomys pruinosus; assembly: GCA_009823505.1. Classification (NCBI taxonomy): domain Eukaryota; kingdom Metazoa; phylum Chordata; class Mammalia; order Rodentia; family Spalacidae; genus Rhizomys; species Rhizomys pruinosus. The sequence goes on along the minus strand of VZQC01009646.1, from coordinate 855,637 downwards.
TAAATTAAAGTGACTTTGTCCATTCAGATACATAATATTTGTCAATGCCTTCTACTTACTGTGCATACCTTCTTAACACTCTTCTGGTTTGGGGGTGTGTCTGAGAAGCTGGGATTTCTATGCATAAGTAATTTAAATTCAAGGGCAATAGAAGAAACATAGGAAAAAAATGTAGAGAGGTGTGCCATTAAATTGGAAAAGAAAGAACTCAAGAATCTTTGATTAATATGTGCTAGTGTTTCTGTGCAGTGGCTTTGGGCCAATTATAGTCAAGTAGTTCTGTGTCTGGTCTTTTTTTTTTTTTTGGTCTTTTCGAGACAGTGTCTCCCTGTAGCCCCAGCTGACCTGGAACTCACTCTGTAGACCAGGCTGGCCTTGAACTCACAAAGATCCACCTGCCTCTGCCTCCCGAGTGCTAGGATTATTGTGTCTGGTCTTTAATATGACTATTAGATCTGGTCAGAAGATCAGAGGTTGATCATACTTGCTTTTGAAGTGCTTTGCAGAAAACAGTTTTTATATTTATAATGGAACTTTGATACTTTACACTTTTATTATAATTATTATTTTGGTTTTTTTTTTTACTTTTTAAAAATTTTTAAAAATTTTATTTTTTATGTGTATGAATGTACTGTCTGCATGTAGGTTTGTGCACCCATATTGTGCAATGCTGAGGATGTCAGAAGAGGGTGTCGGATTCCCCTGGAACTGGAGTTCTCCTGGAATTGGAGTTACAGATGGTTCTCAGCCGCCATGTGGGTGCTGTGGTTCAAACCCGGGTCCTCTGCAAGAGCAGTCGGCGCTCTTAACCGCTAGGCCATCTCTCCAGCCCCTTATTTTTTTACATTTATTTATTTAGTGTGTTTGTGGATGAGCTTGCCGTGTACACATGTGGAGGTTAAGAAACAACTTCTACAATCAAGAAAATGCCCCACAGACATGGCCACAGGCCAGTCCAATGCAAGTAGTTCCCCAGCTGAGGCTCCTTCTTCCAGGCATGTTAAATGGACAGCTGAAGCTATCCAGCACAATGTCGACACTGGACTTTCCTGAATTTCACTGAAATCAATGGAAAAATCAGAAAGATGTTTTGCACAATTGTGTAATGTAATAAAATATCTGTTGAAATTAAAAAAAAAAACAAAAAACTTCTAGCTGGGTGTGGTGGGGCATGCCTTTAATCCTAGCAGGCAGATCTTTGTGAGTTCAAGGCCAGCCTAGTCTACAGAGCAAGTTCCTGGCCAGCTGGGGCTACAGGGAGAGCCTGTCTTGAAAAGACTAAAAAAAAGAAACAACTTATAGGAGTTGGTTCTTTTCCTATACCATGTGAATTCCTGGGATTGAACTCAGGTCATCAGGTTTTACCACAAATGCCCATACCTCCTGAGCCGTCCTATTCTCTTGATTTAAGTTGTTTTGGTTTTGGTTTTTGAGACAGGGTCTCTTGTAGCCCAGGCTGTCTTCAGATTTTCTGTGTAACCGAGGATGGCTTTGAACTTCTTATACTCCTGCCTCTACCTTCCAAGTGCTACCTTTACAGAGGTGGGATTTCTATCACCATATCCAGCATTTTTTTTTTTTTTTTTTTTATCCTTTTTCTTTTTTTTTTTGGTCTTTTTCAAGACAGGGTCTCCCTGTAGCCCCAGCTGTCCTGGAACTTATTCTGTAGACCAGGCTGGCCTTGAACTCACAGAGATCCGCCTGCCTCTGTGTCCGAGTACTGGGATCAAAGGTGTGCGCCACCATGCCCAGGCACTTTGTTCTGCTGTATAGCTAGTTTCAGGCCCGCTGGGGCTAAATGGAAATGCTTTCTCGAAAAAAAAAAAAAAAAAAAAAAAGACTTGAACTCAATCAAGTAAACCTCTTGCTTCAAATTCCTAAGTGCTGGGCTTGTAGGTTTATGCCAACATTCCTGGCTTAGCTTTGGTGATGGTGGTGGTGGTGGTGGTGGTGGTGGTATTCACCATGTGTTAACTAAATTATCATTTTTGTTTTGTACTGCTTTTTTTGTAGGCTTGTTTGTGGGTTTTTTTTGTTTGTTTGTTTGTTTGTTTTGTATTTTCGAGACAGGGTCTCCTTTTAGTCCCAGCTGGCCTAGAGCTCACTCTGTAGACCAAGCGGGCCTTGAACTCCCAGAGATCCTCCTGCCTCTGCCTCCCAAGTGCTGGGATCAAAGGCATTTGGTCTTTTTGAGACAGGTTCTCCCTGTAGCCCTAACTGACCTGGAACTTAGTATGTAGACCAGACTGGCCTTGAACTCCCAAAGATCCTCCTGCCTCTGCCTCCCAAGTGCTGAGATTAAAGGTGTATACCACCATACTCAGCACCACCCACCCCCACATTTTTTTCCCCTAGACTTTATGTAGACTTCCAAAAATTTGAAATAATTGGTCTAGAGGTGAAGAGTTTGGTTCACTAATGGAGCTTGCACTAAACTGTCTCATTTGAGACAGGTTCTTAATTGGCTGACCTCACACTTGAATCCTCTTCCTTCAGTTCCCCATGTGCATTAATTATTGGCATGTGCCCCCATACCTGGCTTGAAATATGTTAAAGCACCTTAACACGTTTCAAGGGCCACAGAGATGGCTTAGAGGTTAAGAGCAGATACTACTCATCCATAGAAGAGGAGTTTGGTTATCAACACCCACATCAGGCAACTCACAACTGCCTATAACTCCAACTTTGGGGGAATCCTACATCTCTGGTTTCCTTAGGCAACAGTGCTCAGATGGTCAGATAGACAGACACACACACAGACACACACACACACACAATTAAAAATAAAATCTTCAGGGGCTGGAGAGATAGCCTAGCGGTTAAGATCACCGACTACTCTTTCAGAGGACCCGGGTTCGATCCCCAGCACCCACATGGCGGCTAAGTACCATCTGTAACTCTAATTCCAGGAGAACTCCAGTTCCAGGGGAATCTGAGACCCTCTTCTTACCTCCGCGGCATTGCATGACACAGGTGCACAAACCTACATGCAGACAGTACATTCATACGCATACAAAAATAAATTAAAAAATAAAAAAAAAAGAATACTTGTTGAGTATAAGAAAACCAATGCCGGGCTGGAGAGATGGCCTAGCAGTTAAGAGCGCCAACTGCTCTTGCAGAGGACCCCGGTTCAATCCCCAGCACCCACATGGCGGCTAAAAACCGTCTTTAAACTGGGTGTGGTGGTGCATACCTTTAATCCTAGCACTTGGGAGGCAGAGGGGGGTGGATCTTTGTGAGTTCAAGGCCAGCCTGGTCTACAGAGTGAGTTCCAGTACAGCTGGGGCTACAGGGAGACCCTGTCTCAAAAAGACCAAAAAAAACAAAACAAAAACAAACGGAGCCAGGTGTGGTGGCGCATGCCTTTAATCCTTACACTTAGGAGGCAGAGGCAGGTGGATCTCTGTGAGTTTAAGGCCAGCCTGGTCTACAGAGTGATTTCCAGGCCAGGTGGAAAAAAAAAAATGGTTGAGATAATGGCTCATTGGGTAAAATGTTTACCACACAAGCCTGATAACAAAAATCAACCAAACATACTCTAAATTATTTTCCAAAAATATTTTTTCACTTTTCATTTTTTTTAATTAATTTTATTTATTTCTGTATGTGTATGAATGTACTGTCTGCATGCGAGTTTGTGCACCCATGTCGTGCAATGCTGAGGAGGTCAGAAGAGGGTGTCGGATTCCCCTGGAACTGGAGTTCTGGAATTGGAGTTTCAGATGGTTCTCGGCTGCCATGTAGGTGCTGGGGATCGAACCCGGGTCCTCTGCAAGAGCAGTCAGCGCTCTTAACTGCTAGGCCATCTCTCCAGCCCCACTTTTCATTTTTAGAAGCATTAGATGAGCTATGTCTTACCAAATTTTGCTATTCATTATATAAATCAAGCTGGTCTTGACCCTTTATTTTTTTAAAATAAGACAAGTTAATTAGGGTTTATTTATATTCTAATTTTTTGCTTGTGTTTTTTTTATACTCCATATATTTAGGTAAACGATCTCCGAAAAGAATTAGAAAGTCGTGCACTTAGTTCCAAAGGATTAAAATCCCAGCTAATAGCTCGACTGACAAAACAGCTTAAAGTAGAAGAACAAAAAGAGGAACAGAAGGAATTAGAGAAGTCTGAAAAAGAGGAGGAAGATGAGGACGATAGGAAATCTGAAGATGATAAAGAGGTATGTATTCAGTGTTCATATAATGTTATTATTTTTGTAGAAGTAGTTCTTAGAATGTGTCTTATAGTATGTGTGTATAATTTTGAGGTAGTTAAATATAGTAAATTTTTTTTTTCCCTTTTTGAAACAACTGTCCTGCTTTGTAGCTCAGGCTGACGGTGATGGTCTAGGTCTGAGTACTTAGTTGTTAAGAGGTAGAAGATCGCCGGGCGTGGTGGCACACGCCTTTAATCCTAGCACTTGGGAGGCAGAGGCAGGCAGATCTTTGTGAGTT
>VZQC01009646.1:820897-831907 GCA_009823505.1 Rhizomys pruinosus | reverse complement strand
CACACACACACACACACACACACACACACACACACACGGCATCAAAGTAGGAGGGGACTATTTGGGAGAAGAAGGGACAGGGTATGAAACAGGATCATAGGGGGTGAAAAACACTAAAATTCATTATATATATGTATATAATTCAGTAATTAAAACAAAAAACATTGTCTTGAGAAACATTATCTTTTATATTATAGGAAACAGGTTATTACTTCCAACACCAACAGTAAAACGGGAATCAAAGGATGTAGAAGAAAATGTAGGACTTATTGTATACAATGGTGCAATGGTCGATGTTGGGAGTCTCTTACAAAAATTGGAAAAGAGTGAAAAAGTGAGAGCTGAAGTGGAGCAGAAGCTGCAGCTGCTAGAAGAAAAAACAGGTGAGGACGGCTCAGGTCTGTTGCTCTTTACCAAACCCTCATGGTGTGCATGCCTATCTGCATTTGTCTAGGCAACACACATCACTATTTTTGATTGTTCCTGTTGCTGGTTATAAAACTGTTTGGTTTCTAAGGATCTCAGCTATTTTTGTACACTTAGGTTTTGTTCTGTTGCATCTTTTGTTTGTGTCTCTTCTGGAGACAGGATCTTAGCATGTAGCCTCGGAACTGCTGGAATGACAGGCATGAGCCACTATGCCCTGTGGGATCTTTTCTCGAAACAACCATCAATACTGGGACGTTCGTTTAAAAGTAATACTATTTCAAGCTGTTTTTAGGGTTTTATTTTTGGTGTTTTTGTTTTGTTTTGTTTTGTTTTGGTGTATTAGTTTAGACAGTGTTTCACTTTATCCCTGGCTGGCCTGGAACTCACAGAGATCTCCCTGCCTCTTCCTCCCAAGTGCTGGGCTTAAAGGCATATACCACCAGACTTGTCTTTAATAAAATGAGATCTTTTTTTTATTCATTTATTTTAAATTTTTGTTTTTTGTTTTGTTTTGGTCTTTTTGAGACAGTGTCTACCTATAGCCCCAGCTGTCCTAGAACTCACTATGTAGACCAGGCTGGCTTTGAACTCACAAAGATCCACCTGCCTCTGCCTCCCGGGTGCTGGGATTAAAGGCATGTGCCACCATGCTCGGCTATTTATTTATTTATTTATTTATTTATTTATTTATTTATGTGGTCTTTTTGAGACAGGGTCTCCTTGTAGCCCCAGCTGTCCTGGAACTTTCTCTGTAGACCAGGCTGGCCTTGAACTCACAAAGATCCGCCTGCCTCTGCCTCCCAAGTGCTAGGATTAAAGCCATGTGCCACCATGCTCGGCTATTTATTTATTTATTTATTTATTTATTTATTTATTTATTTATGTGGTCTTTTTGAGACAGGGTCTCCTTGTAGCCCCAGCTGTCCTGGAATTCGCTCTGTAGACCAGGCTGGCCTTGAACTCACAAAGATCCGCCTGCCTCTGCCTCCCAGGTGCTAGGACTAAAGGCATGCGCCACCACGCCCGGCTCCGGCTATTTATTTTTATGTGTATGAGTGTATTACCTGCTCACATGTTAGTGTGCAGGTGTCATGCAATTCCTGTGGAGGGTCAGGAGAGTGCATTGGTTTCCCCTGGAGCTGGAGTTACGTGAACAGTTGTTAGAAGCTGTGTTGGTGCTTGGAGTTAAACCCAAGTCCTCTGCAGAAGCAGCCTGTGCTCTTAACCCTTGAGCCATCTCAGCCCTGACATTTAACATTTATTTGTTTGTTTGTTTGTTTGTTTGTTTGTTTTTTTAATTTATGTGTGTATGTGTCAGTGCACTTGGAAGCCAGAAGCACTAGATCCCCTTGGAGCTGGAATTACAAGTGGCTGTGAGCCATCAGATCTGGGTTCTGGGAATCTCTTAACTTCTGAGCCATCTCTCTAGCACACTTCTTTTCCATTTTTAAAATTTATTGTTTTTTTTATGTATATGAGTGTTGTCTGTATGTCCATGCATTGCATCATGCAATGCCCACAGAGGCCAGAAGAGGGTGGTACATCCCAGGGAACTGGAGTTGTATGTGGTTGTTTGCTACCATGTATGTGCTGAGAATTAAAGCTGGGTCCTTTGCAAAAACAGCCAGACCTCTTAACCACCAAGCCTTCTGGCCAGCTGTTGTTGTTGTTGTTGTTGTTGTTGTTGTTTTGAATCTAAGGTCTCACTCTATACCCTAGGGTTTATGGAACTCACTATGTAGCCCAAGCTGGCCTCAATCTCACAGAAGCCTTACAACACTGGTATTAGATGTGAGCCACCATGCCTGGTTTGTATTGTAGTTTGTAAGCAATGAAATTAACCTTGAACACTTTACATAATTTCTGTTTATTGCCTTGAAGATTGAACCAAGGCCTCATGCAGATTAAGTACAGTACCATTGAGCTACATTCCCAGGTCTTTGTAATTTTTTTTTGCCACCCATTGCTTTTGATTTTTGTGGCTTAAGTTTTAGAGAGAGAGAGAGTGTTTGAGACAGATAGACACTGTCTGTGGAGATACAACTTGTGGAGGAGTGGGTTTTTACCACGTGAGTCTCAGGGATTGAATGAACTTGAATTTCACCCTGGCAGCAGGCACTTTTGCCTACTGAGCCAGCTTAACAGTCCTGTTATGGTTTTCTTTTTGTTTTAAGAAAAAGTCAGCCTGGCACAGTGGTGCATGCCTTTAATCCCAGCACTCTAGAGGTTAAAGGCAAGAGGATCTCTGTGAGTTCTAGGCCAGCCTAGTTTATATAGTGTGTTCTAGGACAGTTGGGCTGCAAGGGAGTCCCTGTCTCAAAAAAGATCAAAAAAATAATGAAAACTCTCACTGTGTAGCCCTGTCCTAGAACTCAGAGAGTACTGCCTGCCTCTGCCTCCCAAGTGCTAGAATTATAGGCATGTACCACCGCCCTCTAGCAGTTTAACTATTTTAACCTCAGAGTTATATTAGGATTTTTACTGATTAAAATGGTATGCTTTGGATTTTCTTTAACAGATGAAGATGGAAAAACCATATTAAATTTGGAGAATACAAATAAAAGCCTCTCTGGTGAACTCAGAGAAGTAAAAAAGGACCTTGGTCAGTTACAAGAAAACTTAAAAGTTTCAGAAAACATGAATTTGCAATTTGAAAATCAGTTGAACAAGACAATCAGAAACTTGTCCACAGTAATGGATGAAATCCACACTGTTCTTAAGAAGGTTAGAAATTTTGTACTTTCAATATTTTCATAATTTATTTAAAGTTTAAAATCTATTTCTAGTGTGAGTTAATGGTAAGATCTTTGTAATTTATCCTAAAGATAAATACATAAAAAATGGGCTGTGCATGGTGGTACACACCTTTAATCCGAGCACTCAGGAGGCTGAGGCAGGTGGATTTCTGTGAGTTCAAGGCCAGCCTGGTTTACATAGCAACCTCCAGGCCAGCTGGGACTAAAAGAAGACCCAGTCTCAAAAAGACCAAAAAAAAAAAAAAAATCATTAAAAAAATGGAATTTTTTTTTAATATAGAGACATGCTTTCTTTTTATTTTATTTTATTTATTTTTGTATGTGTATGAATGTACTGTCTGCATGTAGGTTTGTGCACCTGTGTTGTGCAATGCCGCGGAAGTTAGAAGAGGGTCTCGGATTCCCCTGGAATTGGAGTTATAGACGGTTCTCAGCCGCCATGTGGGTGCTGGGGATCGAATCCGGGTCCTCTGTAAGAGCAGTCTGTGCTCTTAACCGCGAGGCTATCTCTCCAGCCACCCCCAAAAATGGAATTTTTTGAAAAGCAATAATCCCTTTAGAAATTGCAATTGAACAATATTCAGAAGAATAGAGAGGAAACTTATGTATGATATGCAAATTATTTATGTATTTACATGTACATATTTGTTAAATCCAATTTTTGGCTATAAGTTTAATTACCTGTATGTCAGGCCCTATGTTGAATCTCCCACATTGCTAAAATTTAACAAAAATTTGACAGCAACATATTAGAATAAATTACTATTATTTACCACTCAAAAAAGTTTAAGAACTGAGTACCATTGTAAGATAACTTCACAGTAACAATTCAGAGAATTTAATAAGCTTGTTTTTTTTCTTATCATTTTATAGGATAATGTAAAGAATGAAGACAAAGATCAAAAATCTAAGGAGAATGGTGCAAGTGTATGATGCAGTTCATTTGGTGATTAGGAATGGTGTTAAATAATGTAATATATAAAAATCATGATATAAGAATGTTTGAAAAGGTGATGCATGTTTGATTTTAGTAGTATAAATATATGTCAGTTCAAATGATGTATAAAGTTTTATGAATGTGAGTCTGCTTTTGAAAGTTGCCTGTAATTCTAGCATTCAAATTATTACTCAGTAAAAGAATTTTGCATTGCAAAGTCTTTTAGGATGAACTTTGTTATAATTTTAACCCCAATAAAGTTCATCGGTTTAATTAACAATAGTATTTAATTACCAAAACCTTTTATTGCAGTATCTAGAAAATTTGCTTTTATTTATAGAATTATTAGCTTTTAGTTTTGTAGTTTATCTTTTAAATTTTCAGTATAAATCAAAATAGCATGCTGTTTAATTTTTGCAACTTGTTTAAACTAAAAAATTTTTTGCTCTTCTAAAACAAAAATCTGTAATTATCAGTCTCTCAATGCTTTTGTTAAAATGTCAGTCAGCGCCTGGGCCTAGTATGAATTCCTGTAATCCCAGGATCTTGAGTTGATGGCCAGACTGAGCTACATAATGAGACACTATATCTAAAACTATGAAAGCAGTAGAGAACTAATGTTTTTGTTTACTAGGGTTGACACAAATTAATAGTCTTGATGTTAATGTTACTACTGCTTTCAGTTAATTGTTTTTCTTTCCCTGAATTTTAATTTAGAGGATTCAAAATAATTCCAGTGTACATCAAATGTACAGTTTAGTAACAAGCCAGTAGATGTCAGTATGATGCCTTAAGTTAAGTCATTAATTAAAAAAATATTTTTTTAATTAATCTGTGTACTTCCTTCAGAATTTTGGTGGCTGCTTAAAAGTTAAGCCAGGTATGGTGTGCACTCCTTTAATCCTAGCAGCACTCAGAAGGCAGAGGCAGTTAGATCTCTGTGAGTTCAAGGCCAGCCTGGTCTACGGAGTGAACTCCAGGCCAGCTGAGACTAAAGGGAGACCCTGTCTCAAAAAGGCCAAAAAAGCTGGGGGTTGTGGCGCATGCCTGTAATCCCAGCACTCAGAAGGCAGAGGCAGGTGGATATCTGTGAGTTCAAGGCCAGCCTGGTCTACAGAGTGAGCTCTGGGCCAGCTGGGACTAAAGGGATACCCTGTCTCAGAAATACCAAAAAATATAATAAAATAAATTTTAAAAAAGGAAAAAGAAAAAAAGTGTTCAAGGGGGAAGGAACTGTAATGTGCTGTACAGTAGTGATTATTGTGGGGGAGTTTGTCCTTCAGGTAGTTCATTTGATAATACTAGATGTTTTAGAGTATTCTATAACCCTAAACACCCTGAGTTGCATAAGGTAGCTCTAGTGGGGAATTATTTAGGCCCATGTGCTCAGTTTGAGAAACCCTGTTCTAAAAATAAGTGATATTTTGTGTTTCAAGTTATACTAGTGAAAACAAATCTATTCAAGGTAATTGAGTTTTTATATTTAAAAAACTTACTGTTTTTTAATGTTCTGACATACAGATGTTACATTAGTATTCATTTTATTTCATTTTGTTTTGCTTTTATTTTATTTGATAGAATAATGGCCAAATATTCCAAAGAGGCAAATGTGAGAATGTAAAGTGCCATGCCATTCATGCATTCCATAAGCTAAGGAAATCTACATGGCTTGTATAAGGAATGAATTAAAGTACCTCAGATTCCTTCAAGCCATTTTATGTGTTTCTTCTCGTAGGATTCTTGAACCACTCTGAAATCAAATTACTGATTGATCCATAATTATATAGTGAAGGGAAAATATAACAAGATTATTCAAAAAAATTTTTTTAATTTATTTCTTTAATTTTATGTGTAAAAGTGTCCTGTTTCCATCTGTATAAGTACACCCCTGTCATGCAGTGCCCAGGGAGATCAGAAGAAGGCATAGGAGCTCCTGGAACTGGAGGACAGTTGTTAGCCACCATGTGGGTGCTGAGACTCAAACCTGGGTTCTTTTTTTGTTTGTTTGTTTGGTCTTTTCCAGACAGGGTCTCCCTGTAGCCCCAGCTGTCCTGGAACTTCCTCTGTAGACCAAGATGGCCTTGAACTCACAGAGATCCTCCTGCTTCTGCCTCCCAAGTACTAGGATTAAAGGCATGGGCCACCACGCCCTGCCTTTTTTTTTTTTTTTTTAAGCCTGGGTCTTCTGCAAGAGCAGCTGGGTGCTCTTAACGACTAAGCCATCTCTCCAGCCCACATAATTTTTTAAGTCCATCTTTTTAATTTCTTACTTTTCTTAAAAAAATTTTTTTTTTATTATTTATTATGTGTATGAGTGTACTGTCTGCATGTAGGTTTGTGCACCCATGTGCAATGCTGTGAGGTCAAAAGAGGGTGTCGGATTCCCCTGGAACTGGAGTTCTCCTGGAATTGGAGTTACAGACGGTTCTCAGCCGCCATGTGGGTGCTGGGAATTGAACTTGGGTCCTCTGCAAGAGCAGTCAGTGCTTTTAACCACTGAGCCATCTCTCTAGCCCCAAGTCCCTCTTTGTAAAAAAACCTTTTATTTTCCATATATAATTTGCCTGCATACGTGTACACCACATGAGTGCATTGCCCACAGGCATTAGATCCCCTGGAATTAGAGTTACAGTGGTCGTTAGCTGCCAAGTGTGGGTACTGAGAACCATCTGGATCCTCTGAAAGAGCAGCCATTAGAGTTACAATGGTTGTTAGCTGCTAAGTGTGGGTGTTGAGAACTGAACCTGGATCCTCTGAAAGAGCAGCCATCTGCTGAGCCATCTTTCTAGCCACAATACCCCCAAGTAAATTTATTTATTTAGTTATTTGGTCTTCTCCAGGCAGGGTCTACCTTTAGTCCCAGCTGGCCTGGAGCTCACTCTGTAGACCAGGCTAGCCTTGAACTCACAGGGATCCACCTGCCTTTGCTTCTCCAGTGCTGGGATTAAAGGTGTGTGCCACCATGCCTGGTATTGCATAGTATTTCTGACATAAATTATATATGCTGTTTCTCATTTTCTTATTTTTCTTTGAGGCAGGGTTTTGGTTTTTTTTTGTTTTTTTTTGTTTTTTTGGTCTTTTTGAGACAGGGTCTCCCTATAGTTCCGGCTGTCCTGGAACTCACGCTGTAGACCAGGCTGGCCTCAAACTCACAGAGATCCGAGTGCCTCTGCCTCCCAAGTGCTAGGATTAAAGGCGTGCGCCACCATGCCCGGCATTTATTTATTTATGTACGTGTATCAATGTACTGTCTGCATGCAAGTCTGTGCACCCGTGTCGTGCAATGCCGCGGAGGTCAGAAGAGGGTATCGGATTCTCCTGGAATTGGAGTTTCAGACGGTTCTCGGCCGCCATGTGGGTGCTGGTGATCGAACCTGGGTCCTCTGTAAGAGCGGTCAGCGCTCTTAACCGCTAGGCCATCTCTCCAGCCCCGAGGCAGGGTTTTTTTTATGTTACCCTAGCTGGCCTGGAACTAATTTTGTACACAAGGCTGGCTTAGAGCTCAGAGATCTGCCCTCCTTTGCCTCCTGAGTACTGGTATTAAGCACCTGCGCTGCGGTACCGAGTCTGAATACATTTATTATGCCTGTTGGAGGCAGTGATTCTCAAACTGTTTTGCATCTGAATTGCCCAGCAGGTTTTTTATATATATATATATTTTTTTTTAATTTTATTTATTTTTGCATGTGTATGAATGTACTGTCTGCATGTAGGTTTGTGCACCCGTGTCGTGCAATGCCACGGAGGTCAGAAGAGGGTGTCAGATTCCCCTGGAACTGGAATTCTCCTGGAATTGGAGTTACAGATGGTTCTTAGCCGCCCTGTGGGTGCTGGGGATCGAACCCGGGTCCTCTGCAAGAGTAGTCGGTGCTCTTAACCACTAGGCTATCTCTCCAGCCCTCCAGCAGGTTTTTTAAATAGATGTCTGGCCTAACCTCAGAATTTCTGGTTTAGAAGTCTACTTTAAGATCTAAAGCCAGGCATGGTGGCGCACGCCTTTAATCCTAACACTCAAGAGGCAGAGGTAGGCGCATCTCTGTGAGTTCAAGGACAGCCTGGTCTACAGAGTGAGTTCCAGGACAGCCAGGGCTATAGGAAGACCGTGTCTCAAAAAAGACCAAAAAATCCTTTTGTTTTGTTTTGTTTTGTTTTGTTTTGTTTTGAGACAGGGCTTCCCAATAGCGTCACCTGCCTATGCCTCCTGATTGCTAGGATTAAAGGCATGTGCCACCACAGCCAGCTTAAAAGACTGTTCTTAGCCACCTTATGGGTGCTGGGAATTTGAACCCTGGTCCTCTATAAGAGCAGTCAGTGCTCTTAACCCCTAAGCCATCTCTCCAGCCCCAAATTTAAAAAAAAAATTTTTTTCTTTTCATCTTTTCGAGACAGAGTCTCCCTGTAGCCCCAGCTGTCCTGGAACTCCCTCTGTAGACCAGGCTGGCCTTGAACTCACAAAGATCTGCCTGCCTCTGCCTCCCGAGTGCTGGGATTAAAGGCATGCACCACCACACCCTGCTAAAGCAAAAAAAAAAAAATTATTTTTATTATTTTTTGTGTGTGTGTGTATTTTTGAGGCAGGGTCTCCCTTTTAGTACCAGCTGTCCTGGAGCTCAGTCTGTAGACCAAGCTGGCCTTGAACTCACAGAGATCCACCCACCTCTACCTCCCGAGTGCTGGGATTAAAGGCTTGCGCCACCACGCCCAGCTAAAATAAAAAGTTTTAAAAAGAGTCAAGTATATTCATGCACACTGTAGTTGGAGCACTGAGGAGGTTGAGGCAAGAAGATGGTAAGTTATGTGACTTCAAAGCTTGGACTACATTGTAGATAACAAAAATCTTATCCAATGAATCAGTTAAGGTCTTGGAACATACAGACACATTTTGAAAACTGGTTTGAGAAGCTGGAGAAATGGCTCAGCTATTAAGTGTATACTGCTCAGAAAGAACCTGAGTTCATTTCCCAGCACCTATGTTGGAAAGCTCACACCTATAACTCCAGCTTCAAGAGACATCTTTGGCTTTTGTGGAAACTTGCATTCATGTGCCCCCTTTCAGTCATACCAGAAACAAATAATGTAAAAAAAAATTAATTTTTTTTTTTTTTGATCTCCTGGTGACTCCAGCTGTCCTGGAACTTCCTAAGTAGATCAGGCTGGCCTTGAACTCACAGAGATCTGCCTGCCACCTGAGTGCTAGGATTAAAGGTGACCATCTTGCCCGGCTTTATGTTATTTTATTTTGGTCTTTTTGAGACAGCATTTCACTATTCATTATATAGCCCTGTATATAGACCAGGCTGGCTTCAAACTCAGAGATCTCCCTGCCTCAGCATCCCATGCTCTTATTTATTGCAAACTGCTCTAGAACTCATGATAATCTTTCTTCATTACTCTAAATACTGCACTTATTCTTGAGATGTTAGTCCTACTCCCCACCCACAGGAAGGTAGGTAGACAAGCACTACGCCAAACCATATCCCCAGCCTGAGTGTTTTGCCTGCATATATATATATGCATCATGTGAGTGCAATTCCTGTGGAGAGCAGAAGAGAGTATAGGATTCCCTGGAGCTGGAGTTACATATAGATGGTTGAGTCATCTGACATGCATGCTGGGAACCAATGACTGCAGCAAGTGCTCTTAACCAGTAAGCCATCCCTCCAGCCTCACCAAATGTTTTTTTTTTTTGGTCTTTTCGAGACAGGGTCTCCCTGTAGCCCCAGCTGTCCTGGAACTCACCTTGTAGACCAGGCTGGCCTTGAACTCACAAAGATCTGCCTGTCTCTGCCTCCCAAGTGCTAGGATTAAAGGCGTGCACCACCACGCCCGGCATCTCACCAAATATTTTATCTGTGTAAAAATGTCAGCCTAATTTTAGATCCAGAGGAGTCATGTTTAACTTTTTGTTGCCAGGAACCCCCAGAACCTGCAGGTGAAGAGCCTTAGCACCTTAGCCCCAGGGTAACTGTTAATGATTAGTAGCTGACATTCATTCCATTGTTCCAGAAGAGTGTTTCTTCATAAATGAGTTCATAAGGCTGGCCGTGGTGGCACACGCCTTTAATCCTAGCACTTGGGAGGCAGAGGCAGGCGGATCTTTGTGAGTTCAAGGCCAGCCTGGTCTACAATGTGAGTTCCAGGACAGCTGGGGCTACAGGGAGACCCTGTCTCAAAAAGACCAAAAAAATAAAAAATAAAAAAATAAATGAGTTCATAAATCAGTATGTTTAGCCCTGCTTGGTGGCACACCTTTAATCCCAGCACTCGGGAGGCAGAGGCAGGCAGTTTTAAAGAATCTGTATTTGGGCTGGCAAGATGGCTCATTATCACCAAGTCTCTTGATCTGAATTTGACCCCTGTGAACCATATGGTGGAAGGAGAGAACCAACTTCTGTGTTCTGGCCTTTACACATGCACCACGTCATGCAAACACAATACACACGTAATAAATACTTTTTTTTTTGGTCTTTTTGAGACAGGGTCTCCCTTTAGTCCGACTTTTTAATTTTTTTTTTTAATTATTAATTCAATTTATTTCTTGTACTGTGTAACGAATGTACACTGTCTGCATGCAAGTTTGTGCAACCCGTGTGCATGCAATGCCGCGGAGGTCAGAAGAGGGTGTCGGATTCCCCCTGGAACTGGAGTTCTCCTGGAATATGGAGTTTCAAGCGGTTCTCTGGCCCACATGTGGGTGCTGGGGAGAAAAACACCGGGTCCCTGCAAGAAGGCGAGTACGAACTCCACTCTTAACCGCTAGGCCATCTCTCCAGCCCGGTGCAGCGACTTTAATCCCAGCACTCGGGAGGCAGAGGCAAGGTGGTTCCTGTGAGTTTGAGGCACAGCCTAGTCAACAAGAGCAAAGCTCAACGGCCAAGCTCCGGCTAC